>NMRA01000433.1:109614-135406 GCA_002633005.1 Phoronis australis | reverse complement strand
TAATCATTCTCTCTCCATCAACACACAATCTCAAACCATAGCTACCTTTTAAACAGACCCACAGTCAATCTCTGACACCTTGGGAAAACATTATGCCCTGGTCGTCCGTTCTATACTGCAGCAAACTTGGTTGCACGGGTTCTCGTATTAAATATCATGCATTACATCTTTGAACATTAAATGAAGGAAGTAGTGTCACCTACATTGTAGTTAGCGCCATATGTGTGTTGACTTCACTTAAGGTCGTGGGTTCGGGGAACACTTTCGGGCTCCATTCCAAGCAAACTGACTTAGCCAAGACAAATCTTGTACTACACAAATTTTAAAATAGAACTTAAAACTTGCCTTAAGTGCATTCTAAGAAAATTATCTTAAATTTTACTTTTAAGTTTTGACTTAAATTTTGTCTTGAATTTGACTTAACTTTTCGGATGTGGAAGTTTTAAAGCTTGGGACTGTTGAGACAAATTTTTGACTAATGATTAAGTAAAAATGGGCATAAGTTGGATTCTTCGAACGAGATCCAGGTCTTTAATTTCTCCCCTCAGATTTAAGTATATAATGATCAGTACAAAAGACCCAGCCGAGTGGCCTGAACACTTCTGGTAAAACGTGCACCCGACCGTCTGCACGTATTATCATTTCTTTTATAGGGAAATTATCTGTGTGTTCTTGGAATTAATGTTGGATGGAATGTACCTGTTGGATTTATACGTTTTGTCTAAAGTTTTAAAACAACATGACCCGATCTTTTTAGTAAATAGCCAATACGCATAACCCTTCGTGTTTTTATAATAAATAGCCAATTCTGACCGTTGTCTCTCAAACATTCGCTGAAATCATGACCGGTGATGTTACCAGGTAAATAGGATAGGAAAAACTTTGAATCTAACAGTCCTTTATCTCTCATTCACTTATTTTTTGTAACATGGTTTTGACTGCGTGCGCCAGTATGCCAGCCGTTCGCACCATGCTTATAGTGTTTATGGAAATATGGACATTTTCGCGTTGAATGTATGGCTTTTGTGCAGACAGGTATATGGGGAGAGTCGAGCAAAGTCAATAGTAGACTTCCGTGTGAAATGTTCTCCTACCATATTACACAAAATGGCACAGTAATCACTTAAGACTCTGGCCACGCATTAAGCAGATGGACTCCCCCAACTCTTTCTTTATTTGAGAATTCGTATTAGTTAGAACATACACGAAATGGACTGAGTGCACTATGAAGCTAGTTGAGATCTATTCCAGCATTTTAGTGGCCCCACGATTGTTTTTCAATTAAATGCACGGGAGAAAGATTCTCCAGTGAATAAACTGTAAATGAAAGCCTGAGTCATATAGAGCTTCACAATAGTCTTTTCCGTCAGGTCTTTGTCTGCTATTGTTAACGAGATCCTGTATCTAGGTGCACAACTGATGTCAATGCCTATGAAATAGCGGAATGATAAATACGTCAGTTTTCTGTGAAGCGTTCTCACAGTGTTTTTTAACCCCTTGGAACAGCTATAGGAGATGCAAAAGGAGTTTCACAAGAATTGAACATCAGTTGGTTGCGGTACATTTCTGAGAGTTTCTGATTACGAATCCAAGGGAATGAAAGATGAGACATCCAGAACACCATCTGTCAATAACAAGGAGAACATTTCAGTATAGAAAATAGCCATCAAGGCATAAATTGCCATGTGGCATCACCAATGGGCTTTCCCTCCATAATGAGGATGGCTGTTCCAAATTTGCCCTGCCTTTAAAGGAGAATGTCACCCGATTTAATTAGTCTTTTTTACCGTCTTAATCGGTCTATATTCACATCGCCTCTTGTACGGTAGACCTCACCTTGCAGAGAGGTGTCGTGTTAACTTGTGAGGAAGTTGAGAAACAACGCAGCGACGTCAGTGGTTCGTCTGCAGAGTGAATGCCGCTATATGGCGGTGCATCGTTCCCGCTTGTCCGAACTATGAAGCTGTTTAGAAAGTGGTTATATTGTTTTTTCGACTTGGGAAGTGGCTCGCGGTACTGAAGAATGAAAGCAAGTATGAGGCCGTGAAACCTCTCCGTGTCTGTGGCCGGCATTTCTTCGACAGTGACTTCGCTGACGAATTCCAGCTTACCAAAAAACTATCCATACGTTCCGTTGCCTGCGAATGTTCACGGCGCCTCTCTAGTATTTCTTGATCAGTGTATTCCGGTTCGAACTGATAGCCTGTGAAACCTAACGATCCGATCCGTGAAGTCTTCGTCGGATGAGCACTTAACTAAGTCGGGATTGGCGCCGGGCGATTTGCTATATAGACGTTTATGATTCTGCGTCCTGTTTCAAAATGAATTATTCTCATCCTAACAAATGCTTATATAAAACTGAAACAAAGTCTGGCTCATTAGATACAATTTGTAATGCATTTGCAGTATTCGTGAGTGCAAATGTTGAGAAGTCAGCAATGGCCTCTGCCTTACCTGCTTTTGATGCCGGCAATAAAGGCGATTGACCGAGCGCCGAGGCTGTGTGAGCGCATGCTAATTCAGTGTGCTGAAAGAAAGCTGTTGTGAAACAATTACTCGATTTTATATGCTATGGTCACATGTTAGGGGAATCTTTATTTAGAAATACAAATACATTATTCAAATCATTGTTACTGTACAACCTTTTCCTTGACGGACTGTGGAAGGGGAACCCGACTTCGCGGCCCCCGACAAGTAAGTAGATTTTCGGTTTTTTGGATAATTCACATAAATAATTACGTGCACATTATTTCTTCGGCTCACTATCGTAGGCTTTTCGTGACTGGAGGTTTAGTTTCCAACTCCAGCTGGTTTATGTTCGTGCCAGTCCCGGCTGCCACGACGGGCCTGATCGGGTTCCGAGCCACTGACCGGTATAACAAGCGTTTTGTGTGTTTAGAACTCAAAAAAATCACAAGTCTAAACAACTCAGATCTAGGTTTTCCTGTCTGTATTTCACGGAAGAATACTTCGAATTTATCGCCGAACAGACCCTAAACTAATGCCACGGACCTTGGTAAATTGGCCGAACTTTGTAGGCTACGGTGTGTCCAAATACCAATGAATCCGTACCAGCGAAATAATACAATACGTTTTATACGAACTCGGTGTATTTTTAAGGGTTTTATATCGAAGTTTGGTGATTTATTGGTGTTAAACGATGAATGCAAGCGGTAAGCTGACACCAGTAACCCGTGTTGTGAACTGCTGAACAGACTGCGCGTGAAACCAATGACGTCAGTGGATAATTTCAAAACCTCCGTCTGATATCAGGTGTCAGGTAACGCAACCGAACGTATAGTTATCGAGTAGAACTACTCGATCTAAATTGATATAAAATAGGTTGTATTTTGGGTGGAGTTCTCCTTTAAAGTGCATTGTCACCACTCCAGACTTGCAGTTACCACAAAAGTTGGCACTTTGGCGATGTTTGTTTTGTTAAAATTTCTTAAACAAACAGGTTTAATATCACAGAGCTTTTTGAAACTACATAATGTATTCTATGAGCTGACACTTCGCAAACAGTCCTAGACTCTGCGACATTCTGGGTTGATTCTGTCAATCGAGAAAAAGAATTTCCTCTTCGACGCCATCTCTTGGTAAACTTGTAAACCACCATATGCTGGGGATACAGAAAGTAAAGTACAGACCAGTGTTATACCATTTTCGATGTATAAAGCATGCTCAGAATATTGGAAATCTGTTGGTGTAGTATCTTGTACTAGTCAGCCACGACTGAAAGCTTTGGCGGTGGTAAAAGACCCACCAGGCACCAGGTGCAGGGGCGGATCCAGAATTTTGAGTTAGAGGGGCCAGGGCAGAGTATTAGCCAGGATTTTGCCCTTCAGACATTCGCACCACCGAACTGCCAAATGGGATCTGAGAGACTTTTTGGGGAGGTCTTGGCCCCTTTGCCCCATACCCTAAGTCCACTTCTGAGATGTATCAAAGAGACACATGGATATCAGACAGTATTTAGTATGCACTTGAATGTCTAATTATGATTCATATTGAGTTTGCATCGTTGCATTAAACCTAAAGAATGACCACTCTACAAAACTGGTAACGAATTTCAAATTCCGTAATCCACTGAAGCAACTTCATGTGGAATGGGACTTGAAAGTTCATCTGATTTGTTATGACTGGCCATGGTCGTGAGTCTCATGCTATGGGTGCCAAAATGTACGAGACGACAAGGAAACAGGCACTTTTTCATAACTAGTTAACACTTGACCTCACTCGACTCTCAATGATTGTCTGCGCAAAAGTATACTTAACGAGTAAGTAAGTCACGGTGATGTTTTATACATGTACATGTACATACAGGTGTACGTGCTAGTGAATTCATATTCGAGTGCTCCGAGTGCGTGTCGTTTATGTTAATTAACACCCGCCACATGGTTAAAAGTCGTTTACTTGACTTCCTTTCAAATATATACTTCATTCGCAATTAGACCCCAAGAGAATTTCTCGTACAGGTGTAGAATTCAGGTACATGTTTATTTTGACAGGAATCGAACACCTGCCGCCATACGTCGCAATAACCAGGACAACGAACGATGCTTTCTAGTTTTAATAAAGGACGATGTAATATATTTACCCGAATACATGTATTTGTGTTAATAAAGGCCGATGTAATATATTTACCCGCATACATGCATTTGTGTTCCAGTGAAATGTAATTAAAAGACGTCGCAGATAATCCGTTGCTGTAGTATTGAATACTAGCCTTGCGAAAGACTTACGCCATAGTGGCTTCCAGACTAGGGTATATGTAACTATGACAGGCGTGACCTAACTGGGTTTGTCGTAATTATACATTAATTAACTACACTGATATGAAGTGCAAAGTAACATGTTACAAATGAGTTGCTATTGAATATACTTTTGTTGTACTTTAGAGGATAACTGAAATTCCATTGACGTAAATTACACAAAACCTTTTCAAATGTTTTGTCCGCTCTAAGATGTTAGACAAAATACAGAGTGCACCTTTCGAGATAAGCTAAACACAAAAGTAACACAGCCAAAATAACAAAGTTATACAATTCAAATAGTCCTGCAAATTTGATAACCTTCGTTCTATAAATGAGNGTAACAACTTCCTTTATCAACAAAAACAGAAATAAAGTAAAATCAAACACAAAATGACAATTGACATATAAGATATGGTGTAATGAAAATGATACATTTTTGCGTAAAAAATTCAATGACATATTTTAAGAAGTTTTTATGTTCAATCCATGAGGTTCTATTGTATTCAGTTTGTCTATCCAATATTGTTCTCTTTTAAGTATGTGAGGGGTACTGGGTTGTTGGAGTTTTTCTATTATTTGTACAGAAAGATCTTGAATATTATGGTTTTTGGAATTGAAATGATTACCTATAGTATCAGAAATGTTTTTATGTATTATGTTAAATCTATGATTACGGAACCGAGTTTGTAGATTATGTTCGTACAGGTGTAGAATTCAGGTACATGTTTATTTTGACAGGAATCGAACACCTGCCCCCATACGTCGCAATAACCAGGACAACGAACGATGCTTTCGAGTTTTAATAAAGGACGATGTAATATATTTACCCGAATACATGCATTTGTGTTAATAAAGGCCGATGTAATATATTTACCCGCATACATGCATTTGTGTTCCAGGCATTTATTAAAGTCCCTATACATACGTCAAATCTTAATGTATTTGTTCTAATCAAAATTATTTTTTCGGCGGCATCTTTTACAGGCGTATTCTCGTCTGCTATTTAATCTCTTTAGGGCTAGCGACTGATCTAGACGCAAACCTTCATCACGCCTATCCACAGTCTGAGCCTTTTTTCGCAGCATGTTAAGACACCCTTACACATCGCTTACTTACACCGAGTTTGTTGTTTCGGCCATTTGGTATGATCGGATTGGTACGCGGCACTGAGACAATTTAAAGGGCAATTACTGCCAAAATTTCAATGCTCTTGTTGACCCGAGTTGAGGAAACTTAGTGTGTCAAAATTGTTTTGCGCCAAGGACGTGGGCGCGGCCCAATGATGAGTGATGAGGGCTAAACCCCCGGACAGCTTCGCAAGATCGGACGATTTCACCTTCCGCCAGTAGGTAAACAAACTCCAACGCATGGGCGGCGCACCATAGGTTGCTGGGGGGCTAAAGCCCTCACTTTTCTCAGTGGTGCGCCGCCCATATAGGCGGTGCACCACAGAAGGCCTGGGGGGTTTTAGAAGCCCCCACTTTTTCAGTGCTGCACCGCCCATGCAAAGTGCAGCGAAATACGTAACCATAATCAAACGCAAACCGGCATACGGTATTTCTGATTCTTTGGTGGAAGAGACGCTGGCTGGATGGCGACAGCGGCGTTGGCTACTTGCATAGCATTTGACTTACACGAAACTGGCTTGATGGCAACAGCGGTCATGCTGACCCTGGGTTGTCTTTACACTGGCCGTCGGGACAGTTCGTTACCAGTTGAGCAGCTCCAGAACCCTTATGTGCTCCTGGTACAGGCTTGTCACTGAAATTCGGTTTAATGTACACTGTAGCTTCGCAGAATGATTGTAGTCTGTCAGAGACAGTCTGCATTCCGGCGATCTCGTGTACTGTTCGGGAGTGGGCTGGCTGATAGCAATTCTCAGCGCCCAGTTCTGAATTCTCGTAATTTTTTCGATTCTTGAAGGGACACGGGTTGTAATATCGATGGCATCATATTCGAATAGGGGACTTATAAACATTTTGCAGATTAACAGTGGGCAGTCGCTACTAGCGCCCCACCCTATGCCCTTCAATCGACACATACAAGCTTGACTCTAATTGTGGGCGCGGCCATAGAACAACTCTGCCTTTACTAACGTTTCACAAATTTAGTTTGTTTTGCTGACTTTCATTTGAGGAGGCTACAGACTCTCCTTCCATAACAAAAGCACCTTTAGAAGAAGACTACTACTATCAAATGTCCCTTTCATCAAAAGGTTGTAGACACTGGGCTTACATTGTAGGTAGGCCTAACTGTTCGTTATTGTTTCACACCAGGCTCTTCAAGTTGGCAAACGTCATTAAATTAGCCGACCATGGTCTCGAGGAGTAATTAACGAGTTGTCACTTCTTCGCAAAACCAGATAAACCACTTCTCGTCACTAAGCCTGAGGAACAAGCTGTAATAAATATTCAAATGGTATATTTGGTCTAATTAGAAATTAGTTTCTTCAACCGAACGCGTGTCTGTTGGTGCTTTACTAGTATCAATATGGATTAAGCGTTAAAAAAGAAACGTATGTGGAAGACAGCTTGAGTTACTGAAATGCGGCCTCGTTATAAACCCAATATACTTGAACCTAAGACCACCAGGGGTCACTAAAACCTTCAAATTTAAAAATTTCATGAATATTGTTTGCTCAGCAAACATAGCATGGAGTTGCTTACCGGAGCACGTAATCATGTCGCACCTACATCTGCTGCACCTACTGTGCCGTTTGAATCCACCATACATCAACATGGAAGAAGGTTGTCTTGCCAGTGGCCTGACGTAATCTGAGAATGGGCTCAAGAGTTTTTGCGAGCATGGGTTCGTTTGGTTCCCAGCATCCATTTTGGGAACAGTCCCAGTGAAAAGTAATTAAAGACGTCGCAGATAATCCGTTGCTGTAGTATTGAATACTAGCCTTGCGAAAGACTTACGCCATAGTGGCTTCCAGACTAGGGTATATGTAACTATGACAGGCGTGACCTAACTGGGTTTGCCGTAATTATACATTAATTAACTACACTGATATGAAGTGCAAAGTAACAGGCTACAAATGAGTTGCTATTAAATATACTTTTGTTGTACTTTAGAGAATAACTGAAATTCCATTGACGTAAATTACACAAAACCTTTTCAAATGTTTTATCCGCTCTAAGATGTTAGACAAAATACAGAGTACATCTTTCGAGATAAGCTAAACACAAAAGTAACACAGCCAAAATAACAAAGTTATACAATTCAAATAGTCCTGCAAATTTGATAACCTTCGTTCTATAAATGAGATTCCACATCAAAACATTCAATGCAGGTTGTATTGGAATTTTTATTTTAGTTACCGAAAGACTTAGAATTAACGTACCTAATAACTTCGCTGGTTCATTTTCGGACTTCCCTGTATTAGCACCGTTCAATAAAGCAACGCCGAGTTGTGCCGGTACTGTCATTATGCCTGGCGAAAACACATTCTAAAACATTCCGTTGTAACACTTTGTCAGCTTAATTTTTAATATTTGTATTCTCTTCACCATTTCCCGATACTCAATTTTCGTTTTATTTCACATGTTCGATCATTTTTATTGTGATGTGTATTTGTATGAACATACCGTATGCTAGCCAGCCAGCTAGCTTTATGAAGACTGTCGTCAAAATACAGCTAGGTCCCACTGCGTGAATTTCTTCCGTAGACCCCGAAATTGCACACAGCCAGGGAAGTTTTGCTCGTCACCGCGCCGTGAAACTTGTATCAACATGCAAAGCTAAAGACCGGACGGTGTGCATGCAAAATCTGGGAGCCAACCGACACTCACCTTGCCCGTTACAGCCGTTTAAGTGAAAAACAATGCAATAAACGTCATTTTCTTGTGTAACTCTCCGCTTTTTCTAACAATGAAAAGTATTTCGTCGTTTTGAAAACAGTACGCTCGTGTTACGCGCACGCACCATTTCCAAAATTTTTGCGACATCTCTCGGGTGATGATGATAGCTTGGCAGCAGCAAAATTTCTTCTGAAATTCGATTTTTCGGTATCAAAATTCTAAAAACTTATAATGAAGTGAAACCACTTCTGATAATTTGTTGTGACGTGTACGCATGCTCGTGAGAGAAGAACAGTTGATTAAAGAATCGGGGAAAAAAAGAAACTGTCCAATAGGTGACGCAAAATTTCATGGCGCCGAAAGCGATCGCTAAAGATCGTTCCACAACTTGAGCAGCAGAATAACGGTAGAACGCCATTTTTGCCAACACCGTTAAATAATTTAAATTACTCAAGGAAGACTGTAGTTTTTAATGACGCTAATTTTGTGTCAGATTTTATCTTACCACTTTTTTATCCGCATCGGTGCAAAGCTGTATATTTATATCCAGCTTTGTACCAAGGCTAACCGCATGCATGCATACCCGCTATTTTGCTCCTCTTCATTTGCCTCGGTATATGCTAACTTGACCGAAAATAGAAATTTAAGTTCTCTTTATCAAATAGTTAAACGTCAACAGAGGGCATACATGAATTTCAGAGGTTTACTCGAAACTTCTGATATTCAAAATGTCCATTCCTATTTTTCTGCAACAATGCATTGTAATATATTGTAACGTAAATCCTTGCGCTGAATTTACCTAAACATCATTCAAGAATGAATGGACTCACCGGAGACAGCCCAAGAGTTATTATCTCTGCGGCGAAAGATGTTAAAGTTGTGTCTCTTATGAGTTGCCAGCAGTCACTGGTATTGTGCGCGATCTTTTATAGGCCTAACTATCTCCAATTCCCGTACCAGGATGAATTTCAAAAATATCTTGACTTGTTTGCGTCAGATGTGATGTGCTACGTCTATGTTGAAAGTGCGCCATATTTTTTAATATCGGGAAGTAGCTGATTGTATAGGGTTCTCTGTTGAGTCAAGATTGTGAATAGTTTCACCTCGTTTATCCTGTAACGTAAATCATTGCGTTGTATTGTAGTAACGCAAACCCTTGCGGCGTATTACACTGCGTTGAATTCTACTCCTTTCCGTTTGGTAATGACTAAAGCTCTTTAGAAACCGGTTTCACTCGCACATTGAGATAAAATTCAATGAAACTGTGTTTTTTTTCTCCTTTCGGAAACTAAAAATAATCTGTTAGACTCCAACCATATGTGTTATCGGTAAAGCTAACCATAAGAAAACATACACTGACGAAGACGGAAAACTTAGCTACATCTTTCAAAAATTCCTCTTTCCTGGTAAGCTGCAGTGCCCTAAATCGGAATAACCATACCCACGAGTTCTTATTATGCGTCATTATGCGTCAGCAAACAGAATTGCTTTATGAATACCGTGTACATGTAGGTCCTGACCGATCGATTGTATTAGGTCAATCAGCTTTCCACTCTTTTGTAAATATAGCAATGGCAATTGATAAGAACCTGATCAAACACAAAAGAAGGGATATTCCTCCTGAATGAGGTTCTAAAAGAGGGGTGGTCAATTTAGACCAGTGTAAAATTATATCGTGCGTCATTCCAGAGAATTCACCATGCGGAATCAAAAGCCAAATTGCTTGAGATGTTCGCTCGGCTTTCTTCGCATCGTCAGTTTTGTAGCCTAATTATGCTTTACTATGCAACCACTACACCTGTTTGGTCCAGATAAGTTCCCAATTTGGAAGCCTAAAAACGCACCCTTTCGCTCCCCACGGATGGCAAGAGTTGAGAACTCGCCTGTTAATCGACAAAGTACATCATGGGGGAGTTTAACGTGGACGCTGCATTAAACCTTGGCCTACCTGAATGCACTGGTATGACGTGATATTCTAGGTATATGTTTTTATACTATACAGCATCATCAAAATAGGGCAAACCACAAACGGTAGAAAGCGTGTCACGCTGCACCTCGAGTGTATGTTTACTACTTTGTGACGCTTAATGATTTATGACTACTGACTGCCTATTAGTTAAATTGGATGTATGCGATTGAGCGAGTTGGCGTAAAGCAGCAAGACTGTCAGCTGAACAATGAAAAGTAGTAGTGTGCGTTACTGCACTAAGCGGGACCGCGACTTGCGTAGATCTTGGAACTACTAGTGGTTCCCAGCGTAAATGGACCCATGGTGATATTTTGTTGACTGGGAGAAGGGGGTCTGTTCCCGAGTCGAGCATGAAGTTTCACCGAAAGCCACACGTTCGACAAGTGCTCGTACTCGTCCTGGTCGTTGTGATCGTTTCTATTGCTGAACATCTCGTAACAAGTGTCCTGCAGTGGGGAGAGGAGGCGAACTCAGTAATACCAATGTTGACGAGGCCGAGAAATAAGCTTAATGACCATCGCTTCGTCAGCAGGGATGGTAGGTATGAACGGGAATTGGACATACTTCCTGAAAGACCAAGAAATCCGGTAAATGAAATCGATTATGTCGACGTATCACAGCTTGTGCGAATACCTCCCTGGATTCACAAAAATCTGGACAATTTTCCGGTTATTGTTGGAGAAAATTTAAGGTGTTCAGGGCAACAGAGGTACAGATATTTAGCCGTTTTTATCCATTCTCGACCTGAAAACAGTCATTGGCGGGGATTAGTGAGACAAACATGGTCCCGAGTGCAGTCTGTAGGTAATAGAACCGTTGGTACATATTTTGTTCTGGGGTCAACAGAAGACATCAATTTGCAGAAAAACATTGAGCACGAAAGTGACTACTTCAACGACATTATACAATTTGACTTTGTAGATTCATACTATAATTTGAGTTTGAAGACAGTAGCTTCATTAAATTATTTTCTACGTTCTTGTGGTGATGTGAAATTCTTCATGAAGACTGACGACGACATGCTTGTGATCTACAAAAATGTCCTTAAAGCCATAGACGGTGCAAAGATTAGCAGAACAAACAACAATCTATTCATGGGGCGATTATGGACGGACGGATATCCTATCCGTGAGTATAGTCCAGAAATGGAAAAATATTTTCTGTCACGAAAAGAATACAAACCCGAACAGTTCCCCCCGTATGCAAGCGGTTCGGGTTACGTTCTGTCCAGACGGAGCGCTCAGGCAATCTTAAAAGCCAGCAAGAAAGTGCCAATAATGCACATTGAGGATGCATACCTCGGAGAGTGCGCTAAACGAGCAAGAGTGAAAGTCACGAACTACGAGGGATTTACATACGTTCCAGTTCCGTACGATGAGTGTATATACAAGAGGGTGTTAGCAACAGCTCACGGATTATCACCGGACGAAATTGCCCTTTTGTGGAGATTAATGACCACTAAACAAACGGGATACCGCGTGTGTCCCAGTGACAGATTTTTGCTCAAGAAAGTAGAAGAAACATTTAACCGCATGGTGTTCTCCTGATCCCATTCCAAGGCTATTTGGATCAGAATAGCGGTCTTGTCATATTGGAGGCTTCAAGGGTAATTAGAGAGCGAAAGCTATTTCCGCTTGGTCCTTACAAAGATTTGGTGGACAGAAAGCTAATTACAGCATAGTGGTTCATCAATCCCAAGGGAAAATCAAATTGTCAGCTCTTCCCATAGTTCGATTAGATTGAGTTCATTAATTTATGTTTGTTTTTTGAAGTCCGCTGGGATCGATATTCTCCCGTTTTATCAGTCGTAGCAGTCACCAAATTAGCACAGTGCGAAAGTTCTTCGCAGAGGGAGACGTATGGAGAATGGTGTCCTCCCTCCATTCGACTCAAGACAACTGCCTCTTTTCGTGAGCCATTAATGTACTCCGCCGAGCAACTGGAAATTTGCCGGCATTATCATCTATGATTGCAGGAAAGGTATTAAAACGCTGTTGACACCCGTAGGTTGAAACCTCCCATCCGCATTACACAGGAAGTGTAGGTGGCGCTGAATGCCTGTCCACCTAAGACCTGATCGCCGTCTAGCGGGATAGGGACTTTCATTATAGCGCAGCTACTTCGAAAGTCAGCGATTGGAATCACACTTATGTAATTACGTTCATACAATGTACTTTTTTGCTAAAGTCTAAAAGGTTTGGCTTAATCACGCCGGACAAAATCAGAAGAGAGTGAAATCTCGTGAACTCATGCTCAACCCTGTTGCCGCACCCTAACCGTAACACCGACCCTATGATCCTAACCCTAACCGTTTGTAACACTTAACTTAACCCTAAACGTTCTGCACTAAGGTCATACTCCTTCTTATTGTTTCATTTAGGCTGATCTGGTAACACAACACGTCAGTTTACAAGTGACCCCTGACACTTGTCAAAATTTGGATAAATTCCGATGTTTTCAGGTTGCATGATTTATCCACTGATCTTTGCAACATGCTTGGAAGTGTTTGTTAAATATTTAAGTTTACATGTACATATGGTGCTATTAAAAATCAGGACACGAATCAAAGCTGAAATAGAATTCACGAAACCATCATGTCGTTTTTGTGATTCTGTTTGAATAATTAGAGTGTTCACCTCCGTTCATATTTCCGAAAGTGCTGCTGTACCATGTTTGGAAAAATTGAGCCGTGTTTGAAAAACCCGGATCCATGTTTAAAATCTTTGGCCATGTTTGAAAAGCCAGAGTTACAAGACAGGCAATTGAAACAGTGTTGCATTGCGCAACTTTTTCGCAGTGAATATGATAGGAACATGCTTAGCAAGTGAAAATATCGCGTAACCGAAATTAGGATACGAAAAGGATGCAAAATTTGCACCATGTTCGGATTTTTTATCCCAACTGTTCCCCAGCGTCATTACCCACATTAAGATAACACATTTTGTGAAGTTTTTAACGTAGAACACCATTGATAAAACGAGCACCAAGCAGTTTGTAGCCAAAACATCAGCTCGAGCATTTCAAATTCGCTGTTGTAGTAAATTTAATCTCTCCACGCAGACAATTACTATTAGCCTCATTACCACACTCGTTTGCTATAGAAGTGTATTAGCTGGTATTAGAATTGCTAGAACTGATGGTAATATTATATCAAATCGATAATCGTGGAGCTTGCGATTAAGAATTTACTGCAGAATACTGACTTCACCGTGTCAAAAGGTCAGACGATGGACACGACTGCATGGCTTCGCCTTAAATTCCAGCTGCGTCCCAATAAGACCCCACTCCTGAACTAGCAGACACTCGCCGAACTAACTTCGGTCCCGGTGACCAAGTTACATGTACAGTGCCGGGAAGCTGCTGGGATTGTTTTCTGCAAGTTTGATGTCTGCCGGTCGCGGACGGGCAGTAGCTGGATTTTGGAGGCGTGACCATAAAATGGGTTTCGCCCCTGTGTAACATGTTTTGAGGACAACAGAAGTTAATAAGATTTAAATGTGAGCAAAGCGCCAGAAATCGCTTTCGCATTATATCCAGGTTCTCGTTCACTCCGTTGCACATATTCGCAAGTAAGACCGAGCTCAGAAGAATAGGAGACACCTTTGTGCAATGCTCGAATGTCAGCCAGTGAAGCCAGGATTTGAACACAAGTCTCCCAAGCGGGAGTCCGGAGCTTTAACCACAACAGAGGTGGTTTTACGAAATTAAAGAAAACTAATTTTGTAGGCGAAAGATTCCGTGTCCAATATTTGCCCATAACATTAGACTGAGCGTACAGTTTCATTCGAATCCCAGTACTAAATGGCGACAACAGTCACTGGCTTGCCAAAAACACGTTATCGAGAATTTTCTATTTGAAAATGTACCTTCGTCCTATGTACATATAAACTGTAGAAGAAAGTTGTAACAAAAATTAGGACATTCTGCAATTTGCTGGGAGCAGCATGGCAATATTGACACCATACGCGTATGCGGCGTGATGCACCGTGTATCTTTCTTTTTATGGAAACCGATTGTTCATACCTACCGATTATTATAGTCTTTGTCCACAACATGGCCAAAAATCTTAAACTTATTGTAATTATGTTAACAGGTTCGGGCGTGGTTGTACATATACAACGCACCGCTTTATTATATAGGGAAATTAGATGAGATTGCGTGCATGTTTCGCTTCCAAGCGATGGCAATATCACGGGAGACTCGGGTGATTTCGTGAATTTCGCTGGCCAACAGTTTTACTTAAACGCCATCCCTACATGGAGTATTACCATGAGAAAATACATATCATTGGAGGGAGAATTTCAGGAGCGCGGCCCACGTCATTGGCGAATAAATTAGTGACGCACTGTGATTGCTCGGGCCAACGGGCACGCTAAAACGTCACACGTTTGCATTGCATGGAGAATCCAACACAACAATGCATCTGATCAAGACAGCATTTTTAGCGACATGGGGCTTAACATAATTCGAAAATTTAGATCCCAACTGTGGATTTATGTCTTTAGTAAGATACCACTACGAAAAAATGGATACGAGAAAGGGCAGATATTCGGATAACGTAACGCATGAGTCCTTGGTATTGGTTCATCATAAATTTGATGCCACATGTGACGAGTCATGCAACCACGTATTTCTGTAATGAACCCTGCATTGTCTTATAATATCTGGCATCAAAATCAATGCCAAGCAAACAGTTCTACCTTTGATTACTGTACTTCATATCCTCTGCTCCCGTATCTCGTAAATTATCTCTTTGCTGAGCTATTTTTGATCGAACTCGCGAAATGTCGATTTCCACGACACGTCGTTCAGCAGTTTTAGGTGAACACTCATGCACGAGACTGCCTCTCCATCTAATGAGTAGAAATTACTTGGTGAATGTTGTGGGTGTGATCACATGTTTTGCTTGTAATTCTTGAAGATATATCACGAAGACTTGCAAGACCTTGCGGTTTGGCGAATATATTGCGTTTATGGTACGGTTGTCATCCAGTAAATAGAGGGCTTGTATAACTGCACTAAATGGGGACGCAACCGTGTTCCTTAATTAAATATAAAAGCTTTCTAGACGCCCCACCGTTGTTTCTTCAGTGAATGCATGACAGGACCACAGAAAGTGGGTGGAGGCACGTGCCCCTCAGTGATTGGCTGGCGTCAGTGCTAACCTGTGGCAAACGACTTAAGCGTGGGGCCGGGGAAGTCCAGAAAAAAAACAGCGAAACACAGAGAAGAGAGAAAATTAAAGAGAACATTTGTCAACTGCAATGTACCAGTGCATGACGTACCCTTTGAGGGCACTGGCCATGCTACTGTTGCTAGGCCGGGTCTTTGCAGCATAGGTTGTCTAAACGCATTTGAAAACGTGCACTTACCATTCTTACATGTATTTCGAAAAACGAATGAGAAAATTTGTAAAGCGCAGGTTTTTCGGAGCGTATTAAGAGGAAGAGTCTATAACAAGTAAAGTCTATGCCCAAAATCCCAGATTTTTTGAGACTTAGCTCATGGGTTTGGTTTGGTGAGATGTAGAAAATCTGGTTTTTAAAGAATTTTCATACATTATTTCTCTTTTTATGACATGTACATCCATTTTGCAACGAAAATGGGCGCCGAAGTAGACGTGTTTGAATGCATTTTACTAGCATGTACATATACAGCTAGCTGATAACAAAATGAATGATATGGTTTTAAAGGACTATGTTTGAATGATTTCGTGGAATAGCCTTTAAAACTATTTTTTTAATTTGCATGTTTTGAATTTGTGTGGCAAAAAGAGCTATTTTGCAAGTTTTCACTGAAGACATTTTCGGCCAAGTTTGGCATTCTGTAGCAGCCATATTGCACCATTTCAAAATCTGAACTTATAATGAAATAATTTGTTCAGTCATTCCAAACCTCTTCATCATTCAAAAGAAAAAGAATCTTGCCTCGCCCGTATCTTTCGCTTACGAAGCGTTACACTAACTGCACTTCGTCCTATTTGCCTGCTCTCAGTTGCCTCAAGCACCACTAGGGGGCCTCTTGAAACATGTAATTAGCTTGCAAAAACGACATAAAAACTTTGCATTTTAAAGAAAAATCAGGCGACACTGCTAATTACCATTCTCTCAGAACCACACTGATGGGCATTGCTTTTTACAAAAAGTTATGTCTACATAAATTAGGGCTAGCACGCGTTCTTCGTCTAAGTAATAGATGGCGTTGCTATTTCTTATCGGGGAGACTGTGGACGCGATTCACCAGCTGAATCTGCCTTATAGTCCGGTCCCTTAGCAGCCAAAAACCCCAAAACATTTACACCCCGGATTAAAGCACCAAATTTGGTACACAGATACTTTGGGACACCGTGAATCTCATGAAGGTCGTTTGCCCGAAATTTGGGGTCAAGGTCAAGGTCAAACCAAGGTCAAAGGTCACGTAGGTATTTTTTTGAAATGACTTGACACAAACTATCTGCTTCATTGCTGTGTCAGGTGATAAGCCGGATACTTTATTTTGATTTCAAATTAATGTTGATAACTTCTAAAAACAAGTTAAAAGCATAAAAGTAATTTTCCAGACACTTAAGATGGTAATTATCATAATTAATAGAGCATATATATTTTCAATGGAAATTAAGTCTATTTGTTTTCTCTAGCGGAGAAAAACTGTCAAACTAGTATGAATATGCATTAAGTCAACTCTAGAATGTTAACCTTTTACAGAACTTCATTTTTAAATGTCTCTGTCAAAATATTTATAATTAATTATGTAACATATCGTCTCTGTAATTAAAGGAAATCGGACATTTTTCTAAATTTTCAAAGAACAATTGCTGAAACTTTTATCATCATTTTTAATTTGATCATAGCTAAAGGTTACTTTGTTAATTAATGTGTTTATATTTTAGTTTGAACTTGATGGTTAAGTTAAACCAATTAAGGTAATTTAGGTAATTTAAGGTTCACCGGAAGGATGAAATAACAACAAAGTCACCAGGTTTTACTTGTATCCTAATGAGGTGAATTCCTTGTTGCACTATATTTTAAAACAGATACAGGCATAATTAATTGTCTTGAGGAACATGTTGTATAAACAAATGTTTATTATTAATTGCGTCCATCTAATTGTTTGTGGTGACATATTGTCTAACAGCTGAAGCTGACCTCTGCTCATTCGGACAACAGTATCCAAACAGGTGACATCAGCTCTGAGACTTGCATAATGTTGACCTCGAGTTCATTGTTCGTGTAGTATTATTTTGAATGAGATATTCTAATTTAGGTAGGTACTTTTTTGATTAACTGTGTATATAAATATATATCCTAAATTCTTTTAACTGATTGGAGATAATACTTTTGGTTGGCTTCAGCACATCTGAAGACAGGAGTAGGGATTTCCTGTTTAAATCACTACAGCAGGTATTCGCATAAATAGCCTACAATGTAAGTTGTTTAATAAGGCCTAATTAAGAGACCAATTTTCTAAGAAACCCATTCCAATAAATAATACCTACAAAAATTACGCTTTAATTCCGCAATACCTTATTCCCAAGGTCAAGTTGTTTGAGCAATCCCTTACTCCAGATTAACCACTTGTAATTGCAATTTATTGTTCTAAAACGTTACCCACCATCCTGAAAGCAATTAAGACTGTAGATTTTCTGAATAACAGGCCATAGGCACTATTAGTAGAAATTTTTCGAAGACGGTTGGTTACCTGAGCTGGAACAATACGTCAGCTCTCGTTACGTCACTATGACGTATTCGTACCGCCTGCTTCAGGAGGCCTCAGTGGCTACACCTGGCAGAGCTGATTCCTTTCTTCAAGCCTCACACTTGACTCGAACAAGACATGCACACCAAGTGACAGCTCTGTCTCTGGCAAAGCTACAGGAAGAACCATTTATTATTGTGAAAAATGAAGGTGCTGTCGAGTCTCCAGCAGGAAAAGTGATAGCTCAATCAGAATTCCAAAATTTGAGTTTTGGAATGTTATCTTACATGTCCTGGTACTGATCTTGATTCTCGTCCTTGCTCATGGTGAATGCAACTTGTCGCTGTGCATTGATGTCTTTGAATCTCTTGTGTCCTATTTCTTTGCTCTTGACCTTTAAAATTATGCAAGATGGGTCTCTCTCCACATCCAAGACGTGAGTGCTATACCAGTTAACGTACGACAGCATCTGATGGATGTTTTCAAATACACGGCAGAGATTCTGTGCTGTTGCAATTGACTAGGCGGATGAAGAAAATAACGCCGTAGTCCAAGACAGTGGTGGGGCTATTGGATTAACTGAAAATCCAAACGCTTTGATAGAGTGAATGGTGTTTGGGTCCGAGCTATAGCCAGGTTGCTGACTGAGTTTGATTGTCAACCGTTTTGAAGACAATAACGAGGAAAAAAACCGCCACAAAGACATTCTATGCTTCCAGAACAACTTTAAAAACCATGTGAACAGTTTGTGTGGTGTGAGGTGTCAGTTCAGCAAACTAAAGGGAAGCCCTTTCTTTGACCATGGTGATGAACTTATGACGTTAGATACGCTACAGGTCTTCAAACTATCGAAGTGACTGGAAAACAGCAATATGACAACTATAAGCAAACAGTCGTAATTGAAAAGTCCCAACCAATAAAGACCCCTATCAAGAAAAACAAGTTTGTTGTTTCCGAAACAGCTAACGGGGAAGCAAAAAGAGTGACTCAGCAGCGCATGGATGACATCAAGAAAGACTGCAGCTTATTTAGTCAGGTTTTTATAGCTAGTCAAATTCTAGACGGATGGTTTTCTTATACATGAGAATCATTCTTGGCCACCATCCCTGAACCAGAACGACAGTCTCGGTTTACCCTCACTTGCTCAAAATTTTGGAATTTCCTCATTCAGACGTTCCTGAATCCGTCGATGTCAAAGTCTTTGATGGGCCAGCTATTGTGCGCAAATTTTCTCCAAACGAATCCGCGACATTCGGACAGTTCTGTGAAAACTGCTAAGTAGGCACATTCTAACCTTCACAACTGCTGTAGAGTTGACATTGTGTTTGATGCTTACACTGAAGACAGCTTGAAGGCCACCGCTGATAGAGGTACAGATGATCTTACCAAAGTTTCACACCAAACGCAACTGTCTCTGTACTTCCAGAATTTCTTGCAAACTCGAAGAATAAAGAGGAATTGTTCATGCTGTTAGCTAAAGATATCTTTAGCAATCGCCTATCCTCCAGGATAAAAGATATATGTTACCCACGGTCACTCTGTTCTTTGCTTTAGTTCTGACATACCGCCGAGAGTCGGACACCTGTATGTGCTTGTACATTGGGGACGCTTTGATCAAAGGTAATCAGAGAATACTTTTTTCTAAAATTGATACTGATGTTGTGGTCGTTCTTCTTGGTGTCGTTGATCAGCTTAAGGCTTTGCTGTCAGCAATTCAATTACGGGTAGTGGTTAAAGCTGGAAAGAAGGTGCGGGAACTCTTCGTCAAGAGTTTGTTATACTAGCTTAGGTATGATTTGTGTGTAGCTCTACCCATGTTCCATGCCTTAACAGGGTTGGACACAACGTCCCAGTTCAATGGAAAAGAGAAGAAAACAGCATGGGAGACATGAAAAGCTTACCGTGATGGTACTCAGGCATTCTCGTGTCGGCAATCAATTCCTTTCAGCAACTCACCGTCGACAGTCAGGAATTCAAAACAATTGAGACATTTAGATGTTTCGTTTATGATCGAACAGTCAAAACCAGCAAAGTCAAAACTTTATGAAAGGAGCTTTTCCAACAAAAAGTTCAGATCATGCCAAATTTATCGCCTACCCAATCTCCTCTGATAAAGCAAGTTAACAAATGCTTGTATCAAGCTGGCAGTCGGATGCCCATCCACGGGAAACCAAGTCCATAGAGGTTTGCATGGTAGAGTGACAAGGGCCAACAATGGACACCTTACTGGATAGACATGCCTGAAATCTCCAAAGCCGGCCAGCAGCTCATGGTTGCAAGAGCATACCACCATGGGGCAAGAGATATAAATTTAAAGCAATTCCTTAGCATGCACAATACATAGCAAATACCGGGGAGCATGTCAGTAACATGGTTTGTTATGGACCAAAGGAACAGGTGATAATGTTAATTGAATTTTGTGGTCTGCAATGACAATTTGAGTCTAGATTAATCTGTTTTATTGTGTTGATATTATAAGCAGATGACAATCGGATTATATGTAGACAGGAGCTAGAAGAAGCATACTAACGACATTTTTGAAAGCTGAGTTTTTGGTAGTCTGTCAAGTTCTATGCATATAAATTGGTCTCTTTATCATAACATCAACTGAATTTTCATAATAATTGTACAAATTAATGATAAATCTAATAAATTTTGGTAAGAAATCCTATTTGTTGTTGTGTTATTAGTCTTGCATCAGATGAAAATAGATGATTTTGTTAAAATTGCAGTTGGTCGGTTAAATTTTGGCTGCCATATTGGAATTATGCAAATGAGGAGTCTTAATATTATGCCATATTAGAATTATGCAAATGAGGAGTCTTAATATTATGAGAAAAAGATATTGCGACGTCATTATGATAGATTTCTAGTTAATAAAGTACTGTTACCTAACCTTAAAATGTGTGATCATCTCTCAAGCAATCACAGATTGTGTTACTGGGCGCCCATTTTGTTTTTTGAGATTTGAGCTTGACCTTGACCTCAAAATTTGGGCAACCGACCCCCATGAGATTCAGCATGTCAAAAAGTACTAGTTTGCCAAATGTGGTGCTTTAATCCTACCTGTAAATGTTTTCGGGTTAAGGGCCTGGACTATTACTTTATCGTCGTTGTGAGAGCCAATGGCATAGGAAGGGAGGCTCCTATGGGGGTAATAGCCCTCTATTCAGTGCAAAAAAATCATCAACTCGGTCAAAACTCAGTGTAATTTTTGTTCATGTTCTAATGTCCCCTCTGGTTGGTACGATTTTTAGTCTTCTTAATCCTCGCCGGCCACCCCAACGTTGAATATTCCTGACAGTGCCATCATTAGCTGTACAAACAGGCAAACGTTCAAGGTCAAGAGAAAGCAATTCATGAAGGACAATTTTATTAATGACTCAGTTCACGACAACCGTACATTAGGTAAACACATGCAATTCAACACAACGGTCTGGACTTCACAGCAAACATACCGAGTGTCTGACGCTGTGCCGTAGCAAGGGGGTAGGGTCAGATGCCGCCGGCCGCCTACCGAAGCGGGCGGGGGGGGGGGTGAGCGCCACTTAGTGAGGTGTGGACGAGGGGCTAGGAGGCACTCGCTACGCCACTGGACTGACTACTGTCATTTCACTACAAACTACGATTAGCTACGATGAAATATGTAAAAAATGTACATGTATATATATAGCGAGCACTAGGTAAACTAAATTGGGTCATTTAACTCCATTACTGTGACACTTGATCTTGTGGCTCTTGAAGTCGAAGGATCCGGGTGAAACCAATTCTGAGCCTGTCCAAACTGAGCCAATATCCACTGTGAAATTTTGAAGTCAGTACCTTGTTCAAATTTTCTTCTGGAAGATCTTGGGTGTTCAGGGTATAGACACTTTTTACTTGGGTGAAAACCGGGACCAAATTCTTTTCAGTGGGCATCGCATATGATTTCACTCCACGACTGGTCCTGCTCAGCCACAAATTTTACCTTTCCTGGCCATTACGAGCTCATACTCTGCCGCTGACTGGTCTTGATAAATGCGGTACTTTACGGCATCTCAGATGTTCTTAAGAGCACGTCCACGAATGGACCAGGCAAAAAGTGATAAAGGCTATGTCACGGATTTCCTCGATTGTTTGCANTAGAAATGCAATTTATATCCAACAATATGAATCCTCTACCACGTAACACATGTCAACACTTTCATCGCCAGTAATCTTGAGTACTGATGTGAAATTTATAATGAAGTACTTTTAATTGGCACTAGATTGCGCTTGTACTAATGACGAGTCCGTACTGTACTCATGCAAAATTCAAACGAACATTATGACATTTTTTCACTCTGTGTTTGCATTTGATACTACAATTTCTCATAACTTTATTTCACGTGAAAACCTTAGGGACATTGAATTTATTTTCAGTGTTTCAACAAGCTTTAGGAATCCATGCCGTGACGATTACATCGAAGTGCGTGATGGTGTGGGCTCAAATGCTACATCACTGGGACGCTTCTGCGGCTATACTTCCACAAAATCCATTCAAAGCACTGGTAACAAGATGGAGGTTACGGTTGTCTCTGACGGCTTAAGTTCTAGTCTCTATTTTTCTTTGTCTTACCGAACAACCATCGGTAAGTTAACGTTTTCTCACGTGACTCTTCATATACGATACTCAGTATTACCCCTGTCTACACTTCAATCGATCAATTTCATTTTCGTAATGAAGTCCATAATCCCATTTACAAGAAACAACTTTTAGATGTTTAAGGTGTAACAAGTTCTCTTTGAACAAACAAGGTGGACTCGTTTCCAAGAGTCGCCTGGTTTTGACGAGAATTTACGTAAAATTGGTAACCAGGCGAGATCTCGTGAGAAAGCAAGAGACGACAGTTCTCGCTAATTTTCAGTACCATCTTTTGAAGGAGGCGTGTAAGTATGGTCCAGCAGACCAGACTTCATTCGAGTGCAATGAACATTCGTGCATAGATAAGCAAGTACATTTCATAAACTTCTCGCAAAGTTAAATGGCTGAGAAAACGTATCCCTTACAAAAATGAACTTAAGTTTTCATCGAAAAACTTAAGTTTTTGGAACAAGTTTGTTGGAACGAACTTAAGTTTTCATAACTTAAGTTTTTCAAAAACTTAAGTTTTTCAAAAACTTAAGTTTTCTGAAAAAAAAACTTAAGTTTTGAAAACTTAAGTTTTTCAAAAACTTAAGTTCTGAAAACTTAAGTTTTTCAAAAACTTAAGTTCGAAAAACTTAAGTTTTTCAAAAACTTAAGTTTTTCAAAAACTTAAGTTTTCTGAAAACTTAAGTTTTAAAAACTTAAGTTCGTTCCAAAAAACTTGTTCCAAAATACTTAAGTTTTTGAAAAACTTAAGTTTTAGAAACTTAAGTTTTTGAAAAACTTAAGTTTTGGAACAAATTTTTAGTAACAAACATAAGTCATCAAAACATAAGTTTTCAAGGAACAAACTTTTGAAAACTGAAGTTTTCTAAAAGAAATAAGTTTCAATAGGACAGACATTCAAAAATTTCGACTTTCACTAAAACAAGAGTGGAGTACAGTAACAAATTTAATGATTCTCATAAAGATTTAACAAACTAAACTTCTATTAACATTTCATTAACAGTGAATAATTGCAGAAAATAAAATGCACTTCCTAAAATACACTAGTTCCTTAAACTAGAGTTCTATTAACATTTCATTAACAGTGATTATTTGCAGAAAATAAAATGCACTTCCTAAAATACACTAGTTTCTTAAAATAAGTGAACATAAGTGAAATATCAAAATCTTAAAAACCACTTCAAAAATGAGTTCATCAACAGTCATGCATACAATGCAGTGAAAACTAAATGAGGCTAATAATATAATTGCATCGTTCTCAGTCTATGACAATTATGCGATAACTGAGGGAGCAAAATGGAATGTACAACCAGAGATATCACTACCAAATCATGAAACACAACCAAAGATAATGTGATTACATAGCCAGGAAGGACTACAACAAAAGTTTACGTTTCAACAGCAGACTTTTTCAACTAAAATTACAGCAATGACACCAAGAATAACAAATCACTTAATATGCAAAATCCAAAAATATCCGCAGAGACAAAAGATTAACATAAAACGTAACAGGTAACTAAAAGTTTATCGACAATGGCCACAGATCCGATTTGGGGAAGTACAATCCTTTTACTAGAAATAGTGCTTAGAATCACCTGTAATTGCTTTCAACCTTAAAAATATCAATTTAAAAGTCAACGTTTCGTTTACGTGACAACAGTAAATCCAAAACACTCCATGGTGCGAACTAGTTTCACTTTAAGAGCACGTCCACGAATGGACCAGGCAAAAAGTGATAAAGGCTATGTCACGGATTTCCTCGATTGTTTGCATGATTAATTACTTAGGTAGGTGCAATGATAATTAAATTAAAGTGCCTAAGTGGCCATCGTCGCCGTCAAAATTTGAGGACGATGGAAGCCACTGTCCATTTTGTCAAACGTCGATTACCTTAAGAGCACGTCCACGAATGGACCAGGCAAAAAGTGATAAAGGCTATGTCACGGATTTCCTCGATTGTTTGCATGATGGTAGGGGTTGATGCCCCAACCTTCATACCAACATTAATTTTTTGCGTGCGCCACTTTGTGGTTGCTATGGGAACCTGTTGTTTTTCTGCCAATTCCAAGCCTCGTTACAGCTACATTTTGGCACTTTTTGCGAACTTACCTTGAGAACAGTAGTGCAAAATGAAACACTTCAAGTTAATCACTGAATTGGTGTGTCTTTCAACTTGCCAGTCATAGAAAATGTCAAGGTTTTAGTTACATCTTAACCGTTTTTGAAGGCTACCAGTTTAGCTAGTTCGTGGTGATTCCAAAATGTTGAAAATTGCCCTACTTCCTGCCTCAATATCTCAGCTGAAGCCAAATTTAAAACAACAAAACTACAATCAGTGTTTAGATTGATCTTAGCTCTACAAAATAAAACCATAAAAAGTCTAGGCAATCACTCTTCCTCATACCGCTTCGGGCTCTAGAAGTAGGGCACCTCACCAAAATTATGCAACCGGCCAATGTGTGCATAGTAACAAATGTATGCGAGGATTCAAAATACAGTTTTGAAATCTTAAAATAGGCGATCGAACATATCAAGAGAGCTATAATTTTGTTACTTTACAGAAAATAGTGAGAAGCACAACAAGGCACGTTGGTTTCCTTTCACCCTGACGATAACGCTGCCAATAACATGTGCATATACTCACCGTTTCAAAATGCATTATGGTTGAGTAAAAACTCTATAAAGTAAGTCTTCAGTTATTCATAACTGGGAACTCAAATTCTGAAATTTTAATGTGTGGGTCTGATTGGAATTTAGTTTTCTAATGTTCTCGAAGTCGGTTGATCGTGTCCCGACGCATCTCAATTCAACGAATTTTATAAAAAACAATAATAGGTGTGTTGGGCCGTTAGGAGACAACTGCATCTCCATACAGTGTACATCACCAAACCCGAACAAATCAGACAGCAAAGTAGTTAGTCATAAAAAAGAGATGTATTGAAATGGTATTGGTTAG
>NMRA01000433.1:80966-106108 GCA_002633005.1 Phoronis australis | reverse complement strand
GTAAAATTTGGCTTCAGCTGAGATTGACTCATTCAAACCTGGGCAAGTTATCCATGTTTTCTGCTTGTATGACCCCATGACCTTTCAAACCCCAAAATGTTGAATTTAAGGTGCAACTTGACACTTTTATTTTTCATTTTTAGGAAGACAATGGATGACTTTATACAAAACAGTAGCTATTTCATTTTCTAGCAGCTTCTGTAATTTCCTACAATGTCACAAAAACTGTGAATATTGGGGTAAGTTCTGATTGTGGTTTTCAGTGAAAACTGATGTACCCGACTTTTAAGCTACCTAACGCGATAGAATTTGTTTAAAGTGCATTTTAGTAATTACCATAAGAAAGTAAACAAAAATGCATAATATGATCTAAATCTGTCACATAGGGTTTATCACCCCTACATGGATTTTTGCCTGGTCTGAAGTGTACTGCACTCTTAAGTGTCTGTAGCATAATTGGCTAAATTAAGGCACAGAGCTTTTTTGATCGCAATTGTTCGCTGAAAGCTCTCGTAACAAATAGAAATTGCCTTCAGTCTTCATTATGTCTTCGGTAACATAATAGCCTCAAAACTAGTTTTTACAAATAAATATTCTTACAAATTCAAACTTTAAAAGGATATAATTTCAATTTAATTGACATGAAATTGTCGAATAAATGATAATGGAAGAAAACAAAAGGGTTACATGTACAATTTTTTACATATCCTCAAATCTAATGTCAACTGAATCATTGGACAAAGGGCATCGGGTTCAGTTTTGGTAGTGTTCGCGTAATACATCCAGAAAATAACATGTTTTCAGTTGAAGGACTTTAGACTTGATTTTTATAACAATTTAAAGCAGATTTCTTGTTCAAAAGTTCGTTCAAATTACCTCGATACAATTTTGGAGACGTCTAATATGACAAATTGCAGTCTAGTGCTCCAGCGGCGAAATTAGGGGTCACTGAGTGCACACAATTTGGCATTTAGATTTTTGTTAGGATACCTAGCCATGAACAAAAAATAAAGTTGTTTTGATTTTCTACGAACATTTGTATAGACTGATTTTTGAAAATTTGGTTTTTACATAGACTGCCTCTAAATTCACTGGATTTTCAAATTAAGACAAATTTGCGAATGCAAAATACATTTTTTCAGAACCCGCTCTCTGGCAAAAGATAATGGAGACATCTGTCGCTTAATTTTTTCGTCTTTTTTTCTCGAAATTCTACATCACTTGAGGAAAATTGATGACCTGACAGATAACATTAATTGCTGCGCATTTTCTGATTTTTTTGAAACTATGGATCTTTTTATGTTTAGAGGCCCAACCATAGACATCTCATAGACCGGGCGCGTGCCACTCAAATGCATGGAGCTCGCGTTGTCAATATGACGCCATATTGGCGAGTGTTACACAGGACAAAAATGGCGGAAAACACTGGGAACCCCCATCGAGATTTGAAAAGAGCAATTTATCTCGTTTGTTTACACGGCAATTAGCCGCGTCACGTGACTAGCAACACTCTCCAATATGGCGTCAAGTTTTCAGCTGCAGTAGCTCGTGCACCCGGTCTAAAGCATTTATTTAAGATGTCTATTGGCGAAACTCTTGAATGGGGGCCATTGATGACGATGGAATAAACTTTCACTCTTTTCCATGCTTAGTGACATTTAGCCTTTCATCTCACGGGGTCCCCGTTCAGAAAAGATCCTCTCTTGGTGGACCTTTTTCCTCGACCTTCGGTCTTGGTAGATACGCGGAATAATGTCTCGTGGGATATTACTTCATGTACGCCAATCGAGGTACGTTTTGTATTTATCCCATGCCCTTCGAATCCCTAAGTTTCTTACATTTTTTGGCAGATCTTTCAATTACTTTACCAAGACTGTTCGCAAAGCGGATCACATCCTATATGTGTACTTGCGCGTTAAGTTGCAAGTTTTCTCTTGTAAAAGAAACAGTTTTAAAAGTAACGATTTATTTCTTGAAAAGAGGTAGCAAAGATGAAAACAACTGCAACTGTGCAGTGAGCTTGTAACATCTCCTGGAAATAGTTAAAAAACAAAAATATTTGATATTTTAGTTTCCTAGGAATCGGTGCCTGAGTTGCAGACGATATAGTAGGCCTATTCAGCAACTGAAAACTGAGACATAAGTGTCTTATAATTAACAGTTTTGTTCCAGATTTTCCGTTTAGGGACTGGTTGCATGTCGAGTGTTAGTTACATTGCTGCAACGGTATTACTTTAAACTATATTCGGAATGTTTGATGATTGAACTGGCTGAAAACGTCGAGTCGACATTGACCTACCTTTTGAACTTTCCATGTCGGAGGTCGCTGTTGAAGTAGTGCGTGAGGTGAATACGGAAAACTTTATTACATGGCCGTATTTCCCTCGACAAATTCAACGCGTATGGGATAAGGAACAATTCTATATCCGTAAGGAGTTCAAAGCAAAATAAATTCGGTGAAAAGTACTAGGTTAATTGCAAGCTAGATTTATCTCCGGAGTAAGGTGCTAGTGCGCAAAAACGCTGTGTGCCACTATAAATGGAATTTAAGCGCATGTGCACATGTGCAAGACTTGAGAAAACCCTTTTATGAAAATATTTCAGGTTTTGGTTCATGGGCCTAAATACGCTCATATTCGGTAGGTGTCAATATAAACACAGACACTGACAAGGAGTCGACACTTGTTTTCCTTCAGAGATGCTTCTCTTATTTTAGGCATCGGTTCACGTGACCGTCACTTCCGGGTGTTCTGATAACAGCTATCGCGCACGAACGACTGCGTCCTTTGAAAATACGGTAGTGACTCTTGCAGATGTCAAAACTGGTCTGGAACGCATGTCGGGGTTGCACAACCAGATGAATACTTTGTTGTCTGCCATCAACGCAAATCTTCTGTCACTGGCTCAAAGTAATATAGCAAATACGAAGGCTTTCACCAGCAAACTGTCATGCCTTGCATTGAATGTGGCTGACGTTAAAACTAAGATTACCGAAACTTACAATCTAAATTCCCTCATTTCAAACAATAGAGATAAACTGGACCGGATTTTGAACACGAGCAGGCTTACACAAGATGAAGCCAAAAGACATCAAACAAACGCTAACAGCTGCTCGTGAAAAACAACAGACGGCGCTCGATTATCACACGTCAAAGCTAGATTCCTTGAGCCAATGTTTTTGTCGTAAAGGTAATTGTTTTTTAAAATTCACAACTTTTCTAATGTAGATAAATTCTCTGGTTAAACAGGGAAAAATTGTTGTCAGGGTGGGTGATGGGAATTTTCTCTACATGGTTGTTTTGCACAGTATCAGTGGTGAGCAGGAATTCCTAATCGGATCGCCTGTTTACCAAGGTGATTCTAAAACCATCTTCCAGAAATCCGCCATTGCTGACCATATAATGTTGCAAACAACGACCAATGAACCTTATTGTACTTTAAAATGAGGCACAGACATGGGTCATGTCAAAGCCTTAGTTTAATAGGTAATTGATTGGGGGACATACTTGTAATTCTAGCTCTTGGTATAAATGTATGTGTTCAATTTTCTATCTTTAGTGTTCAGATATGAAGCCCAGCTACATCACTTTCATAACAACCACGACTGCCTATCGAGCCTCAGATCATGATCTTTTGATTAGACTTTAGTTCTCAATTGTAACTTTAAAGCTGAAATTTGTATTACCTTTTTATGCCATCTGTAAAAATACAAATTCCTTGTTTATTACCATTCCCTTGGCGTGGTAAGTTCTGTATTCATGTCCATTGAGAAAGCGCAAGTCACCTGCGCAGACTGCGTTAAATAGTAAATAGGACACTGTGTTTGCTCAATGGAAGTGATTCCAAAACTAAAATGGTGACCTTGAAATGGGCCATTGACGTCACTCTATATTGGTCCATTGTTAGTAAATAAAAACAAAGGGAACAGTAATTAACAAGCGAAAATGTCTTTCTAAGATAACCAAGGATCTGCATTTTACTAAACATAGCATCATACACGGTTGCGTTCCACTTTAAACCTTGTTCCCAGAACAACCAAGTCTACACAAGGGCTAGTCGTAAAACTGATTAACAAATTCTTATTGAAGACGTGGATATTATTTTATTGTATACGGCAAATCTTCACTACTAAGCCAAAATATCAAACTGATACTGTTCTAAATAATCGGATGCTTGTGGTATTGCACGTGTAAGATACAAACCTTCATTTAGACTCGGTGAATACCATCACTAAAGAACTAGCTTAGAGCAAACTGCATGTTACCCTAACGTGATTTCGGTAAACAGGACTCGTAAATGTGATTGAACAATTTATCTGGTCAGTGGGGTGGGCCTACTTTTTGCAGCCCAACGTTGTCTTTAGTAAAAAAATCCCTATCAACAACGTTCATTTGTGGAAAATTGTCCGATTATTGTGACGGGACGTGAAACTTTAAGTCAGGACATTCTTTGAGATCGCCAACACTGAAAAGGAGTCCACAAAAAGTCGAAAAACGAACAGCCCTGAGGCATCACCAGTCTTTGAGGTACATTGGCTCTCATCCTGTCCAGATGGAAGAGTGGAGAAATGGTTAGTACTATACAACACCAATCGCCCTATCAATGACATCTTATTACAGGTGATTAATTCCCAGGGATCTTCAAAGTGAATATCAAGACAGTGTCGCCGGGCGACACAATCAAGACTTGCTGACAAACGTAATTTTTTCTGGCTCATCAAGAAACGTGTTTCCTTCAGCAACCGCTACTTGTACTTACATGGACCATCAAAACAAATTTTCTTAACACATTATTATCCATTTTGTTATGACGGCATTATGCCTGTCGCTGCTTCTACTGCCCTCAGTACACTGTGAATGTGTACGCGGCAAACATTTTTAAGTGTGGTCTGCACGCCACCTTTTGGCCTTATCACGCCACCTAATGGACAGTTATAAGTCTGAAAAGATTTCTGCCCCTTCCCGGGTTCGACTCCCGGTCCCAACATGGTCTTTAGGGATAACCAACTGTCTGCAATTTTTTGCACACTTGGAAATCACAGGAAGTCAGTTAAAGGGACTCATTCAGTTTTTGGGCCCAGTAACGGATTTTAGGATTACTGTTGGTTTTGATTGGCTTCTGTAAAAGCTACTAGACAGCAAACGTCTTTGTAGTCGTGGTCTTTTTTTATTACAAATCGGCATTTCTCGCAACTGGCTGATAGTCATTTGATGAAAACTAAGCTATTGAATTATGTCTCCAGTAGGTAAATACACCGGCAGTCATTTCAGCGAATGTATGGCAGGCAACGTGGAATATTGGCGATTTGTAATGAAATCACACGAACAACAGATTTTGATCCTTTATGGCTCTGGTCAATATCAAAAAGTACGCGTCATTCAACAAAAATCAAAAACTTATTCTCGAACCCAAAAACGATAATGTCATTTGAGAAACTGTCACGCAACACAATTATTCAAAACTCACCCCTTCAACGAAACGTCGTTTGTGCAGAAAAACAAAAGCGTATGCTATGCAGATAGTTTGTTCTACAGTTTGCAAGTTTCTAACAAGCAGCTCCTATAGGAACAATCCTCAAAAAACATTACTATTGGTTGGACACTAAGGGAAAACCAGCGACATATCATCGGTATAAATCCGTCGGAAATTTTCCTTTTGTGTACATGTAATTCAAAAATAGTGGTCTTCGATTTCTTCAAACTTCCTTGCTTTCTATTGCGGTCTATCCTATTGTGTTTTTCAATGCCATCATTTTTGGTTGTTTCGGCCGAATGCTTTGATATACTTTACATATACATATACACAATATAAAGAAATATAGATATAGATATATTGATATATAGAAAAGGTTAAATATCATTAAAACGAAAAAAGTAGCAGTTAATTTCATGTTCGTGTTATCCTCCAAGGTTTGACCTGCTTTTAAGAGAAGAGGTTGAACGATTTCACAAATACAGGAAATAGAACCAATCGATTCCACCATTGAGCTCCATCTCTGTGGGCGGCCCATTAGGAAATCATCAATAAAAAACACGAAAAGGGTACCACACGCATGTCATCAACAGGCCTCACTCCAAGGGTTGTGCCCCTAAATACGAAAGGATCTGTAATTTCAAATAACCGGAACTGGGCAGCAATTCGTGATGCTATTTTTCAGGTTCTCAAATCAGTTTCGACGAAAAATGAAAAAAGAGAGCGATGAATATTTCCATTACCCTCCATTTCAAGAGAGGGGTTCCTGGAGAAATGCAGTATAATGGAGTGTGGGTTTGGTATATCACCAGATAACAGAGAAATGTAGATGCGAGGATTTTTTAGTTACAAGAACTTACGTCTTTGTGATCCTCTTGGATAGGTTTATGCTGTGACCGTGGCTCCCATAGCAACAGAGTTGTATCGTTCTTGCAGGCACTCATTCGAATTTGAGCTCATGCGTTGTGTTTCAATGGAATTTGAATCCTAAATGAATAAATGGTCCAAACGCACAGGAATAAATTAGGCTGTCTCTTTAGTTTTTAAAATGTAAGGCCATAAAGCCTGATTGGTTTTGGTCCAAGCACACCATTTAATCTCCTGTCTGATTACCAAGGATGCATTCTGTAGATGCAAGAAAGTGGCAAAATCACTCATGTGAAGTTGTAATATTTCACAAGATTCCCAAGTACACTCGGGAGCTAATTGGCATACCTTTCAAACTCGGTGGTCACTGAAATGATTGATTGGTTGGTGAGGTTGAATGTTGAATTATGCATGGGCGCACCCAAAGGGGGGTCGGGGGACTCGAGCGACCCCTAATTTGTCGAATTAAGCAAAAAGGTCCGCCTCAGTGAAACAAAAAGTTCGAGTAAACGAGACCAAAGTCCACTAAATCCACGGGAAGTAGGCGCGGATGCACAATTCGTGGCCCTGAACCTAGTGGCACCGGATGATTTTTTTGTTCTCGTTCACTTCTTTCAGTAAAAGGTCCGCATACCGAAAAATTCAAGCCCCCCTATAATTTAGGCTGGGTGCGCGCATGTTATGGGATAGAGTTTGCTGTTTCTGTTCCATGATGGTAGATTTCTCACCATAACTGCATCAAGAGTGTCTTGAGTGTATGGGACTGAGACGTGAGTAGTGTACTGTTTGGTTACGGTATCGTGTTTGATTTTTTCAACCACCTTTGGTTGAAGTAAAATTTTAATTAAATATATTATAGTTATGTGTGTTGCAGAAATTCCAGCACTGTCTGCTTCATGAAAATATGTCTATTTCTCTTGTGTTTGATGGAGACCTTGTCGCACCAAACTCACTCTCAAATCATGCAAACCCGTCTTAACATCTTGATGAAATAGGCGGAAATGGGCAAGTTTGGCCAAACATGCCTCCAACACGAAGCCATCTACGAATTTCTCTTTCTGATTGTAAAAAATAGTGCAGCTGGTCTGATAAATGTACATTGCTCATCGGCGCTACTCCAAATAAGTAAAACCATTTTCATTTTTTTATACACACATGTAACACATAGGCATATACGTAGAAGACCGAGCAGAGGCATTAGAGACTGCACTCAAGAGTATACTGTAGCAGTGGGATATAGAGGGATTGATTCTTACGACTTTGTGAACAGGAGCAGAACTGACAAAACGTGCAACGTTTTTAATCGTGGTAGGATCACTCACTACCGCATGTTGGTTTGCCATTCTGGATTACATCTCTTCTCGTTCACTAAAGTTACATGGAAAAAATTTGTCTACTGCAAAAATGAAGTGCCGCAAACCCATTGTCCCAGCCTTTAAAGGAAGAAGTAGAACAGCTGTTTATAAGTTACAATATTGATTTTGATTTAATTATCGATATACTGTATACTGTGTATGCTCTTTTGTCACAGAAAATTGCGATCTGTAGCGTGTAGGCAAAGAAACCAATAAAAAACAAAACATTTTTTGACAAAGCAACATACTTGGAGAAATTTCGTCAAACATGATGAATGTTATCATTACTTGTATTGGTCATCACTTTTTTGTTTCTGACGGGATTTTTTCTGGTGTTTTTGATGTGTATAGATCATTTCAATCTGGTAGCTATGGGAAATGTGTCTTTTTAAGAGCTGCAGGTTGTCATGCAATGGTCCATTCAATACAATCGAATGTTAAACAAGTCGGTACACGTTTCAGTAATACAGTTCATGTTTCCACGCAAAGGATCTCATGCATATTTGTCATTCACTGTGAAGTTTTTGTCTCTACCGTCCTCATCAGTGACTTTGCCCGAGGGTGGTTCTAAGAAAATATCAGCCCTCTGGAAGTTACCTTCATCTTCAAGCATCTATATTGTTTCGTTCACAACCATTCGCCAATCACACATGAAAAATGAGTTATTATATTATAAAAACTCTACAGCACTTTTTGTGGGACAGCAGGTACGTGTACATGCAAGTTAAATTGACAATATGTGTTTATTGCGACAAAATGGTTATGTCAATATGTTCACTAGTTATTATTCTATCAAAAATGCAACATTTACCCTAGTTATTACGAAAAGACGTATAAAAGTTTACTTACTTTGTTCGTGAATCAATTTTCTAAGAAAATGCAGGTGTATGGTATGGTAATAGCTATTTTGAGCAAAAACAATGGGGGGGGTCTCTCCCAAGGACTGTTGCTGTGCTGGTAGACATTCACTTCATTACAAAGGATTTTTTGTCAAATTATGTAATTGTTTTATAACAATAAAAATAAACTGAAAGTCATCTCCGAGTGTACCTTGCCAACTCAAAACGTCAGAGTTGTCGCCATTGTCAACCGGAACCTCGACCTGCTTTTAGATGCCGAACTCACTCTATTGGCTACGAAACAACAGAACCATAAAGTAAGTAACCAGTAAGTTTTCTGTTCAGGCTTCTGAAAGTGTATTTTACCCATGTATAACTGCATTAGGAGATACAAAACAATTCATATATGAACTGAACATTCTGATTGCCGTAGATTTCTGGGATTGTCCGATTACGAATCCAATAGAATAAGTTGTGCAACATCCAGAGAATCCCAAATAAATTAATAATAGTGAATAAAGAAAATGTTGGTCTATAAAAATATTGATACCGACGCGGATCTCGCCATCAATGAGGCAAGTCGATTGATTCTCCCCTCTTATGAGAACCAAATTTCTCCTGTCTGGAAACTGCCTTTTCACCACTCCAGATTTGCAGTTATCGCAAAACAGCATTTTGGTGCTGTTTTTTTTGTTCTTAAAATCGTTTGAAAAAGGTTTTAAATTTCACAGCTTTCTCACAGGTGCCGGTTCACTCAAAATAATCTGTAAACCGACTCTTCGCAAACAGACCTAGACTCCGAAAGTTTATGAGTAGACACTGTCAATTTTGATTGGTCGGCACATTCAATCTTACAGAGAACGTGTAAACCTAAAGAACGGTTAAGGTGCATTAACTTATGTACGGACCAGCACCATCTTGGATGTATAAACCATCCTCAGATTATTGAAAATTTACTGGACAGGTGTAACATTTTCTACAAGTTGGCACAGAGTGGAAGTTTCCGTGTAGGCGAAAGAGCCACCAGGTGTAGCAAAACTCCTAGTCCCGGGTTTGAAGCAGTAATTTGCCTGTTCTTGCTTGTCTATGTGTTTTTCACACTGCATGCGGAATACCACGAGAAACAATAAATAACATCATGCTCTCTTTGCCTCATACTTTATTTTATTGCATCGACGCATTTAAACATAAAAGAAGGACCACCCATTCAAAGCTGGTAACGAATCTTGTATTCCGTAACGCATTTAAACAATTTGTTGATGATTGGGGTCTGAGGCTAAGTTCGTGAGTCTCAGAACAGACTGTTCGTGCCAAGGTGCTTTACGAGGTGGCTAAAATCAAAAAAGTGTCCTTGAATTTAGAGAAACTCGACTATCCACCGTGAGCAAATGTTTAACTGTTATTTGTTGCTAATGTCAGGATATTCGACACATATAAGAGATAAAAATGATCATTGATACCTGTCACAGAACTTTGAATTGACCGGCTTCCATCAACTCTGACATTTCGTTCTGTATACCATGGCTGAGATACTAGTCAAAATGTGACCCCATGTCATTCACTTTTTATTTTGGGCTTTATCCTTTGCACNGGGGGGGGGGGTAGCAATCGAAAGAAATTCAATTCCGCGTCACTGTCGCCCCTGACTTCTATTCCCTGTGGAGTACAAAACTGAAAAAATTCTACTATTTTATAAGACGATGTCGGATTTCCTAATTTTGTGCTCCCATTACATAACTCGTTAAAAAAGCTACAGTGTATATCCTTTTGGGTCTTTGTTAGTACGAACTCATGCTCAGCTGCGACGTGTTTATGAAACTCAAACCTTTCATGTTGATTTCTTTTCCGTGTGGCTGTCTTCCAGTCACCATACTCTGATGTCTGTAGGAAAGCCGCTGTCTTGATGGTATGCCGTCCGTCGGTAGGTTTCCTTGTGAAGATCGTGTTTGGCAAATAATGGAAACTGCATCGTCATTTTTTCATCGTAATGAAGCCACATGAAAAACGTAAATCACGAGCTATGAAACTACCGAGACTCCATACCATACACCTTTTTGAAAAGAGAAACGCCTCAGGATGGTTTGGTTTATCTTTGTTAAAGTTTTCGCTGGGTAGTGATTTTTACTTTCAGTTGCCATACTGCTTTTCCAAATGTCGTACGTGTCCCTGTATCTGCACGAAGAAAGATCTCGATTTTTCGCACTTGTGCTCAGCTGTTTGTCTGTGGAACTTGGATTTGCATGGAGATATCGATTTTCCGTATTCGTACATGTACTCAGCTCACTCAATTCTCACTGAGAGTATTCATAATTGGTACTGCTGTTTTGGTTAACGTCTTGCTGCTTCCCACTCTCTACGAGCCAGCAGGGTAATTAATTAATGCGAGAACATCTTGATCAACACACAGCTGCTTGCTTCACTTGATATGTGCATGCACGCCCCTTCGCTCATGGCTGGATCACCTTAGCATGAGTGGCGCACCATAGGTGGCTGCAGGGTTCTATAGCCACTTATTTCAGTGCTGCATCACCCATGCTTAGGTGAGTGCACTGCATGTTTTTTGTTCAGTCTTAAAATGCTGTTTTGGCATGGGATTTCGGATATGAAGTGCTCGAACAGTCCTTATCGCACATGGGCCACCCGCGAAAACATTGTCCAAGTTTTGACGGATTTTCTTGTGGCCGGCCGTGAAGTAAAGATTTCTTCCATTGCCGTGAGCAGTTGTTTTCAAAAAGTCAATGCTACAGCCCCTCCCTCCCCTTAGTCCCCATGCTGAGACGCCCATTTAATTAACATTTCAGAAAGCCGACAAGATGAATAATACTTCGTGAGAACGTGACTGATCTTGAATCGTATGACATTATACCAACATCGTCATCTGGCAGTGCGCTCCAAATTTGAGCAAGGGTGGGTCTCGGGGAGAATAACGAATTTGGTCTAATTTCATCGTTTTGGCAATACAGTCGCCATTCTTCGTTTTAAGAGGCCTTACACTCTCGTCCATTCACTTGGGAAACGCACATGAATGTGCCTGTGTACTCAGATTGTTCTAAATCCCCCTAGATCCCCACGAACCCCTCGACCCACTCCCTCCTCGACTCACAACCCTCTCGACTCACGGACCACAACCCGGTCAAGTCAGTCTACACATTCTCGACTCGATCTGAACATAGAACAAGCGCTAACTTGCAGGACCAACGAGTCTGGCTTTGAGCTCGGCTGGCGCTTCCCTGTTTTTGTAATTAAGAAAATTGATTCGGCAAGTTTGAAATCCGAAAAACAGAAAAAAGCGACCAAATCAAGTCAAAGACCTACCAACGTTGCAAACCTTCTCGTTCCGGCAGAGTGTAATCGTCTCGTCTGCTCTTCAGTGAATGGTAGATTCACGGTATTTTTGGGAGAGTGCGAGAAGGCCACGATTACGTAATTTTTTCAGTAAATACAGTTTGAAAAAAATGGTTAAGTAAAAATTCTCACAGTTAGATGTATGTTGTAAACAAGTAAACGACAAATAATATTGTGAAATTATGTGCATTCATGTTAAAGTAATCTCTCCACAAGTCTAGTAGAACAGGGCCATTGGTAACCGCTAGTGGAACTATTTCCGTAACAACGATAGCACCACAATCCGCTATTTCAGGTCATGTTCTTTTTAAAAGAGATAGAAAGTGGGTTAAAGACCACTGTCTGTTTTTAACCACCAGTCTTGAGCCACAGCAGATTCGCGTGTACTGTCTTATGGGAAAGTCACTCAGCGACGTAATATGACTATTAAATGTGTAAAAAGCGGTGATGCATCTATTGCTGCAGGTCGTGGGTCGAGGGGTTGTGGGGTATGGGGNTTGCCGCAGGTCGTGGGTCGAGGGGTTGTGGGGCGATTCTGTATAATCTACCAAGTTAAAATGACAGGTGATGAGTGGAACTTTTGGTTCGTGTATTGGTTCTTGAACACTTCCACCGGACAAATGCATAGCACCTTCACAAACAAAATCCTCTGATTTTATACACTAAGGACTGCAACAGGCCCGCAAACATTTTTGTGAGTTTGAAAATCCAAGTTGTTTTCGTAACATTTAGTGTGTAAAACTCCAATCACACGCTTCGGATAAAAACACAGGCGTGAAGTGAGTTAGTTTGGACCTCTCCCTTTGCACATGCCATATCGGACAGCAACTCGTTTTTCAACAATACATGTACGTACATGTACGTGTATTTCACTAATTTTCCGTTCGCTATCTTGCTTTCTTTAATTTCATTTGATTTTACAAACAAAAATGACGTTGACTGAGGTTTGTTATTCTGCTATTGTACACTGTACGCCGTGAGACAATGACAGGCTTCGTTAGATTTGACTTTAGAAATGTCTTTGGCTGGACCAAGACATTATGCATGACGTTATTCCATTGGCTGAAAAATGTTATTACACATCGTGGATTCGTTTAAACACAGTCACGCCAGCATCGGTGTCGCTCGTTAGAGGTTACTGCATACACTGACTGGTAGTTGGTTACCACTTTGTTATATATTCTAATACAATAACATTAATATACCTTTGTAGTGCTGAACACTCATACGGATCACATTGATTGCTACGCACATCTTTTCCGCGTCCTAAACTGACAAGCACAATGGAAAAGGTCCAGCAATTCAGACTTATGTCTGTTGGCTTTTTTTCTCTAGCCGTTCTGGTGTTTGCGTCGTTAATCCAGGCTTCTGCGTCATCTACGTGGTTTCCAATACTCAAATGTAAGTAGTATTAACTGTAGGCCAAACTTTGCTATTTTAACCACTGGAAAGCCCGCTTTGTTAGTAATAAATTTTAAGGGAGACTAATCTTTTGGATGTGAATCAAAATTTGAAAGAAACCAAAGAAATACGATGTGCGTAATCCAATTTTAATAACAAAAAGACTTGTTTTTGAAGTTTCATAAAGCCAATTTTCGAACATTTTTCCAAATACTACATTGGTATTGAAAACTGCTCATTGTCTAGCTGAGTTAATCCATCAGAAATTGTGAGACCAATGCTGTCTGCTTTTTGAGATTTGGCAAATAGATGATAGTCATAAGTTAACTTTTACATCAAAGCTGAAGATATCATTGAAGCAGCAGTCAATTCTGTTTCCGTCGAACAAACGTAAGCTTGACTTTGACCACCTACCGCGATAAAAATTGGTCGCAACTTGTGCCTTACGCGTGTAAAATTGATTTTCATTTTGAAAGAAAATACAATTCGTTATTCCTCGAGACCATGCTCAAGATAAAAAGGACAAATAGACTCGCACAGCCTTGTATTAAACACTAAGGGACTGTCAAAGCCCAAAATTTACGCCTGTTTTGACTATGCAACTATTTGAGATCAATTTCATAACTGTAAGTAGTCCAAATCAAATAAAAAGTTAGTGAAATAGTGTTTCATAGTGAAGGTGAGTTTAAAATTGCTTTGAAAAAAGCATGTCTGGGACTTGAAGTTGATTTCAATTAAGTTAGACTCGTGAAATTGTTCAATGAAAGACCAATGAATAAATTCAAGCATATCACTACTACTACCACCACCACAACCACCACCGTGAAATTACATTATCACCTAGGGTAAGCACGCTTGAAGTTTTGCAGTTTTCCGTGGCACGATTCGTAGACTTTTTGTTACAGTTTTACTTTGTAAATAACAAAAACATAGCAGAAAGCTTTAATTTAAGTTTGATAAGGTATTAGTTTGTGTGCAGCTGCAGTTTGCCTTTTTCTTTAAAATTCAGGATACCTTCGAACCAAAGCCAATGTAGCTTCCTATCCAGTCTCCCGAAGGTTCTTCGTGACGTGGCGTGAATTGCAAATTCATGGTTTCAGCTTTCGGGATAGCCGGGGCTCTTTAAAGTCAATTACCGATTCAAGTTTGCTAAACAGTGGCAAAGGGTGTAAACTTTCAGCGATGAGATCAAAATTATAACAAACAACATAAATTAGTTAATCGAAAGGTACTACCAGAATACAAATAATTCACAAATTACAACCCTGTTTAGATTTGCATGTTGTGGTATCTATACTCCTGATTCACAAAACGTGAAGTGCGATTTCTTTTGCAACGAAGATGATGAATTCTTAAACTGCAGTTTTGCCTGTACATGTATATCACCATTGGGAATAGGATGTTTTCAGAATTGGCCGGACTACTAGACTAAGATTTGTGAGGCCCAGTTCAGTTAACAATTTTTATGTCACTGTAAACGTTTAGAAATATCAGGCGAAGATTTGCGTGTAGCCGAATTGAAGTAAATTTTTAGAAATACTAGATGACAATTTGCAAGCAACCGAGGAGACATCAACTCATTTCCGTGAAGTCGTAAAGTATTTAGCACGGTCACAATTTCGAATCAATTTTTTTCTTTTGCGATGACGTAGGCCACAGGTCGACGAATCGTTGCATCACCGATTTACATATAAGCACGTGTGATGGTCACACGTCACTGGCACATGCATATACAAAGGACGCATTGTGAGTGACCTTTTAAATGAGTGAGATCTACGCGCATCCTCTGACACAGCGCCACCTACACTGAAAAGTGAACCTGTGTAATCACGGCATTCCTTGTGTGGGCATCAATGCGCATGCCTTTGTCAAAAGTTTAGCAATCACATCTCCACCACTTGCACACGCCTTCTATGCACGCACATGTACTTGTTTGTGCTTAAGCCACTGGATCGGGGATATCTTGATTTTGTTTACTTCGATTACTGTCCGTTTTAATAAATTGCAAATATTCAAGTCAAAGGTTATCGCCATATTACGTAGCAATAAAGTGAAAGGGGCTTACCAGATTTTAACCAATGGAAATGGTTTCAATATTATGACGTCAGTTTCATTGCATTAACCAATGAGAAGCCATGTTAAACAACATTCCGTAGAACTACCTTTCGTAGCCCTGTGAAAGAGCGTAGCTTAACGCTATGAGTGCATGACAGTTTCCACTGTGGAACACTAAAGCGAAACAGCAAAGGAGGCAATTAGAAAATACGGGTAAAGTTCAAACGGAAGCAATTTGATTGATCTGCAAGTAACCAGTTCTGCAGTAGCAGCTGCAAACACGCACTTTTGTTTTCCTCAACCATATCTTTCCAGGATGATACAGGTTTAAGTGTCGTCATAAAAATTATCTCCCCATTCCTATGTTTTGCAATTTTAGAATAGCCACGGGCAAGTCTAGGTTGTACGTGGGGGGATGTTTTTGGAAGTATATACTTTGCAGTAATCGTTTTCAATAATCTACAACACATGGTCATTTTATCTACAGTATAATCCACCATCGGGACTGTAGACAAATGTTTTTCTATCTAAATGCTTTAAAATAGAACGCAGCCGTTTCCATTGCAATGTTGGGTTAAATTAACATTTCTGGTTGTGCTTAATTAATGATCGAGTTAATTAAATTCCCATGGGATGTAATTAATAATGCATGTTTCAGTCCGGAAGTGATGTTCATGGCCCGAATCGTTCCTCTTCATCGTGGTTCACGTGTACTTATCAGTACGTTTGACATAGCATGTGTCATTGTGCACGGCAACTCGTAACAAGTTACCCCATTTTGGCTTTCCCCGAGTTTCATTCAGTATGCTTGGAAGTTTTTGCACTTAGGAATGCAGTCATCGTGAGCTCTCGAAGGGGATAAGGGTTCAGTCGCTGAACCGATTACCAGTGAGTATACCGTAGTAACGAAGCTCGTTATGTCAAGAATGCAACGTTCCCCGTTCATGAAACGGGTAAAAGTAAAGGGCAAGCATTTCTTAACGTACGAAAGGGACATGGTACCGGTACGTTGCAGAGGTCACGAAGTGGAAGGTCCGGGCTATAAATGTTGTAAGTTGAGGAGGCCTCCATACTAGTCGGTGGGCCAGATTTTGTAGGGCCTCTAGAAAATGGTTTTTGTGAGTACTTTAGGGGGGCAATTTTATTTTGGTGTTTTTTAGTTCATTTATTAGAGTGTGTTCAAAATCTAAAAAGTTCCCACATATAAAGTTGCACATTTTTGAGAAATTTGAGTTTGAAGTTACCTAATAATCACCAAAGAGCTTAGTAAACTTATATTTGTAAAAACAACAGTTTTGNCACTTCAGTTCGAGTACACTCGAAAACTGAGTACGTGCTCGAAATTTCGAGTACAGATTTTTCGAGTATGACATTGAATACACCAAAGCTGAGTCTGTACTGGATTTGAGTGTGAAGTGTGAGTTTGAGCATGATTCGAGTCTGAGTACGGAGATTGGAGACCGGGCTCGTCTACCATCCTCTTCTCTACTCCGTCACAGGCTGCTGGCATTTTTTTAAACGTAATGCATCGTAAGCTGCACGCGCGCAGTGAACTCAACACGGCCACGAAGCAGTGACACCCGTGCGCATGACAGCAGCCACCCGGCCAGCAGAGCTTCTCCATGTTCGTGATTCGTGTTTTTGTTACTGCCAAATACAGTTTTCCGTTGGGTGCAAGTCAAACAACTCGCTGAACCACAATTAACTGAGTGCAATCAAAAGATTCCAAAATGGATCTTCTTAAAAAAGCTGGGGAACGGTCCACGCGTGTCACTTCAGAAGTGACGTATGTATCATTTATTAGAACCTAAATAGTTTTATCGATTTGGAAATTTATTGACGATAACAAAAAATCACAATTAAATAAAAATGTGACGCCATGATCGGTTGCATTGCTCTAACTCAAAAGGACAATCAGAGAAAAATGATTTCCTGAGTTCAACTCTAAAGCAAAATGTAAATAAAAAATTGAGGTCGTAGTCCAACGCTTTGGTGGTGCAGATAAACCCTACTAATAAAGGCAACAGGTTATTGCTCCAAAGGTCTACCACTCCGAAAGCCCACTACTCAGAAAAAAACACGACTCTGAACTAGGAACCAAATTTACTGGTACCTAGCTCCGAAAGACCACTTCTTCAATGCCCCCAATTCTGAAATGCCTTCTTGACTTTCTTGAGTTTTTTCTCTACCTTACTGAATTTTCTCCCAATTTCGCGAATGGGCTATTCATTTTTTACTAAGTACGAAAATGCCCACGCACACAAACAACAAATTTGTAGAGTGAAGTCCAATGACATGTTTCTGTCGTTTCTACTGTCTTTGTAGTTAACGACTCTTGTTCTGTATCGTCTTTGGAGTTCTCATGACTAAAGTGTACCATATTAATATTATCTAAAAGGAAACGAATGCGTTCCCGTCTGCAGGAGGCGTAGGTTTCTTCAAGTTTTTTCAAAGCAGTGGGAATTCGGAGAAGTGGATTTTTTCGGAGGAGAGTGCTTTCGGAGTAGTAGGGGGAATTATCGCGGTGAAAGCAGGTTTTACTTTCACAAAGTTTCTCTAATACTACGCCGGGCTTGTATACATGTATGTGGGGGAGAAGGCCTGTTGGCTGAAAATGGCCGTGAACACTATTGTGCATGAGGTGTGTGCACACCAGAACTTACACGATGAAAAATTCAGATTACATAGTTACGAAAATGAAACTTTAATTTAGAAACCGTTACAGAGTTTACATTGGACATTTATATCATACGAAATCAGGTCAAGTCAAGGGTCATGTTGTTTTGAGACTTCATATTGGACATTTATATCATACGAAATCAGGTCATGTCATGTGTCATGTTTTTGCTGTGGATGTACCTTTGTGTTTGGTCAATTTTTCTATAGGTATATATGCATGCATTAGCAAGGCCAGTAACCTAATTAGTGCCAAACTGAATCAAGTCAAAAATCAAATTCTACGTAATTTGATTCAGAAAATAATAATAATAGAAATTTTACTCCTTTGTAGATATTTGGCTAAATGTGTAGACTTAGTGGATACGTTTCTACACACTTAACCTTGAATAAATGAAATGGTCACAAAAAGAACTTCACAACTTGAGAAAACTCTCAGAGTGCTGCCCCTGGCTAATGCCGGAATAATTTGTGGTAAACGGATTGAGTTGTATACGGAACTAAACAGCTTCTAAGTCATATGAAGGCTTAGCTTGAACACATTATCCTTAAGAGTAATATCTGGATAGAGACTGAGCCTTAGAAAGGTTGCCCTATCATGGCGCAGCTCTGAAATAAGTTGGGTGCTGTGGCCTCCCCAGTGGACAATGGTGCGCCGTCTATGTGACCGTGGGCGGTGTAGTACTGAAATAAGTGGAGAGGGGGCTATAGTCCCCAGCCCGCTATGGTTTGCCACTCATGCCTAAAAAACTGATATCTGGTATGAGGAATGTTGTTTTCTCATTTAATATGCACAAGCAGGGGAAATCTGAACGAGGATTGCCGCTCAGATAAAAACAATGTAAAGAGTTTTCGATTAACTGCCGGAATTATTATTATCAGAATAGAATTCACTGTTGTGTTTCAGGCATGTTGGTAGCTGTTTTGTTGCTGTGCGGATGGATATGTTGGGATGTCGCTCAACGCCACCCGAGTGATTCGCGATCGTGCACGGAATTAATAGCCTTGTGGTCTTATTTCGCAATGATGTATTTTGCAACCCGTTTGATGTCACGCACAACGGCAAAGTCCAGTATTGCAAAACACCAGGAAAGACTGCTATTGTGGTGTCTGAACCTGAACTCGAAGGCAATATACAACGTGGATCATAATCTTACTGACGTCAAAACAGTGGAGGAATTTCGAACACGACATCCTCTTACGTCATACGAGCACTATAGGCCGTATGTCGAAAGATGTTTAAGTGGCGAAACCAATGTCATGTTTAGCGCCAAGTATCCAATTGATTATTTTGCGTGGACTTCGGGTACATCAGGCAAGAATAAGGTTTACCCGTTAAATCGAAAACTGATGTTCTCGAAATATACCGTAATGCAATTATTGTTGTTTGCAGATAAGTTATTTAAGGATTATTCACCGATGAGTTTTCCTTTGGAAGGATATGCTACACTTGTACCAGTTCCTAACTTAATGAAATCTAAATGTGGAGTCGATACGGGTACTATTGTTGCCGTGGTCTTGGGTAATCAACCTTCAATCTGCGCTACCCCTCCAAAAACTGTCTTCTCTCCCAAAAGACTCACCAACTATACGGAACGTGAGTTCTATTATGTCTCCGCCATATTCTGTTTACAGGAGCCCGTTTCTACGATTGTCCATAGTCTAGCATCTAGCGCTTACGTTTTTTACACAACCCTCGAGGAAGAATGGCAAAGCATTTGCAAAGATATTGCGAAAGGATCAATCAGCGAAGACATTAAAATTCACCCACGTGAACGCATGCACCTTGAATCTCTCTTGAAGCCAAATCCAGTGCGAGCCGAGCAGCTCAGAGTCGAGTTCAGCAAAGGAATGCAGGCAATTGTAGGCCGTGTTTGGCCCAGTGCAAAGTTTATTTCGTGTACGCTGTCGGGCTCCTTTAGGTACTATTCCGATATTCTATCCTTCTATTTTGGCGGTGTCCCAGTCTTCAGTGCTTTACATGCGTCCACAGAGGGATCGTTTATTGGTTACAATTGCTGGCCGGAAGACAATATCATACGGTATGCCCTGGGGTCGACAGACAAGTTTTTTGAGTTTATTCCCGAGGACGACGTTGGGGAAGACCAGCCCTCTACAGTGTTGCCACAACAGGTACAAATTAGTACGTTGAGATCTGCAAGTAACCAAATTACTTGATAAATTTAATAACTATTTTGGTAGCCGCGATTACATACTGGTGTTGCTTCAAAATTACCCAAATACACTTTTTGTATATTTAGGTCGTTGAACATTGCATCCCTCTGCACTTGTTAAAAGAAATATTGTGAAACCCTCGCCATTTTCATTTTGTTTTCAGCATACATATCGGTGATTTAGTTTGTTACCGGGAGTGTGTTCGTCTCTTCTCATTGTATTTTACATGTGAGAATAACAAAGTACTTTAGATTTTGGGTCATCTTTGTCGTATAATAGTGTTGGAATTTTTGTTACAAGTACCAGGCTACTAGGGATGTCGTGTTCTATACCTTTGCTATAATCCAGGTGACTAAATCCAGTCGTTTCGAAATGAAATTTTTCCGAATCATTGAACAGAATTCACACATGGGCCGCATTTCAACTGTTGATATCAAGACTCTGATAAATGAACACAAGTATGGGCTTGGTGAGTATAAAAGAACGACGACCGACATACATTGTACATGTACCGCGGACCACAGATCACATTTCAGGACCCAGAATCATCGTCACGGGAGGGAAGTCTATACCATTCTCCACAAAATACTATGTAAAAATTACAGCAAGTAACTCTAGATGGGTTCGAAACGGAAAATAGAGTTCGTGTTCCACTCTAAGGAGTGTGCTGCAGTGTAAGATTTTTTGGGCGTGATAGGAGTTCCCGGAAAAATGGCAAGAGCTCCCATCCCGCAGTACGTGTTTCGATCTTAAGTACCCTGCGGCCTTTGGTAGGTGTCCAGTTGCAATAACTGTGATTCGCTGATGCTGATAAATTGTTTTGGTTTCCGCACTCGAATTTTTTCATTTATATCACTACTTCCATGATTCGAAAAAATATATTCTGTTTCAAAACTTACCGATCATTCAGAGGTGGAGTGTGCAGACATTCTCATAATACATTTTTCTCTACAAGACAGGTGGAGTAAAACTGTTAACAGATGGAACTGTGTAAAAAGACAGTAAATAGCTTGATATTTCATCCGGGGACTATTTCTCCAAAAACACCCCCAGTTAAACGATCAGAATATGTTTTATTATGTTGGACACTGCCCAACGATACCCTTCTGCCATTATGCCTCGAAATCCACTTACGCTATCTTTTGTCTTATATTGAAAAATATCTTAGGAAAAAGTCAGCTACACTCAAGGAGGCTTTTGTTAAGGTCAGCTTACCTGACCACACTTCTTCCGTCCCATTGGCTGGTGACGCTTCTTCGACTGACAAGTTGCAAATATTTTCGTATCTAATGAAGGTTATACAGGAAAGAATTTTTTTGTATTTGAAACTTACCGATTAGCCACTGAATGAATTTTTGTGCTCAAAACATCACGTATAAGTTTATTTGCCTCTTGGTCAACTGCTTTACCGTTTCGATATGCGATCTCGATCACTGATTCAGACTAATTATGAGGGGAACGTACTACGGATGTTACGTCATAAAATTGTACTTAAGCGTATTTATTCGTGTGCCTATGACACAGCTAGTCACCTCTTAATCCAATTTGCACAGAATGTGCTAAGGCACATTTTCGGATAATTGAGTCTTTGTCTTACGGTAGACAAAGTTTCTGTCGTAATGGAGCTGAATGATCACTCAGTTCATCATTCGCCAACATTTTACATGTTTAGGTTGAGGTCGGCAAGAGTTATGAGATGGTTATAACTACTGCCTTTGGTTTGTACCGATACCGACTCGGGGATGTGATCGAAGTAGTGGACTTTGACGAAGATGTTCCTGTTTACACGTTTAAATACCGGTAAGAGTTTGTTATAGTGTGTGCCACTGTGTAGATTCACCAAGTGCCTATTCGAGTGAGCATTTCATTTACATTTGGTTCAAAATTAACTTTACCAAACAATTAATACAGATACTCACTGTAAAATGTTTAAATGAAAATATCAACAAATCCATGAAGTGTTATTCTTGTGGATTACATTTATTGTTTTAACACTAAAGAGTACCAGTATGTATAAAAGAAGCAAATGGTCTTAATCTGGAATCATGACTTGTCACGAAATTTGAAACTGAGGTCATCCAGTACAGGTATCTGAAGCAATTCGTCACAACTTCGTCGCTACTCTTGGTCAGAAACTTAATCATGTTCCAAGTTGAATAGATGTATGTATATATATATATATATATATATATATATATATGTGTATATGCTCTGGTACTAAAGCACCGCTCCCTGCATCGATGCATCCTTGTTCACCACAAACCAAGGTGGTTCTGCGAAATCTAATTTTCTCGCTACGCAGTATATAGGAGGATAAGGTATTTTGCTGGAAATGTGAAATAATTTAAAACCGGCCACATTTTGTGAATTACTAGGTTTGGCATATCCTTAAAGCGTCCCTACAATGGATTTTTACACTTTGTGAGGTTTTAGAACGTGTATAACAATAGTGTAACATAAAATCGGGCTTAAAAAGCAATTGCAATACTTTGAGAAATAATTGGGAATTCCAAATTGTAAAGAAAAATAACGATTTTTGGTTTCCCGCAACGTGATGTCATCAGTGGTAAGAGTTGATCGATTGACAGTGTATGTGCAAAAGCGATTAGCATTGGTTTTGTCAGTTAAATGCATTGAGATGTGGGTGAAGACGACATTTTCTTATAACTAGTACATACATTTACATGCCAATGCAATTTGTGTGCCAATGTCCTCATTTCGTATTGGCGCCTATTCGATCATTTGAAATCCTCTGGCCATAGGTATGTCGCCACTGCATCGAGGTTGGCTATATCAACTAATTCTCCTTCGCTGTCACTGCCCCTGCTCAGACATGATTACTCATTCGCAAACGTTTCGCCTTCTCGTCTTTTATTCCAAACCTGACACTTTTTTGAAACTGTTTAATGGTGTCCGTATAATTCAGCCTCTCTATAGTGGACCTAATTCTCCACAGTAGTCGTTTGTTTTTCTGTTTGTCATAACCCAGTCCGTGACGACTGCTAATGGATAATAAGACACGCTATCATACTGTACTCCAGTCTGTACTCTCACCAAACCACAGGGAACAAGCAGTTCATCGTACTAAGATTTCTTGGAAATGCAAATCGGAACACAAGAGAAACTTCTATTCTTACCTTCGATGAAAAGTGTGTCTAAAAATATGTTCAGTATTCCTTTCTCAAAAAAAATCTCTTGCCCCTGTAAAGAAGGGTGCTTATAGAACGCATCATAAGGATTCACATGACCATAGACTATAGTACATGGACCGCCAACTCCGTATACTTTCAATGGACGAAATCTGTGAGCTTACGCACAAGCACTTACGTCATTATTCACTGGCGACACCTGGCTAAATTTTCTGGTGCAATTTCCGGCAGGTACGTCGTCTGCTTATCATGGTCGGCTACTGTGTGGCCGGTTGTTCGGTCACACACGCAAAATGCAAAGGAATTAGCTTCCATACCATCCGAAGACCCCATAATCGGCTGTGGGAAGAAAACCTTTCTTCGTGTGTCAACGTGAATGGTAGTTGTTTCAGCAATAAGACTTTATACATTTGTTCAAGGCACTTCGAAGATGAATGTTTTTAAGAGACTCTACTATTTAATCCTGTCTTCACAAATCCATTTTTGTTTTCTCCGTTTTAATGAAAACTATCTGGTAAAATTTTTGACGAAAATTATCCACTAAATTTCTTCCAAAGGTAGTGACTCGTAAACTCTTGTCCTTACAAGGAAGTTCAGCCATAACCTATTGAGCGAATTAACCAAATTACTCTTTGCTGGTCCTGATCAGACGGTTGCTCTCAGCAGAATGCGCACATTTGGCCAGGATTTGGATCAGCGATTTCAACAAATTCACATTCGTGTACAAATAAATAGAACGCTGGTAAAACCTTTAACATAAACAACGATTACATAAATACTTCATATATAACCACCCGGATCAGTCAAAATCTATCTCGCAATTCAACAGCGGGTTACACACTCATTTCATGTCGAATATATGCCGCACAAAATCTCTCAACTGCAGTCTATGAAAATGCACCCAACTTCTTTGAAAACATGGAACAGGAACACCAGAGGGGTGTAAAGGCTGTTTTTATTCTTCAATGTTAAATTTTTTGTAAGCAGACATATGGTTTTTTAAATTCCCGTCTTAAGTCCTACTATTTCTAAACTTAAGCATTTGAAACGAACGTTTATGACGAAAACAAAATTCTTCAACCAGTTTTGTAAAGTCCTATGCCACTTTTAGGGTACATAATGAGCCAATCCCACTCCTAATGTAACAAAAGGGGCCCGCGCATAAAGGATACTAAGTATTGTCATTCTGAATTATTACCGTATGCGCCCTAATAAGCGGCCACGGCGCTTAGAAAAATCCGCTTCAGGAAGGGGACGCTTATTATAGCCCAAAAGCGGTTGAAACCCGGTCTCCGAAACAAGTGAAATTGTACAGTAAGCTAGAATTCACCAAAGTTACGGCATGTGACGCATCCGTAACCTATGAACAGAGTTTCTACAAAACTGCAGTGCATTGCTATCAAACTTTGTTGTCAACTAACGAGCATTTTTCAGAAAATACCACTGCCAAAATTGCCGTGAATCAGGTTTCAAGCTCGTCAGCTTGGTTTAACTATATATTAATAAACCATAAAAATGGTTCCAAGTGATCAGTGCAATGCCTGCGCACGTCTAATAAATGTGTATCATGCAGCTCCTGATTTAAACAAAGGTCTGTTTTTTTAATTTTGGTCCGGTATAAATAACGCCACAGACCTGGAAATCCAGCGAAACACTTCTACCTTACAAACCTGACAATCCCTAGTCTCAGAAAATTTGAGCACCCGGCAAAAGATACTAATGATGAAATTCTGGTGATGATAATCACCTACTTTGTTTATTTACTTCACCTCAATTTGAAATACTTGGTAAAATGAAGCCCATTCGAG
>NMRA01000433.1:45574-80462 GCA_002633005.1 Phoronis australis | reverse complement strand
CCCCCCTCCCGACCTCCCCCCATACGGTGCAATGCTTATCTACAATCTTGGTTCAGTTTGCGCAAATGCTTACAGCCGGACAAAATGTTGGGCCCCCCCCTTGTGATATCCTAGATCCGCCACTGTTTATAAACATGCTTTCGTAGTTTTCTCAGTAGGCCTATGTGAACCATAAATCAAAAACTGTCCGATAACTATGCTGATATTGGGTAAGCAGACGGCATAATCAGTCGGCACCGAAGTTTGAATTTTGTAATTAATTACCAGTAGCATTACCAAAAGTACTCACAATACCAACACATCTAGTATTGAAAGACTTTGAAAAGCGTTTCAATGCAGAAATTAATATTTTTTTCGTTGTTTTGGACAGTAAAGTAGATGCAAGTATTTCTCGTCAAAATACACTAACCGGAAACTGCACCAGAAAGGTCAGGAGAGTTCAGCTCAGCACGTAAGCATATGCCGGAGTTGCGAATCTGTTGTCTATGACGCACCCAGTCCAGCTGAAAATTGACCGTCGGACGACCATCTTCCAACGGTTGGAGTTAGCTAATGCGAACACAATAGCCCATTCAATTCAGGCCAGCTGCTTGTGCTGCTTGGTCACGTACGTAATCCTTTAATAACACCTCCTTGTATTGGAATATCTGGGGTGAGAAACAACATGACCGCCGGTCCTCTAACTCGGATTGACTCACCCAAAACAGGACCTCCGGGGATCAAATGGGACCGTCGCACCAGAAAATGGGACTGACGCACCTAAAAACATGACCGCTCCACCACAAAACAGGAACGCCGGGGACTGAACATGACCGCAGGACAATATGCGGTTTCTATCCCGGGCGATCATGTTCAGTCCCCGGCGGTCCTGTTTTCTGGTGGGGCGGTCATGTTTTTAGGGGCGTCAGTCCCATTTTCTGGTGCGCGGTCCCATTTGATCCCCGGAGGTCCTGTTTTGGGTGAGGCGGTCCGATTTAAGAGGACCGGAGGTCATGTTGTTTCTCACCCGTGAATATGAATCCAAGTGGTGAAAAGTATTTCTGCCAAAACCTAAATAGCAGGCTTAAAGATATTCGTACGAACTTTAAAATCAGCACATATGTAAACGACATACTGATCGAAATTTTGGTTTATTGTCTCTTGTGTACCTGTACAGTCTGTTCTACACCTGTCACCTGATTGCAATATTGTGATTTTTTTATTGGGATATATTGAAGCGTCGATAAATATGCCGTTTTTTACATATGCGATGATTTTAAAGTTCGTACTCATATTTTGGCCCAAACAAATGCGATTAAAGGTATGCCTAATGTTTTCCTTTTACCACAATGGTACTTGTCCATTTCTTCCTCCGATAATAAGTATTTAGTAGATCATATTTTGGAAGCTCACTACCTAAACAGGTGTATATTTTGTAAGATAGAATTTGTGGTATTTATACGTGTTGATATGCAGCACTTATGTAGATGTATGTTGTGTATTTGTTAACAGATCTCACTTGATCACTAGATTCTCATTATTTTTTTCATAAAATAGACTATTGTACAGCCCATGTTTATTTTCTCAGGCAAAGCTGCTTCCTTATCCTTATTATATGTATTTTTATGTATGTTTTAAAAAATAAAAACTGTCTGATTAGATATATTGCGTAGCTTTTATGTTATTTTATTTCATTTTGAATAATTTCAATATAAGTAAAACCAACCTACAGTATTGGGATGTGTCATTTCTACAAAATTCGTTGTCAGCCAATGTAACTACCATATAAGAGGTTTCTGATTGTCCTCCACACGAAAATCAGGGTCAAAGGGAAGGTCAGAAGTAGTTCTATTCAGTTGGAGAATTTTATGATGCCATCTTAACTGAGGCAGGCCAGCCAGCTGGCTCTCTATTGTGTTGGCAGGGAATGGGGTAATTGAAACTTGCGCTTCAGTTAACAATTCTAATTGGGTTTTGGCTTGAAATTTTAGCAGGAATAGGTTCGTTTAGGGATGGTGTGTTATGAAGAAAGTGGTTTGAAATGGTTTCATTTTTGTCAGAATTGGTCAAATCTTGAATGCATCTTGGGAGAAGACTCCAGAGAGCTCATTCATGGAAGCTATCAATATGACTGTGCGTGCGTGGGGAGATAAAGTTACCCTCCGGGACTTCACGGCCACGGAAAATATCAACTGCAGTGGTTTGGAAGGTATGTGACAATTTCCGTCGCATCTGCGTTGACTTGTTTACAAATACCGTTAATCACGACTTCAGTTTGGCAGAAATTGCAAGAGGCTTTCGAACGGGATTAAACGCTTGAGGCTTGACGAATGTTACATACATGTAGCATAGATATTAGAGAGATGCTTAAATGCCTATTTACATCTGTTACTAGACTAGAACAGAGTTAAACATTGGTCTAAATGTCTACACTGAACTGTGCAACCACTGTCATCACATTCACGTATCTACGATGCGTATCTTGGAGGCCGATAGAACCAGATTTTTTGAAAACATATGTGAGTGTAACGCACACAAACTTAAAGGCGAAGTTGTTTTGTTCTGGTCGTTTCCAGGGGATGGGAGGGGGGTAAAATGACCAATTGTTGAACAGGACACTCGATTACACGCACATATTATAGGTGGGTGAACTTTTCACAAAACGCGCAAAGTTCTGAATGGTTACTTAATGAAATAACCGAACGGTATTGGCACAAACATTTATGCCAGTCTACGATTGTATTAAGCATTATTAATTAGCGAGTGATCGTTGTTTTTTAACATTATAATCATGTTGCAATTGTTTAAACTTATTTAAAAATAGGGTTACCACTTTAGTAAATCCATTAATTTCCAACACAGTCCAGTCGGTGTGACCTGTATTAACCCCACGTTAAAATACCGCGAGAGATGCGCAATTGGAATAAATAAATTGCTGTGCCCAGGTATGTAAATGAAAAGAAGATGAAAATATCCAGTGAAATTACAAGGTGTGCATAATGGAAATAGGAATCCACGACTACTGCAATCGCCGGAACTTGTTGTATCGAAATAATCTACAAGAAGGTTTTACTTCTTCGTAATTACCCAGAAGTATTTGGAATCGGAGAACGTCAAAGTTATGCAGAGTAATGTATTCTCGTGTTGACGTAATTGACTGACGTATTCCGCCCGAGCAGCGCCTGTTATGGTTGCACTTAATAACGTGACATGACTTGCAATTGTAACAAAATCTCAGCGGCACTATGATGATGATGATGATGATGACGAGAGCGATTGTGATGATGTTGGAGATAAAGGTGATGATAATGATAGTAGCGGCGATGATGAAGATGATGGTGATTTTGGCGATGATGATATTGATGATTACGATGATGATCATAATAATAATGACGGCGACGACGATGATGATGGTGATTTTGTTGATAATGATAATTACGATTACGATGATGATCAGCATAATAATGACAATGATGGTGGTGGTGGTTATGATGATGGTNGGAAGCTATCAATATGACTGTGCGTGCGTGGGGAGATAAAGTCACCCTCCGGGACTTCACGGCCACGGAGAATATCAACTGCAGTGGTTTGGAAGGTGTGTGACAATTTCCGTCGCATCTGCGTTGACTTGTTTACAAATACCGTTAATCACGCCTTCAGTTTGGCAGAAATTGCAAGAGGCTTTCGAACGGGATTAAACGTTTGAGGCTTGACGAATGTTACATACATGTAGCATAGATATTAGAGAGATGCTTAAATGTCTATTTACATCAGTTACTAAACTAGAACAGAGTTGAACATTGGTCTAAATGTCTACACTGAACTGTGCAACCACTGTCATCACATTCACGTATCTACGATGCGTATCTTGGAGGCAGATCGAACCCGATTTTTTGAAAACATATGTCAGTGTAACGCACACAAACTTAATGGCGAAGTTGTTTTGTTCTGGTCGTTTCCTGGGGATGGGAGGGGGGTAAAATGACCAATTGTTGAACAGGACACTCGATTACACGCACATATTACATGTATAGGTGGGTGAACTTTTCACAAAACGCGCAAAGTTCTGAATGGTTACTTAATGAAATAACTGAACGGTATTGGCACAAACATTTATGCCAGTCTGTGATTGTGTTAAGCATTATTAATTAGCGAGTGATCGTTGTTTTTTAACATTATAATCATGTTGCAATTGTTTAAACTTATTTAAAAACCGGGTCACCACTTTAGTAAATCCATTAATTTCCAACACAGTCCATTCGGTGTGACCTGTATTAACACCACGTTAAAATACCGCGAGAGATGCGCAATTAGATTTCTGTGAGCATTGGAATAAATAAATTGCTGTGCCCAGGTATGTAAATGAAAAGAAGATGAAAATATCCAGTGAAATTACAAGGTGTGCATAATGGAATCAGGAATCCACGACTACTGCAATCGCCGGAACTTGTTGTATCGAAGTAATCTACACGAAGGTTTTACTTCTTCGTAATTAACCAGAAGTATTTGGAATCGGAGAACGTCAAAGTTATGCAGAGTAATGTATTCTCGTGTTGACGTAATTGACTGACGTATTCCGCCCGAGCAGCGCCTGTTATGGTTGCACTTAATAACGTGACATGACCTGCAATTGTAACAAAGTCTCAGCGGCACTATGATGATGATGATGATGATGATGATGACGAGAGCGATTGTGATGATGTTGGGAATAAAGGTGATGATAATGATAGTAGCGGCGATGATGAAGATGGTGGTGATTTTGGCGATGATGATATTGATGATTACGATGATGATCATAATAATAATGACGGCGACGACGATGATGATGGTGATTTTGTTGGTAATGGTAATGACGATTACGATGATGACCAGCATAATAATGATAATGATGGTGGTGGTGGTTATGATGATGGTCGTTGCATGTATGTTGACGGTGATGGTGATTAGAATATGATGATGTTTATGAAGACGATGTTGTAGACGAAAATGTAGATGGGTGATAACAGTGGATTTAGTTATGACGGAAGTTGTTGTTGCCTTATTTTCAGGAAACCGTGTTGTGCCTAATAAAAGAGGGTATAAATTATTTGTCGAGGTCCTGGAAAACACAATGTTGTTAACAGAGCAACAGAAGGCCATGGTAAGAGTAGTTTCGTTTTCCGATCATTGTCAAAACTGCACTCTGTGCGTTATGATAGGGTCCTTTACTGTTAAACGGTGCGTAAGCGGTTCAACCATTTATGCCATTTTTCTTTAATGTAGTTCAACATCAGTTTTTTATACTATAATACAAATTCATCAACAATTGACACATCAGGCAATCCTGTATACAGGTGGTGACATTTTATTTCCTCGCGACGCCTAGAGCCTAGCAGGGACACTGGTGGTGTACGATGTACGTCGCCCCCTGCAGTCTCGTTGGCGCAGATACATGTACGATATTCGCGACGTGTACTGCATATGCGTTTGCACGGAACTAACGCATCGCTGGTTGCTGGTTAAACAACCAAATGCTCTACTATTTCCAGTTCGACGACAGCCTGCGCAAAACCCATGATCTCTATGACATTGTCAGAGCGAAAGGATCCTTGGAACCAATGGATGTTTACCAGTGCAAAGCGGGGACCTTCTCCACACTGCGAGACATCATACTCGGAGACAACGAGCGTGCATCCGCATGCCAATTTAAGATGCCACGTGCTCAACGGAATCCAAAGTATCTCAACGTTCTCTGGAGAAACGTTATCAAATAAGAAATCCACGATGCTCAGCGTCTGGACTTTTAGAAACATATGCTGAGTGGATTGCCTGCCTGTCAAATACAACAACATTTGTGTGCGGAATGAAAAAGTCAAGTACAGTGCGTTTTGGCACTAGCGTTAGCCAAGATATCTCATTGTAGATTCCTGATATGAAATGCAATCTCATCGATCAAGTCTGTCAAAATTTACTAGAACACGTCTATTGAGTTACTGAAAACATGGAACAACCTTATGTTATCTCAGACTGGTTGAAGTCAACGTTGCTGTACCTTGGTTACGGAATATAAGATACGTAGCAAAACAGCTGTGTCAATAATTAGACCAATTTTGTTTGATGTAAATGCGCAATATGAAATCGCAAAAACACCGTTACAATTTTCTACTTTTCCGTTCTCAGTTTATGAATGTTTTAGTTTTTTTTCATAAAAACCATACAAGCTTTATTTTTAACAACTCTTCAAGCCAAATTGGACTACTTTAAAATACTTCTTACAGTGTTTTGGAGAAGAGTGGACTGCATAATATCTGAAAATTTATACGAAGCCGACCAGCCAATTCTGAGATATGAATTCCTAAAGTCCAAAGTTGGACATTATCCACATGATCTTGCACAACTTGCACTATAAATTTGTAAAGTTATGACGTTTTAGTAAAAAATGATCCTGCAGCTAATTAGTGTTTTTATTACAAACCTCGTTGTGGTTGCTCTTATTTGGGATGTTTACTGCTACTGCATATGAATCCCATCAGCCACTTGTGAGATATGATTTCCCAAATTGCTGCAAATTTGGACATTATCCATATGATCCTGCACAACCTGAAATATAAATATATAAAATTACGATGCTTTTAGTAAAATTGCTCTGCTCTTGCAAAAATTATAGCTAATTTTTGTTTTTTATTACAAACCTCGTTGTGATTACTCTTATTTGGGATGTTTACTACAACTGTCTTGTTAAAGTCTCATGTACGTGTAGAGTGGAAATTACCCGTACGTGGCGCGCAGCTGCCGGATGGACAGAAACGTCGCATACATGCCGACAGATAGGGGTATCCATTGTTCCCTTTGTTTTTCTTTCTCATAATAAGGATGATGACAAGCATTAATCAGTTACGGGCTGATGTGCGCCAAAGAGATGATATTCATGCCACCTGTATTGTTAGGTCCAACAAAGACGCAACAGAGGACAACAATGGAAGTGTCCTATACATGTACATTACATGTAGGTTCTACGCCCGTCGTATGGGTGTCGCAAATTAAACAATATCTTGCGACCTCCGTAAGACGTATTTTGACATCCAGGGACATTTTGGACGAGGACTCCAAAGTACTCACGTTTCCAGCGGATTTCTCAGCACCGTTGCTCACGTCATATTCATAATCACAGGGGTATCGCTTCAATTAAATTTGTTCATTGCCATGTATTTTGCTCTGGGTCGATTGAGTTAATGCTCTGCCAGTCTGCAGTAGGGTATAAATTATTGAGAAGCACGAACATATTCGATTTTGTCAAACTCTGCTGCCCCAAAAGCGTGTATTAGTCTCTCCTGATGGTCCCATTTGCCCCCCTTCCCTGTTCTGACATAGTTCTCCATTCGACCAATGTTTTCGCCCAGGCGACATTATATGACAAGTGTGACTCTGAATTTAGTTATCATCGACACACATGGGTCCCGGACTACAATACATTTCACTGCAAAATCCCCCTGTCGCCAGTGTCGCACCCTACTAGTCAGTTGCCATTGGCTCTGGATTTTCCTGCTTGACAGATATGCGAGTTTTAATTGCCCGCAGTTCGCCAAGCTACGTCAAAATTCAACGAAATGTCAAGGTGGTATGAAAGTTCTCAACATTTTCCCGCTTTTTATTTTCTCGTTACTAATAAACCATAGGAGCTACATTTGGTTGGCCAGTAGAGAAGTAAACACGATTGGGAGGCACAAACTAATTTGAATTCGCCAAACCTTGGGCCCACGTGCTACCAAATATCAAGACCGTACCTACCGCCTGAACATCCGTGCCTGATCGTCCCCACCCATTTATGGGCGTCAGTTATTTCACGTTGGGGGGGGAGGGCAATACCCGGGGAGGCAGACACAAGAAAATTGGGTACAACTACATGTAGATCAATAAAGTATCTCGAAAGAAATGTCTGTTTTAGACGTGATCTTGCCAGCTGAACGTGTGAAGTGATTTGAATCGAACAGCCATTGAATTATTAGTCTCTCTTTCGGTGTCTCTCCGGTCTAGCCACCCGTGACCGTAACCGGAGACAGACCGGAGAGTGACACGTGAATCAACCGTGACAGCGGGCGTGATCCTAAGCGCGACTGAACCCGGAGCTTACCGTGAGTTAGGCATGAACTAAGCGCGAGCCAGCGGAGAGCCAGGCGTGAGTTTACAGGCATCGCAGATGAAAAAGTAATTTATTAAAATTATATCAGGAACTAGAAGTGATGTGTGTATTCTCATAGACTTTGTTCATGTGAGGTTTATTTTTTTGAAATCCTCACGTTCAGCAAAAGACCAAAATTTTCTTCTCAAATCTTAAGTTACTTCAGGAAACAGACCTGTGGACTCTACTTTTCACTTATACATAATTATTTGTTTTTTATATAAACTAATAAAGAATCTTAACGCGCGTGTACATGACGGAAATATTCAATTGCCTTCACGATATGAAGGAGCATAGCATGTCAGTTCTGAGCACATTGTTCCCAAGTTCCGGCTTCATGCGGAGAAAACTGATCGTGCCCATGCATTTGACGAGTAAAACAGATCACTGCTATTATGTTTTAGTGAAGAAGTACCACGGGGATACTGTGAACTCAGTCGAAACGCATGTACTGCGGGGAGGGGGCTACAAATAATTAAACTGCGCTACGGATTGAGAACTTTTTATTCAAAACATTTGCTTGCACTAAGGGATGGGTATATCAGAAACGCAGCCTATTGAAATTTTCTGTACGTCAGTGCGGTGCAAAAATTTATGAAGTGACACAATACTTCACAAGATGCGTAGGCTATTTTTAGTGCAAATTTACTATATCCAGCTGTGACAAGTTTCAAGGAGTCCACAGCCATGTAAAGACGACTCTGGACACAGGGTCGAGTATACATGTATTCGTATTTACTAACCGTGGTTACTGTACATGTATGTCGTTGATGGGACTGGCTCTTAAGTTGTAAATAGAAAATGTACATGTAACCGTAGCACAAGATGAGCTGAAGGAAGACGTTTGTATGAACAACACGTGGAATTACAAAGTTAGTCAGAACTCAAGCGTGATAGATGACTGCTTGCAAAGATACTCGTACTATAATGTCTTTGAAACTTGTCCGAAACGACAGGAAATCAAGACGTTACATGTATTTTATTGATTAGCCCGGTGCCCTACCATGGTTACCACAGGTTTCGAAGGCGTGAAGAAAGCCTTAGGAAAGCGTGAACTAAACCGGAGGTAAGCGTGAGGACTACCCGGAGAGTAGGCGTGAGGCGACCGTGACTGGTTTCAGTCACGCCTGCGTTCCGGTTGTGCTCCGGTCTGGGCAGGCGTGAGGTAGCCCGGACGAAGTCTAAAAATTCAGTGGCTGTACTGTAATATGAAGTTTATCGCAATCCCGCATTCGACGTCGATTGTGAAGTTATGATTGATTCAGTCATGATGTCTGTGCGTGTCTTCCGTGACTAAAACGAGTACTTATTTTTAGTTTCAAGCTAACCACGCTAATTAATTTGATCCCTGGTGTCAAAATTAGACGCAAAATTGAACGAGAAAATCCTTTAGCAAAAAAGCTTTGTGTTCGTTATATGACATTTTTCCACTGATGAAAAGCGTGGTTTATTTGTCTTGGTCACATAATTGTGAAAAAGAGTGGAATAGAGAGAGAGAGTTTTGGTCGCTCATTAATACACAGATTCAGTTGTTATGTTTCGTTTTATTTTGCTTCGTCATGTAAGTGAGGGATTATTCCCGAGGTATTGCCTTGACCACGCCTAATAAAACTACGGACGATTACGTATCGAATGCATGCAACGGTTGGAGAGACAACAGAAATGCCAAACCGTTGGAAGTCAGAAATGAAGATTATTTCGAGTCTGGTCACGCCAACCACATGCTGGCCATGGCTCGATCGAAACAGAGTTACCCTGATTTGATGAAAAAGAGTTTAGGTGACCTAATTTCATTTGCGGTGCATCAGACGTGCACAGGCTTCATGATTGGGCCTATTGCCCCGAACACTTGAGCTAAAATCACGTGAGAACCGTTATGGTTCTTCGTGAAGGAAATTTTCAAATTTCCTTTAAGAAAACGGACAGATATATACTGTTTAAAGAATTTATTATCATTTATAAAACAGTACAAAAACAAACAAACAAATTAGTACATCCATTCATTCACGTATGCACACCTCAGGAAAGACCATTCTCGTATCTCGCTTAAAGTAAATAACTTCTATATGCAGTTAACGTGAACAACGAAATTTTCCCATTTCGCAGAGAAGCTGTCATATACAAAATTTTTGTATGAAATTAATTTTCCAGCATTATAGTACTCATAAATATATGTAATAAACGTGAAAATTAGGTATATTTTTGTTACATCTTTCCTTGTAAATTTACTTTTTCGCTATTAGAAGCAAAATGTTAAAAAGAAAATCATACGTCTCGTAAAGTCCAAGAATAACTCGATGTTAAGAGAGACTGTTGGGAAGCTGAATGCGACACTTTTGCATTGGCTGTCCGAATTCCTTCCGGAAATCTTGTACAATGCGACATTCCCAAAAAAGTGTGACAGCGTCTCTGGAGCTTTATTACAAAAGGAACATAAATTAGAAACCCGAACACGGATTTGGATTAAAAAGGTATTTGTTGTAATAATCCTGTGTAGTATTCTAAATTGGAACAATCTAATGTTGGTATCCTTTGTAATTTCATAAGGCAATGCGTACATTTTCTTCCAATCTAAACTATCTCCTAATTCTATTTCCCATTTACACTCTGTCTTAGATGGTTAAACACTGAACAATTATGTCTACAACCCTTCACATCTTTCCGTAAGTGAGTGATTGCTAAAGGCATGCAAGGACCGTAGATATTATTATTTTTATTATTAGTTTACTTTGAAATAGACTTTTTTGAAGCCTCCTTAGAACGGAAACAACACCATTATATTCTACAAAGTTGGTTTTTACATTGAACTTATTTTTCATATGGTTCAAACGAACGAAGTCAGCGTTCGAGGTATACATATCTCTAATAAATCTTAAGCCTTTTACAAACCAAGGCTTATAAAAAGCACTTGTGCTTCCGATGGCCAAGTTACTATTAAACCACAAAGGGTGATTCAAAAAATCCTCCTTACAGTACTTGCAACAATTACTACTTTCTTGTGGAAAGAAGCCATACTTCCAAATACTTCGCACCAGTAGGAATGACCAATTAGAGCTAACTTCGACTTACTAAAGTCATCTCCAAATGAAGCAAAGTTCTTTAAGAACGGGTAGAGTGAGTACAGTAATTCACGACGTTTAGACACAAGGCTTTCAAGATATCTACGGTCTATAGCGAGTTTTAAAGCTTTGCTGAAAGTATCCATATTTATCTTTTGAAGTCCCCCTTGATGAAGTCCTAAACTGGCCATGGTTCGTTGAATTTTATTATGACGAGACAGCCACACAAATCTAAAAATTGTCGTATTCAATTCATCCAAGACTTTTACTGGTGGATTTGGTAAACTTGAAAAAAAAAAAAAAATTAGAAATAGCCAATGTTTTAATTACTGTTACTCTACCAAACGGCGTTAAATTTCGTCGACTCCAACTTTTCAATAAAAGCTTAATCTCAGTTATTCTTGCAGTGAAGTTCTTATTCGTCATAACTCCCAACTGAGTGTCAAAATCCACAACCAAAAATCTTATAGATTTTTTTTTGACCAACACAGACTTTCCTTTGTAGGAATCAAGTCATCACTACCAGTTTTACTTCCAAACCATATGGCTTTGTTTTATTCACATTCACTTGGAGACCGGGGACACTAGCAAACAAATGAAGTTCATTCAATGCGGTAGTCAATGACAAATTCGACCCAACCAACGTAATTGATGTGTCGTCCGCATATTGTGAAATCAAATATTCCTTATTTCCTGCAACTACACCAGCAATATTTTTATTTTTCTTAATTAAATACACCAAAATCTCCGGGCACAACATGAAAATGTATGGAGACAAGGGGTCATCTTGTCTGCAGCCACGCGAAATATTGAACCAGGACGATGGGTGACCAATTACGACAACACAGGACGTAATATTACTTCTCATAGACCAACCAAAATTAAGGAAAGATAAAGTTTTTTGAATAAAATTCCACGACAATGAATCAAATGCTGTCTCAAATCAATCAGTAAAAGCAATCCAGGTTTGTTAGCTGCCTGGGCATAAAACATTAAATCACATAGCACGCGGATATTTTCGATCGTATTTCTTCCTGAAACGAAACCTGTCTGGTCCTTACTGATTAGCTTTCCCAAAACGGGTTTCAACAGTTCAGCCACAGCCGAAGAAGCCAATTTATATGTTATGGTTCTTCGCGAAGGAAGTTTTCATGTTTCCTTTAAGAAAACGGACAGACTTATACTTCTTGCCATGTAGGTCTACTATATGTTGTACGCAGTTAACAGTGCCGTCCAATGGGTTGCTCTTTAGTCTATAGAAAAAAAATATACAAGACTCTATCAGGTGTTTGGGGGTTTCAACGTCAGTAGCACACTCGGGACCAATGAGATAAATAGCTAGAGTTGACGTCACGTGGTTTTCGTTGAACACAGTGGTCCACCATCTTGCTGATAAACCATGCGTGGGTAATCTGTAGTATCTAGAAACCAATATTGCTAGCAAACGGAATTTCTACTAAAAAGTCGTAGCTTTAATGTTAGGATCAACAAGTGCAAACTAGGATTTTTAGAAAATCATCCAAGAAAATGATTGCATACTTGAGCACAGGATTTTAAAAAGGGTCTTAACACGTATCTTTAGTTACAGCAGAAAAATAAAAAACATGGTTTGATTTCTAGTATAAAGATTTGACCCAGAATCAATGATATAATTTTTTGGTCTTTCGATGTTTAAAAATTGAAACTGAAATCAAATGACTTTGTTGGTGAGAATCCGATCTCAGAAACAATATTGTTCAAATTCATTTGTTTCCTAGAACACCCACTTAAGTCGATGTTTCATGGTCTTTTATTTGACTTTCATTCTTAGTTCGATATGTCTCTAAGGGTTTAGTGACCAAGATACATGTATCTGTTGTTTTCTAGCAACGAAGAAACACAAAAAGTGACTTCAAGATTAATAATTGTACTTTTTTACAGAGTGGACACCAGTTGGAAGATTTATTAATATATCCAGGTTATTAGCAATGTGGTAGGATCAAAGAAGGGATACCCCATGAATGCTACACCCCAAAATGATATATTGGGACGATGGATGGATTGTTTCTGTAGATTTCATGGGATGGGACAAATGTTTTGTAGCCTGGGAAGTTATTAAAATCTGCAACTGTATTACTTGAGGAAACCATTATTTTCTGTCCAGCTGTTTATGGTCTTCTGATATTTACAGTGTACATGGTATGTAGCATGTGCCCACCCGGCGTTTTGGGGGGTCTCGAGTTTCTGGCGATGTGGACCTTTTACTAACAAAAAGCCGGGTGACTTAAAAACGGGGTACCACGTTCACAGCTGCGAATTGTGCGTATGCGCCTTTCTAGTGGACTTTCGTTTCGTATTCTCGGACTTTTTGTTTCTCTGAGGTTGTCCTTTTTGCTCTCTTTGCCAAATGGGAGTCTCATTCGAGTCCCCCCCTCTAGAGCTCCCCCCTTCCTGTGTGCGCATATGTAGGACAGAGCAGATAGAGTTTATGAACATTGAGTTTTGTCATAATTACATTGTGGCGGGATGTTGTCAGTATAAATGTACTAGTAACATAATTGTGTGCCAGTACACTAAATGTCGGATCAAACTGAATTGAGGGATTAAATTAGAGTTGGTTGAAATCTGACTTGCTGAAATGGAGTGCATGTACAAGTACGGTTCATTAATTTTGTACCAGCTAGACATTTCCCATTTACTGTCACGGTGTGATTTTACTGCGTGATGGTAACATTTTGAAATAAATATGTTTTGAAATAAATCAAAACTTTATTGTTTGAAATGGTTACAATACCTCAATGTGTTGTTTCTGTGTGAGCATTTTAGGTGTCCTTCTCGTTCTGGATGAAAATTGAGATAGAAGTGTTTGTTATTGACAAAAAAATCTACGAATCCGCATAACATGATCTGATAAAAGGGAGGCATTGATTGGTGTAAGAATAATTATTGGTAAAATTAATAATGCGAACGCCTTTTAAAACTATAATTCCGCGGCGTGTTGTTTTACAATAGAGTTTATGACACAACTGTCTGAACTGTGACACAATGTCGTTTCAAACTGCACAAATTGCCAGTTGACCAATCTAAGATGAATTAAGTAATAGGGCAAGTAATGCTAGATAGTAGCATATTACTGAAATAATTTTCCTCGAGACTCCTCAGCACCCCTTACGTAAGCTTTATTTTTGGAAAAAATCGTCTTCATATTGATGTAATTATTATTCGTTGGTATAACCGGAAGTAGACAATTGCAATCACCTTTCGGAAAATTGGGTCTCTGCAAATGCATACTTCGACCTCCGGTTTCGGACGCCCAGTCAGTTTCTATAAATCTATGGCTTTGCAAATTTTTCCTCCCAACTTTTATTCAAACTGGCCTATGGTTTTAATTCCAAATATGCACATGTACACAAGCATGGACCCCTCCATTGGTCAATTGTTCCACACAGTGACACGACTTTGCATGCAGGCCTACTGCTGTTTGTGTGCTCATCGATTGCTATAGGTTTCGATTAATTTTTTCCTATTTAGTGTTCAAGTGTTTCACACGAACGCAAGCCTCAAATATTTTTGTTAGAATGAATCAAGTGGCGTCGGGTCAAGGAATCTTTAGACCCATACTAAAAACTTTGGGAATGCAGTGATGTAATGGCTTGCCGGAGAGCTGTCCGCTTGACAGCTGATGTTCTTGTCAGTTCATAAACAACTTAAAAATTGGTACTACTGATACAATTATAACGATGAAAAGGTTATGTTTTTTGTATAATACCATTTTCTAAACTGTATACATTTCAGTGTTATTATCTTTTCGACTCAGCCGGCAAAAAAATCCCAGTCCTAGCTAAAGTGATGAGGAATTTTGTCTTTGCAATGGCTTTATGACCGTTTAATCAATGCGTGAGCCACAGGTTTTTACATTGCCTAATGTTACCGATATTTCAAAACCTCTTTAGTAATCAAAATTTCGAATTTTATTCTGAAAATTCCCCGGCTTCCATAAGGCTACCGTGCTTTTGTTTACATAGCGTTCATCATCAATATGGCGGACCGCGTTTCACGCGCTATCAGCTGGCTTGCGAACATAGTCGTGTCGTCTCTAGCTATTTATTTCATTGCTCGGGATACACTGAGCTCCCCATAGACCCAGTAACGTGTCTGTGTCGGGCCAGTGGCCTGTCATAATTTGAAGAACGTGTCTTATAACCAACCCATCACCTTTTTATCACGTAGGGGAAACTCTCCTTGGTTTCTCGGCAGGAGTGGATATTTAGGCCAATCCAGTTGTGTAGGCCTATACTTGCCTACAGCATCGATAGAGTACTGGGGTAGACGGTCCAGGTAAACAATGCAGAACTTGATAACCAGGTCACACATTTTGTAATCTATTTAAATAACTTATTACTTCAGCTGCGCGTGACCTTTCCTCGATCACTGATATCAAAACGCTTAACTACGCTTCACAAACTTACGAGCATAATGGCGAGGGTACACCAATTCAGGCTAATGTCCGTTGGTTTTTTCATTCTCGCGGTCAGCCTTGTATTTCAGGCGTTCATCCAGGCTACCGTGTCTTCTACGGGATTCTCAATACTCAAGTGTAAGTGGTTAAAATTGTATAGGATATGTTGACAAGTCTTCGTATTTAGCCAAATGTCTACAAAACTGTAGATTTTACTGAACTCTGTGAAGGTGCATGGTGGAAAGTAGATAGCTTGTAGAATTGGTGGTGGCTTTTTATCAATATCTGTTATTAAATGGGTATCGTGATCATTTCTTTGAATAGAATATAGCATAAATAAAGGTACATTGGTAACACATAAACGCTACCGGTTTCGGCTGAGATTGACCTGCCGCAGCCATACCTCTCTTTCCCAATGCTTAAAATCTATTAGTAATTGCTTATGGACATGAGACCGCAAAAGTATACTGGGTGATACTTTGAAGAAGTAATAAACTGAAGGTGGCGCTTTCTGTTTGATGATCACAAGAATGTATCGAATAGTTAGATGTCGTGACAGTTTATAACATTAAGCGAGATGCTCATCTATTGATTGTAGTAATAAAATGCAGGAAGGCTTGGCCTACTCTAACTACACTGTACACTGATATCTTTACAAATTGCTTGATTCTTCATATGCCAGTCAATCTATGACCTGGATCATGTGTGATTTGTTTTGGGATGGGACGGATCTATCTCTCATCAAAGTACATGGCGCAACACGTTTCGTGTGTGATGTCCGGTCCTGAGCTACTGACTTCTAACTTTTGCACATAACAGTGTAGCCAACTACATGTACTACTGAATCTCATTTTTCCGCCTCAGGCTGGAAATTGTTTCTGTGCTCGAGAACAAGTCACAGGTCACTTGATTGCTTCATACCAGGTCAATGATTACATGTAGCTATTTGGATTAGTTTCTGTTGCCATGACAATACTGGCAATTGGTATTGGTTTAAGGAAAAATCCCCTTTGTAAGAACAAATGATATGTGAATTAAAGTCGTCGGATGTTCGCCAAAATAGTCTGCAGCGTCTTTAATTCAAATTATCTGTTTTCATTGGCGCTGCCGTAACAGAACAAACCATAGACCACATTGATTTTATAAGGGAGACATTGACAATTGTTATATCTTGGAACCCAAGGTATGCGGCCCCAAGTTTTCATTCATTGCTTTTGCATACATTCACTAGTAAGACCGAACTCAGTGGAGTAGAAGACACCTTTGCGCAATGCTCGATTGTCAGCCAGTAATACCAGGATTTGAACCTGGATCTCCGAAACGGGAGTCCGGAGCTCAAACCACTCAAGTAATCGCAACTTGGTTGGACATACACGTCTTAAAAGGACGTTGCACGATTGTATTGTATTGGCATCCGAACTATGAATGTGAACACACTAGTAAACAATTCTGCCTGGTAAAATTAATTATATACTAAATTCTGCTCTAGAAGTAGTAATTCCCTGAAAGTCGATTGTCGAAAGCTGTTTTTCCATTCCAATAAATGACATACGCAAATGAAAGAGATGAAACAAAGTAATCTAAACTTAAAGTTGTTGCCGAGATGCCGGAATTTTTGTGATAATTTATTTTTTTTGGTTTTCAGCCTTGCTGATAGCTGTTTTGTTGCTGTGCGGATGGATATGTTTGGATGTAGCACAACGCCATCCGAGCGATTCACGATCGTGCTTAGAATTAATAGGTTTGTGGACATATTTTTCATTGTCTGCTTTGGCAATCCGTCTACTGCCCTTCATAATCGGGAAAAGCAGCATTGCAAAATACCAAGAGAAATGGTTATTGTGGTGTCTGAACCTGAACTCGAAGTCACAATACAATGTGTATCATAATCTTGCAGACGTCACGACAGTAGAGGAGTTTCGCTCACGACATCCTCTTACGTCATACGAGCACTATAGGCCGTATGTCGAAAGGTGTTTAAACGGTGAAACCAACGTCATGTTTAATGCTAAGTATCCTGTTGATTATTTTGCGTGGACGTCGGGTACATCCGGCAAGAATAAGGTCTATCCGTGTAATTATAAACTGATAGCCTCGAAATATGCCGCAATTCAATCATTGCAGTTTGCAGCGAAGTTATTTAAGAATTATTCCCCTATGAACTTTCCTTTAGAAGGGTTTGCTCTACTCGTTCCCGTTCCTAATTACAAGAAAACCGAACGTGGCATCGAAACGGGAACTATTCTCGCTATGGCTTTGGGAAACGAACCTGCAATTTGTACCACCCCTCCAAAGACAGTGTTCTCACCCAGAAGACTTACCAGCTATACGGAACGCGAGTTCTATTATGTCTCCGCCATATTTTGCTTGCAGGAGCCCATATCTACTATCATCCATAGTCTTGCGTCTAGCGCATATGTTTTTTACGTAACTCTCGAAGACGAATGGCAGAGCATTTGTGACGATATCGCGAGCGGTTTGATCAGCAATGACATTAACATTGATCCAGGCGAACGAAGGCAACTTGAATCGCTGTTGAAACCGAATCTGGAGAGGGCCGAGGAGCTCAGAATTGAGTTTAGGAAAGGAATGCAGGCAATCGTAGGTCGCGTTTGGCCCAGAGCAAAGTGTATTTCGTGTACGTTGTCCGGTTCATTTAGTTATTATGCCGATATCCTGGCCTTTTATTTTGGGGACGTTCCAGTTTACAGTCTTTATCACGCGTCCACAGAGGGCAAGTTTGGTTACAATTACTGGCCTGCAGATCAAACCATACGTTATGCCTTGGCGTCAACAGGTGTGTTCTTTGAGTTCATACCGGAGGAAGACTTAGGGGAAGACCAGCCGTCAACATTGTTGCCACAACAGGTACGAGTTGGTATGCTTGCGTCTGCATGTAAAAAACAATGCATAGTTGGTTATTGGTAATGTTGGTATGTGTGGTAAGAGATGAGAATTAGGTAAAAAGCGCTTTAATATTTTGGTCGATGATCACTGCATCATTGAGCTCTCCTTATGTACATTCTTGAAAAAAGGCTGTTTTCTTTTGAAAATGTTAATATAATCAGCCTTTGCACGTAGACAATTTTTAAACCACCAATATAAATTACTTAAATGTACGATCTGCATTTGGTACCGTGGCACCAAAAGGCTGGTCGAGGAAATTAACGAATCTCGAGGTTGAGGAACTAATTAAATTTTGAAAAAATCGCAAAGATCCCAAATTACTTCTGGTGTATATTTGGACCCTCACCACGAACCACACACATGTAGTTGAACATAAAAAGTGGAATATGTGCTACTCGCCGCAAAACCAAAAATCAATGACGTCGGAACCCTGTCTTGAGCCGAAGAATCCTTATTCACGAAGCTGTCCTTCACAACCGTACACTGCACAGATGCCGTGTACTGAACAATGCTGTTCGTGTTCCATGCCCAGGTATATGTATTTCGTGTCGGGTAAGATTGCTTGCTGTGCGTGGCAGTGTTTTGCAGAGAATGGTAATTGCTCTCCTCCTGCATTGTCAAGGTACCACAACTGCGAGAATGCATTGTTTTAGTTTCGGAATTAAGTTTCACAGCTACGAGAATCGGAAACTAAATTCAGGTCCAAAATTGAATAGTTGCCACATGTGAGGGTTGACATCTGAATCCAACCGAAAGAAGAATATTGCAACCATCCAATTCATGGAGCCTTATATTTTACAGAGAGATATTTCAATTCAGGAATCGATTGATCTGTTTATGACTATAATAGGATCACATATTTTCCCTGCTTGGTCATTTTCTAAGTATCGGGTGAACTGATGTCTTACTTTTGTGTGGAACTTGGTGTTCAGTACCAGCAAAAGGGGAGACAACTCTGCTTGTATGGCAGAGGGAGAATTGATTAGTCTATAGTGTACAAATGGAAACAGTGGTGTAGTGCCTTTTTTGAAATGTAGCATTACTTTTATGTGTAATCTATACCATCTATGTGCCAAAACTCACGTAAAACGTCCCACCTTCAAATTTGGATGCCTGGTGAACTTGGGATGAGTATACTGTACAGCGACTGAATGGGGTTGGCACCGTCTTGCGGAAACCTCTCCGTCAATTCAACACAGATAGTGTGTCCTGTCTGATACTTTATGAGTTTGGTTCCTCGTGGTAGTTGCCATCTCCGTTGTATTGGTGCTGAGAGACCAGGACCCGGGTATAATATTTACATTCGAAATCGAACACGAAATTGTTTTTGACATTTTGGTACAAATTCAAGATAAGGATTATAGGCATCGTGACTTATGGCGATGGCAATCTAACCCTCCTTCGCGCTTGATCTAGCATTAAAGCTTTATGTTATATTGCAAAGTCGAAATCTCGAAATTGTAGCCCACACACATACAGTATACTGTATACACACACACACACACACACACACACACACACACACACACACACACACACACACACACACACACACACACACACACACACACACACACACATGCATGGATCATCAAGTGCGACCTTAGACAAGAAACCCACATACGTAAGCCATAATATACTCAAACACTGAATGATAAGCATTCGTTTTGAGTTCGCACAAATGTGGAGCGAAAAATGTGAAAAATGATTTGCAGTTGGATTTACAGTGCAAATGTTAGATCATCGGGCCCTGTTTCTCATTCGCCAACATTTTACATGTTTAGGTAGAGGTTGGCAAGAGTTATGAGATGGTTATAACTACTGTCTTTGGATTGTACCGATACCGCCTCGGAGATGTGATCCAAGTAGTGGAGTTTGACGAAGATGTCCCTGTATATACGTTTAAATACCGGTAAGAGTTTTATATTTTGTTTACTATTATAGGTTACGTAAAAATTAACATGTGCAATCACTGAATACTTATTTGAGTGAGCAGGTATCTACCGTTTTGTGTATACTTACACGGATATTTATAGCACCTTTTGTGTATACTTACACGGATATTTATAGCACCTTTTGTGTATACTTACACGGATATTTATAGCACCTTTTCTTTCAACCAAGTGTCTTCAAACATGCCACTTGTCTTTTATTTTCCCCTTTTAATCACCAGTTTTTATATTGTCGTCCTCTTTGCCTATCGCCAGTGGTCAGATGTCGCAGCAGGTATACCAAAGACAATATGACAACAAATAAGCAATCCAGATGATAAAGCTGAGATGTACATGTATTCTACCGATATGTTACATATTTACACAGCACTTCGCTCATCATAAACCATCTACGGCGGTATCTTTAAGCTAAATTACCGCCTTATTTCAACAATAGAATCGAATGAAACGCACAACAAATTTTTCTCTATTGTTTCAATAAGGCGGAAATTTTTCTCATACCTTACATGGTTAAGGATGACAGAATTGCCTCGTTAAATGTTATCTAGTGTGTCTTTGTCGCCCTGTATTTTTGACGTTTTACATTCCTGCTGTGCTGATATAACACGGACTCCTACCATGTACAACCCAGCCGTGCTTTTCACGTTCGGCTGTCCTATTCCAATACACTTGTGTGCTACATGTACACTTACTTCTCCCAACTAGTATATGCATGTAAATCCATGACGAGGCGATTCGTACGTCAGTGGCAGTCCTTGAGTAGGCCTAAGTTTTTTCGGGAACCTAAGCTTTGAGATGTCTTAGGCAATCTGATATCGTGATTTTAAAGTTTTCAGTCTACACTCCTGCCCCCAACTTTTTATCGCGCCACAATTTCAGAGCAGGATCCCTCCTCGGACACAGATTTCAAATCAACTCCGTTGCTACGAGGTGAGACTCCAGGGGGATAACTCGCCGCTGGCCATGGGTCTCAATCATTGTTTTCACAGTGTGTCTGCAAGCCTGCGCTTCTGGTAGATCAGGCGACCTTCTCAAACTTTTCCTGTAACTATTCAATATTTCGTGCGCAATCCATGTGATTTGGAGTTCGTCTAAGCCTCTACCGCAATCGTCTGTCCTTATCGTGTGAGCTTCTCTCATAATCTATTTCGTGGNTCGACTGTCCTATTCCAATACACTAGTGTGCTACATGTACACTTACTTCTCGCAACTAGTATATGCATGTAAATCCATGACGACGCGATTCGTACGTCAGTGGCAGTCCTGGAGTAGGCCTAAGTTTTTTCGGGAACCTAAGCTTTGAGATGTCTTAGGCAATCTGATATCGTGATTTTAAAGTTTCCAGTCTACACTCCTGCCCCCAACTTTTTATCGCGCCACAATTTCAGAGCAGGATCCCTCCTCGGACACAGATTTCAAATCAACTCCGTTGCTACGAGGTGAGACCCCAGGGGGATAACTCGCCGCTGGCCATGGGTCTCAATCATTGTTTTCACAGTGTGTCTGCAAGCCTGCGCTTCTGGTAGATCAGGCGACCTTCTCAAACTTTTCCTGTAACTATTCAATATTTCGTGCGCAATCCATATGATTTGGAGTTCGTCTAAGCCTCTACCGCAATCGTATGTCCTTATCGTGTGAGCTTCTCTCATAATCTATTTCGTGGCGACTCTAAGCAGAAATGCAGACATGCTGTCATACCCTGGTTTCTACTCTTACTAAAACACGAGTGAATTTCAATGAAACCGTTGTTGAAAAATGTCTCTCAAAAATATATTCAATAGCCCTTCTACGTTAACGTGTGCCCCTTACGAAGGGGGGTTACAGCATGCATCACAATGTTTTTTTTCTTGGGGTTGTGTGGTGTGATATGTGTGATGCTAAATAGTTTTATTGGTTTTCGTCAGAATTGGTCAAATGTTGAATGCCTTTTGGGAGAAGACTCCAGAGAGCTCATTCATGGAGGCTATCAATATGACCGTACGTGCATGGGGAGACAAAGTCAGCCTGCGGGACTTCGCTGCCACGGAGAACATTAATTGCAGTGGTTTGGAAGGTGCGTGTCAATTTACATAGTATACCCGTAGGTTGGATGGGCTGGGAGTTCTTCTTCTGTTCTTAAAGTCAATGGTTCAAGTCCATCTGAACTCCTTCCTAGGCCCTTGACCCAAGTCTCCAGTTCTTCCTGTATGTGTGTATGTGTTTGTGTGTGTGCGTGTGTGTGTGTACAGTTCCCTTCGGAAGTTAGGTATTGTAAATTTGATGAACAAGTCTAAATAGTAGTTCTAGATCATTTTCTGCACATGCTTAGTTGATGTGGAATGGATCCATGTGCGTTAGCTAGATCGAGCCACACCCCATCGTGATTGCCATGGTTGAAGGCCTGAAGTCTCCGTAGTTAGCCACATCAGCTTCCCTGATCAGTTGGTTGATGGCACTCGTATATTGCGAATATCCTGATAATCCAGGCCCTCAGCCCTTGTGCACAGAGGTATTGATATACTCGTTGGCAACCATCGCTACTATTCTTCTCGACAGTACTGAGAAAGAAGTCTTCGCTCCTGTGCTGGTCTTCTGACAAGTGTAAATACCTGTCGCATCCCACAGCATACATTAATCTCGCCGTTGTCTGGGGCTCATTTTCGGCTTCAACGGCGATAGCTACTTCTAGAATTGCAATGACATGTTGATACATGTAGATGGTATCGGTGGTGACACTGATGAGGATGATCACGATAATACTGATGATGATAATAATGAGGATGGCAGTGGGGATGATTAGAATGGCGAGAATGATGGAAATATTGATGGAGATTTTGTCTGTGATGATAACGATGATGACGTTGACCACGTTGTTAACAATAATGTTGATAACGATGATGAGGATGATGAAAATGACGGTGATTAATATGGTGGTGGTGATGACTATAATGGTGTTGATGATGGTGTTCATTATTTCGATGTTGATGATGGTGGGAATTATAATGATAGTCATGAAGAAGACTGCGTAGACGATGAGGTCGATGTGTGATAATAGCGGATTTGGTTATGATGGACGTTATTCTTGCTTTATTTTCAGGAACTCGTGTTGCGTCAAACAAAAGAGGGTATAAATTATTCATCGAAGTCTTGGAAGAGGCAGCGGTGTTAACAGAGCAGCAACTGGCCATGGTAGGAGTAGTTCCATTTGACGTTTATTGTCTAGTGTGCAGTCTGCGTTTGAATAGAACTTAATTTGGTGTTTTGTGCGCTTTAAGTACACTGTAACTTTAATCTCTTCCTCTCAATTTTCAAATATATTTCGTTATCAGTGTGTGTTTTGTATTGCAAATTCACCAACAAAAGACATACCAGGCTTTACGGCATCTTGATATTTTAGTGCCTTGTGACGCTTAGAGGCTGGCAGGGGCACCGCTGAATAACAATCTACATTGGTAGGCCCCTTGCAGTCACCATGATGTCCTAGCGCCTTCTTGTTGGCGGAGGTACCTTAATTGTGCTATTTACTGCATTTGCGCTTGGTCTAAACTAATGTATCGCTGGTTTCTGATTAAACAACCAAGTGTTCTGTAATTTCTAGTTCGACGACAGCCTGCGCAAAACCCATGAACTCTACGACATTATCAGGTCGAAAGGATCTTTAGAACCAATGGATGTGTACCAGTGCAAACGGGGGACCTTCTCCACACTACGGGAAATGATACTCGGAGACAACGAGCGTGCATCCGCATGCCAATTTAAAATGCCCCGGGCTCAACGAAATCCAAAGTATCTAAGCATTCTCTGGAGAAACGTAATCAAATAAGACATTCATGATGCTCAGCATCTAACTTCAAGAAACAGGTGCTGAGGGGACTGTCTCTCTTTCAAAACAACACAATATCGTATTCAAGGAAGCAACCAAATACTATAAAAATGACGGCCCCTGTTTAAATATTTTATTACTCCAAGTCTCTGGCTGAAGAGTAACCTTTCCAAAATGAAAGGGGTGCTGTTATGATTTAACTTGAAAAATCATTAGAAATGGCTAGTAAATCCAAATTGTCTACGCTAAATCGTCCTTGCACAACACCTCTTTATACCTGTACCTGTTGAGAAAGTCTTACCTGCAATAGCATGGTAGTGTTCAGTAAAGCTCCATGTAGGATATCGTTTAAATCTTGCCAAAATCAGGTGTTCTCGTCTAAAATACACAGAAATGTCTCGCGTAATCTGGCAAAGTTTTGCTTTTTAGCGAGGTACTAACCTTATTGAACTCTACCCATCTTCTGGAGGATGCCTATTTATGTTGTTGACATATTTTCAATTAGAAATAAATTAAATTGGTGTAGGACATTATTGAATAAACACAATGTCATTTTTTCAAAATAAACTTAACATTTTTTCATGCATGGCAATAGAACCAGCAAAAACATTAAACATTGAAAGGCGTGACATGATTTCATTAAACGTGATCTATGAAATTGAGAGCCCCCTGTCACAGACTTTGTCTCTGAAGTACTCGAAATGTTTTTTGTTATTTTTTCTTTATATTGCCTATTGATTCCAAGGAATAGCCCTACAGTGGCAGGTCCGTTGGTACGTTTGCACCACAAAAATGTAGATCTGGAATATCACCTGTATTCTCGCGCTGCACATGCGCATGACTTGGGTGCATTCGTTTGTTCTGGCGTTGTTACTTGCTATTGAATTTAGGCGTATTTCGGTCGTGCGCCGAACGAGTGTGAGGTGGACATTTGATCATTGAAAACAAATATATATAAACATTCTCAAACACAGGTGTGACACTAGTAATCGTAATGGCTTCATTCCGAGATCTGCAAACGATAATTGCTCATTTATCAATTTGTAGGAAATTGCACAAGCACATTAAACTAATATTTTATTGTTTGGGTTACCGAGTGATGTGGTAAATCTTTGAAGTTATTGCAGATCGCAGTTCCACCATTTTATTCCCCTGTACCGTTTGGCGGGTCCAGTGAGAGATTACGGGGGACAAAGGGGTCTTGGTCCCATTAAAATCTCCCAGATTCCATTTGGCTGTACGGTAGTTTGAAAGTCTGACGGGAAAAATCCTGGCAAATAGTCTGCCCTGCCCCCCTAATTCAAAATCGTGGATCCGCCTCTGAGGTCTTCACTTGTTCACGATGTACAGGAACGTGCTCAAGACTGTTTTAGTAATTGGTGCATACATTCATCACATCAGAACAACGAAGAAAACGTTGGAAGTTCAATCTGAACATTTGAGAGAAACTTTTCTTAACACCAATAAATTTGAGATTTTAAATACGAGAGACTGCAACTCCATGCATTTTGCATCCTCGTCGAAGAAGTTCTCGACGCAATTCTATCACGGCGGTGCTAGTGAAAGGTGCCAATGCAGTCGCTTAAGAGCAGATCGAGTGTATATCTTCAAAAATAATGTAAATGTAGCCACATTTCAGTTCAACGCCGGTAGTTCAAACTCAGTTCCCTTGCATTAGACTATAGGCCAGTGCTTACTGTATGCTGCACCTTGCTGTGAAGGAAGGCACACAGATTATTCGATGCAACCCCCATCTTTTCGGGATTCCCACATCTACCACCAGGGGACGCGCTTCTACGCATTTCAGAGCAGACATCGTTTGTCATCGTTGACAAATTAAGTAATTGTTTGTTTTTGAGCATATCGCAGCTGCGACATGTGAATCTCATTTCGCAATTAATCAGCGCTGATTAGAGCACCACTTAACTCAACCACACACACACGCACGCACACACGCACACACACACACACACACACANAGATCGAGTGTATATCTTCAAAAATAATGTAAATGTAGCCACATTTCAGTTCAACGCCGGTAGTTCAAACTCAGTTCCCTTGCATTAGACTATAGGCCAGTGCTTACTGTATGCTGCACCTTGCTGTGAAGGAAGGCACACAGATTATTCGGTGCAACCCCCATCTTTTCGGGATTCCCACATCTACCACCAGGGGACGCGCTTCTACGCATTTCAGAGCAGACATCGTTTGTCATCGTTGACAAATTAAGTAATTGTTTGATTTTGAGCATATCGCAGCTGCGACATGTGAATCTCATTTCGCAATTAATCAGCGCTGATTAGAGCACCACTTAACTCAACCACACACACACGCACGCACACACGCACACACACACACACGCACACACAAACACAATAAACAAATAACGTATTAGTTTTGCTCTTCTCCGGAGCATTATGTGTCATGTGCGCTTTGTGGCGGTGATTTTCTGTTTTATCAAGGAATGCGTCTTTCTACTAAACGTCCTCATTATGTTTACCCGCGGGTTGAGATGATTTACCGTTCACTTCACTCCAGTAATAAAGTGAAAAAAAACTATTCTCAACAAAAGTGTCGAAATCATTTTGTTTTATAAGTTTTAGGCACAGCATCGAGCTGCGTGGTGATCTATGTTGTATACGGGATGCAACAGAATTCTCACCAGATCTCGCCTAATCAGACTACATGCATAAGCATAGAACTATGACATGCATGCTGCAGCACTGGTCTAACATGTGTCTAAGCACTGATCTTTCCCAGAGCTCATGCTTAACAGTCCAAACTAAAATCTTTGTAATCATACGAATCAGCAGTGATTACACATAATTACTACTGGAGGATGGCTTGGTCATGCTGGAATGGCAGGAGCTTCTTCGAGATAATTTCCTCTCCAAAAATTATAAATCTAAAAAGTGATTCGTGTCTACCCCTGATTATATGGAACCTATTAAACGAGTTACACCTTTCTCAATTTTAATGTGAATGGTCGTTATCTGCAGTATTACACGTTGATGGAACACTTACACGTACACACAACGCTGATCCATTAAGGTCAAAGGGAACATTTTTGAATGATAAACATTCCTGAAAATTACTCTTTACTGTGTAGTGGGGACCAACAAAAAGTGTTTAGTCGTGTTTTCAACGAAGTTTGTGTCAACGAAGAGCTGTTATACTACCCTTGATGATTTATATAAAATGATCATGTCGTTGATATTGTTGGGGTTCAATTCTATAGTTTTGAACAGTCGTGGGAAATGGTATAATATAACGTGCCCGAATTTTGAGAACCAGTTTCTCCACTGAATGACTGGCATAAACTGGTTCTCAAAATACGGGCACGTTATATCAGACTTGCCCAGTCGTGTACAGTGCCATCCCCGATGCGGACTTGACCGTTGTCGACATGACAGTCTGTCCATGTGCCAACTTAGCTCGTTCAAGGAATTCATTGTTCACAATATATGAACGTTGAATCTATTCTATCATTAAATAATGAACCTTATCCAGTTTGAAACAGTAGCCACTGTTCTTAAAGAATCGATTCGATCGCGAAATTTCGTTTCGACAAAAGTAAAATAATAGCAGATATCCTATTATTTGATGCAACAGCAAACTCGTCGTTTTTATTATATCCATTTCTTGCATTGGTAAGTGTCTTCAGTCGTTTGGGCCAAAATAGAATTTCCAAACTCGTATACTCCATGGCAAATTTCATTTCATTTTGATATATTCAGCTTTAGTTGGTTTCTTAGAGCTCTAGATACGCATTTGATATATTGCATGAGTTCATTTCGGCTTATTCACAAGGGTGAATAATTCAAGTTTGACCTTGCTAACCCCTGAATGCAAGATTTTATTTTTCAAAAGTTTTAATGGTAGGGAGAAATTGGATCGATGTACATGTACTTGTTTATACAAATCATATTGTACTTGAGCTTAGTATTACAAGCAAGCAACTTGAGTTCACGCTAAAGTGGAACGTGAACTATGAAACGGATTGAGTTTAAGATCCAGATCGGAGATTGTATTTACCATCCTAGTCCTACTTCATGAATCATCTTAAGATATCATTTATGTTGTTGTACAATAAATGTTAAAATCTTCATTAGATTTAGTTTCAACAGGTTGAAGACAAAACATCTAGATAAAATCCGTCCATTAAAGTTTCGTGTCATGCGGCATGCTCTTTCCTGAATAAAAACGACAGATATTTTGTTGACGAAAAAAACCCTTTCTTCCTAAGCGGATAGGGTAATGCAGTGATGCTCGCTCATGAAACATGTTCTAGTGATGCTACAATCATTCTCTAAGTACTATGTAGGTACTTGCCAGTGCTCCGGAGTACATTTACCTCTGTTCATTTTGCTGATGACCTGGGAAATATTTCACGCATAAAAACAATGAAACAAATGGGAATGTTACTACGGACGCATAACATTAAATGGTCTTAATCTAAGTCCAACCGCATACGTTCATTTACATGTAATGCATTTTTATTCCTCTCATTGTGGAAAATTGAAAAATATTATTGCTTACATTACAAAGTAACGTATAAAAAGCAAGAAGTACATGGTGCGGGTCAGGTCTCACTAGGTAAGACGTACTTTTAGTATTGTATCGAAATATATGTGCGAAAGATTCGTTTTCTCACTTGTCTAAGTTTTGTTGCCGACTTTCATATATTTCATGTTCATTGAATTCATCTACATCTTCAGCTACTATAATAAGCAACGATTCTTCTAAGACTCCGGTAGAAGTAAGAAGAACTCATGCAAACCAGAAAATATGCATGCCCGTTTTTTTCCCAAAATTAAACATTTGTCCTTTCATCTGATGCAAAAGTGACAAAGGTTATTTATTTGATGTACATTGAGCAACGTAAAATTTCTTTTCGGTTCCTTTTAAATGTATATAAACCAAATTATGTTTTTGTTACATATTCGCTTATAAATAATTTATTGGATTAGCAAGATGTCACGTTTTTAGCTCAAACTTAACTTTTTCATGATATGGTAGTAACATAAAAAACGTTAAACATTGAAATAACTGAAATGATTTGTTCAAATGCGATCTATCAAATTTAGATCCGCCCATTCGTTGTCACCACGCTGATATAAATTGTGCTCCTGTCTCAGCTTTTGTCTCTGTTCGAAGTTAACAAATGTTTGATTTTCTCCTTCATATTGGCCATTGGTTCCAAAGAACCACCCTACAGTACTGTAGATCTGGAATGCCACCTTTGATTTCGAGCAGCTGAGGCTGCGTTGTGCATCCGTTTGACTTCATTCGTGCTACACTGCATGGAACGTAATGTACGCGTTACGTAAACTCATGGTATCACATAAATTTCTAAGTAAGTTGAAGTTGATAAATAACCGATCACACGTTATCCTTGAGGACTACGTTATTGTTTGGAGCCGCGAACATTTCGGCTTGAGAGCAGTGCAAGTGTGAAGAGGACATTCGAGCAATGAAAACAAGTATATTTACATCAGACTCAAACACACGTGGGTAATTCCATATCCCAACTTCTTCATTCACAGAAGACCTTCCATCGAAAAAAACATTTATGTGATTTGATGTCAATGCTACATACAAATTAATTTAGTGTTTGGGTTACCGAGTGTTATGGTAAAGCTTTGATTTTATCGCAGTAATTATAACGTAACTGCCATTACGACATGTGCATTCTCTGGCAAATGTTGGTTTTGCTTGTGCACGATTTACATACAAGTGCTCATGAGAGTGTAACAATAACTGGTGGTTATGGAGGCAATTCATCCTCACCGAAAAACGAAGTCAAACTTTGGACAGTTACATCAGAACATTCGCAAGAGACTTTTCTTACCATCTATGAATTTGAGATAGACAACATTACCGAATGTCACCTCGTGCTACTCCGCATTGAAGGCGAGAAGGTTCATGAAGTAATTCAACCACGTCAGTGCGCTGAAAAGCCGACAATTCTTTCAACTGGTATAACAGGTGATTTCACCATTTCCCTTCATCTAAACGGAGTCGCATCGCCGGTAAAGTTTCTTCTGAAATACACCCGAAGAAAACTGAGCCCATGTCGTGTTTCTTCAATACGTTCTAATGGAACTTACGACGTTCTATTTCAGTCGTCATTTGTTGAGAGTTTTCGTGAATCGCTATGCGGTTTTAACATCAGCTTTGAGAATGAAAGCTATATAAAGTTTACAGTGGGTGAAGGTATCTGGTTTACACCACTTACGGGCTCTACTAGGGCCACAATGGTGATATATAATGGAACAAATAGTCAAAAAACAGTTCTTAAACGTTATCGCGCGCCAAGGTATCCCTTCACTGTTATTTTAGAAACCTCACGGGTATACATTGAGGTTCTTCTCACTGCTGAAAACCGACGGTTGAGGGCGACATATGAAGAGGTTCTCAGAGATACTAATGTGTCTGAGGTCGGAGAATACAAGATAGCGGTGAATTTATCGACGACGGTACTCTTTACGGACAGTCATCAGCCGTCCTTCATTAAACGTTTCGAAAGGAATACAGATTTCATTTACCTGTGGCACATTGTTTCATCCAGTGCTCGATCAAGTTTGTTTTTCATTGAAGTTGCTAACCAACAATTGAACGGTACTATTGAGGTTTTTAGTGGCTTTCATCCATTTTCAAACATGTCATTGTTTAGCGCTCAGTTGAACGACGTCTTGAACAAGTACTTTATTCGGTCGAATCTAACGCATAACATGGTAAAGATTGTAGTTCCTGACCCTTTCAGACTTGCTTATGTTAGACTGAGGGTCGACTTCGAGATTGTCACGACCTTAGCAACGGTGTGTCGTCATCTTTACCGTAAAAGTATCCACCAAATAGTGTCCTATGTAGACCCACTTTTATATTTTTCCATCGTGAAAGACTTTGCAGACTTCCAGGGGCAATGTGTTTGGAAATTTATGGCGGCACGTGCTACGAGCTACCTTCAAATTGTGTTTTCAAAATTGAACCTGAACTCTGTAGACGAGTGTTCTTACGAAGGACTAGTTATTTTCGATGGCAAAGACGTGGAAACGTCACAGTCTTTTGGTCCTTACTGTGGAAGGTTTTCAGGCTCCAGAAATGAACAAAGCGGCGGACGTATCATCAAGTACTTCATAACGTCGTCACGTTATCTTACTTTAACGTATTATGCCGTACGAGGCATAGTCGTAAAACTTGGAAGTCACGTTGTTGACGCCATAGTACAAGAATTTGATTGCAAGGGTTTATCTCTAATTGGTACTTACAGTTATTACGTTCTACCTGTTGCTAGTTGCATTGTTATTCAGCGAATTCCGTCACAAAATACTGAAGAATACCAGTATGTAGAATTTCTGGGTGGTTCAGACTTAGGGTACACCTACACAGCAAGTACGCTGTTTTCTTACGGAATGGGGTGTAATTCTACCTACGCATCGTTTTTTCGAATTGGAAACAGTATTCCTCAATGTGAGCCGTCGCTTAGCAAAAGATTATTTACCAATGCGTCAGTCCAACGTGCTCTCACATTCATGACAAAATTCGACACGACAGATACCACGCTTGCCATACGATTTAACTTCACATTTTTCAGCATTGAATGGAATACGACATGTTCGCTGTATCCGCCGTATATGGTGTTACGCGGCTCGGCTAAACTTGAGGAAGCATGCGGATTTGTGCAAGTTGCAAATAACATAATAACGTGGATGATCACAACCTTTTATTCTAAACACAAGAAGTTTTACAGTACTTCGAAAGAAAATGTGTTTCCGTCTTATTATGAATTAATATTCCATTCGTGGAGTTGCCAAAACATTCTCATTAATGATCTGGTGAAGACAGAACCATTGAACCCCTTTCCGATTTTTCATACTGGCCACCCCAAACATTCGTCAACTTACGCATACAAACACCTTTGCTCCTCACAAGGCCCCAAGCGTTTACGAGTATACACGGTGTCAGCCGATTTTGTGGTCATCACCGTTAACCCTGTACCATTGGATGCTACCATTACTATGGAATACTTCTTTCGCCCTACGGACATACCTGAACGAGTTAACAACACCATTTACTGTGGAAGAAGAGACTACATCTTCATCCAGGGAAGCTGTTACAAAGTTTATCTAGACACTAATTCGTGGATGTCTGCAAGAAAAAAGTGTCTTTCAGACGGTAGTGATCTTTTGAACATTCAAAATGAAAAAGAAATGCAGCAAGTGATGAGCTTATTCAAAACTGACTGGAAGCGTTATGTTTATTCTTATGTTCCGTACGTTGCAGTTTTTATTGGTCTCGTAGCTGATGGTAAAAACATTCGATGGTCGAATGGGAAGCCATTAACGTTCTCTAGTTGGTATACTGCCGGTAATATTGTATCACCATTCGATGATGAATTTATTAACCTTCGCTTGAATCAAATGAAACCTATTATGGGTGCAAAGTTGCGACAGCCGAATCAAAATCCTGGGAACAGATGTGGACTCATGCTCATTCGCAACCCTTACTATGGGCAGAGTTGGTTCATGGTGCCGTGTAACTTTCCTCTCAAATATGGCTCCGCTATCTGCCGGATGTACCCTGTCAACCAAACGACAACATTGGTTGAAGAGCTACATGGATTGAAAACACCAGCAATGTGCCCTAAAGGTTGGAACTTCATAATGTCACGATGCATTCAAATGGTAACAAGCACAAAGCCTATTGACGTCGCAGTTTCATACGAAGACGCCCTGTCAATGTGTTACGAAAACAGTGGATACCTGACAAATCTCTCTGACATTAACACATTAAAAAACATTATACATCTTTGGAATCATCACGACATATTCGGCTCAATATGGCTGAGCAAAGATGCGTCGAAAGACTGCCAGTTGTTGAGACCGACGGCTCGTCCTTGGGATGTTATAACAGATGACGTCACAGAGTGGGAAGTGTGGAAGACTGACTGTAATGTTACGGCAAATATTGATGTCAAAAGGATGCCTCTCAATGCACTTTGCGAGTATCCAGCTGTGGAAAGTTTTGACGTTTGTAGTTCAACCCAAGGACAGTGCAACGACGGATCGTGTTACTCAATAACTAATCGTTGTGACGGTGCCATGGATTGTCGTAGTGGTGAAGACGAAGTCAATTGCACACGCGGGTTAGACTTTTTCAAGTAAGTAAAGTGAATATTTTGAAAATAGAAATTCCTCAACTAAAGCAGTTTATGGCGGCGACGACGACAAACACATATTGTTAAGCTGACACTGCGTTTGCTTATATCTTACACACCCCTTTAACGACGTTGATTTTCTAGTAGTTATTGAATTTCATGATGACTTTTTATCAACTTAATACTACGAACAACCAATTAGTGAACTTTTAATCGATCGGCATTCTGCGGGCCTCAGTCAGTCTCAGCACTGCATAATTTCCAGCATTATAACTTTCACCTCGAACAATCCAGCACCTTTCAGCATGACTTCCAAAGCAGCGGTATCATGCACGGCTGTACGTACTCCAAATCGGAAAGAAAACCAAATAACTTCTTAAACAGACCCATCTTCGGCGGCAAAATCCATATCCACATTCATTCAAATGGAGACGAACCACAATTTTAGACCGGGATCCGAGAGCTTTTTGGACATGAAAAGGTAAAAACTTTTCTTTGGTGCCACAGTGCTCGATGCGTATCCTCATGCTTGGATATCGCACTCTGGCAGCTTTGCTGTGCCAGGTGTGCTCAGGGGAGCCAAGTGAATGACACTAAAAATTGAGGTAGATCAACCTTTCTGGTAGCCACTCAAAACTGCTTTCTATACCTACTACTGCCAGACGACTTTAGTGGTGGGAAGTATCAGACAGGCGGTTATATAAACAGGTTAAAAATTAGCTTGATCCACAAGTTGCAAAATAATCACCGTCAGCCCAGGTATCGCGAATAAACACTGGCAGACAAATGTAGTGGTGGATTAGCCCCACTAGACACGTTCAAATAACTGAGCTAAATCAAACCACCAGCTAACCATTTGAAACCTATTGCACGATGTTCACCATCTCTGCACATCACACGTCACTAAGATGCCAGACAATTTCAGCGGTGGATGTCTCTACCAGACGATAACAAAAGGTTTAAAATTGAGCTAAATCAAACCAAGAGGTACAATGTAATTACATGAAACCAGTTGCAAAATAGTCTACATAATTCCATGTATTTTTTGAGATAGATTTCCCCACCAACGCTTGAAACCATTTGCATAATCTACAGAAACACTCCACATGCAACAAAAGTGGGGAAGTAGCAGACAGATGTTTGGTCGATGCATGGGCGACATTTTATCGGACGCCCCTCTTTCTTTACTCAATGCAAATCTCCTAGTAATAAAAGATAAAAAAGGTGAAATATAAACTAGAATTTTTCTTTTATTTGCATTGTCAGAATAAATATTGATTAAGTAATTAGTAAGAATAGATCCATTTTAAGTTGCCCAAAATTTGTGCATATGTACTTTTAAATCATGGGGTCAGACTTGTTGACATGTATTTTAACGTCAAAATCTATTTTTAGATGGTGTTTACAACTTTGGGTTCTGGGGTCAAAGTACT
>NMRA01000433.1:4808-45442 GCA_002633005.1 Phoronis australis | reverse complement strand
ATAGCAGATAAGACACTTGATCGTTTGGTTGTTTGATTAAAGTAATCTTTAAAGAGGGCGCTAGCGTAGTTTCTCTTTGTAGTTGATTACTTAATTAACAATAGGTTTCATTTGTCTAATTAGGGGTTATCATATAATAAATCAATTACTGGATTTGATCATTCACTCTCCATCTACGCACAACTTCAAAGCATAGCTACCTTTTAAACAAACCCACACAGACCATCGTCTGACATGCATTATGAAGACAATAAGCGAACAGTTTTGTTGCCGGCATATCTGTGTCATGCAAATGAATTGGTTGTCAATCTAAAAATATCTGAAAATTATAAGGACTCTCTATTCCCACGAATTGCGAATAACACGTTCGCAACATGAACAGAGGGTTTTGTCGGCGTTAAAGCTTTGATAGTTTCCACGTAATCTAACACGATCATGTGAACCCAATGTCAGCGCCGCAGAGGTGTTCTCAGCTTTTTTGGAAAACACCAAAACAAACATAAAAATGAGACTCATCGCTATAACCAATATTTATCTCGTTCCATTAAGGCAACTTATTCACTGGGAATGTTTTAGTAAAGACCAAAGTGTCGTAAATATTTCTCTTGTTTGTTCTCTTGATTGTTCTAAAACTTCTTCGACCCCCACACCCCACGACCCCCTCGAACTACGACACCCTCAACCTTGGACCCTCTCGATCCACGACCCACGACACACGAACCTTCGACCAACGACCTTCAATCCCCTTTTCCCAGTCTACACAAACTCGACTCAGTCTCTAGATTGAACAAGCGCTGGTTTGCAGGAAAACTGTTTTGGGCCGCGATCTCACCTGCATTTTCCCTCTTTTTTGCAACTAAATGAGTCGATTCGGCAAGTTTGAAAGCCAGAGACAAAAAACAAAAAAGAAAACGCGACCAAATCAAATCAAATACCTACCAAAGTTATAAATGTTGTCCTCACCAGAGTGTAATCGTTTCGTCTGCTCTTCAGTCAATGGCAGATTCAACCTTTGTTGCGCAGAGCGCGTGGAACAGAGAAAATTGTATTCATAACAGCTTCTTATTTAATTTGAACTTTTCTTATCTAGTAAAAATTTGCTTTTCAAGGACAAAAATGGAGACACCCACATAAATATATGTGTTTCTACGTAAAATATGATTATAGGTGGGTACACCTGTCAGTAAATGTTGATTAGCGAAGACTCTTTGTAACTGGGTACACCAAATTCGGGATGGGTCTATCTAATAACTGGACCCGCCGTGACGGGTCCAGTTATATTTATGTAGCATGACCCGCAGTGATGGGTCTGTCTATAAAAATATAACTGGACCCGCTGTGACGGGTCGAGTTATATTTTTATAGCGTGACCCGCAGTGATGGATCTGTCTATATTAATGTAACTGGACCCGCCGTGACGGGTCCTGTTATATTTATATAGCATGACCCATCAAGGTGGGTCAATCCATATTTATATATATAACTGGACCCATCATGACAGATCTACACCACTGCAACAGGTGGACCCATCCAAGCAGGTCCAGATAGACCCACCTCGGCAGTTTTAACTTTTCAAAGAGGTGTAACCACCAGTAGGGGCGACTCAAGCATTGTTTAGAGTTATGTAGATAGACTATTGTGAGCAGTGTTCATACATACATGCCGATGATATGTACATAATTCCCACCATGGCAGGTCCACTGGTACTCATTTTATTTGTATTGGTACTCTGGCTATGGTGAGTGTCACAACATCTCTTTACAGATTGAAGTCCATCTAGTAAAACCACAATCATTCAACTTTAGCAAACATGGTGTCATAAAGAAACATTTGAAAGTAATAAAAATGGCCACTAAGGGGTATGCAATACATCAAATCTATCCGGAAATATGAAGGTATTATTGCATTTGCTAAACACAATAAAAACTCATCATCTCATAGAGAAAAATGTGAAAAATTAAATTGCTACTGGAGACGGTCATAGAGGAAAAAGGAAAACTGCCACTAGGATGCGCCACACTAGACTGACATGTCCAAAAATCACTGTTTGTCATGTTCTTCTCGGTGAAAACACAAAAGGATATCACAATAAAAATGGCCACTAGGTGGCGCTTAATTCGTCATAATCATCAGAAAATTGAAAGGCGTCAATGCATTCTTTATCGAGTTGTATTTGTTCATTGAGTTATATAGATAGAACCAATATGAGCAGTGTTCATACAGACATGCCCATGATATGTACATAATTCTCACCATGACAGATCAAATTGTACTCATTTTATTTGCATTGGTACTCTGGCTGTTGTGAGTGTCAACTTCTCTTTACAGACTGAAGTCCATCTAGTAAGAGCACAGTCACTCAACTTTAGCAAACATGACATCGTTAAGAAATATCTGAATGGTGAAATATAACTGGATGCATAAAATTTTATAGTGGTAGATACTATCACAGTGGAACTAGAGATACCCTAAACAAAATAATTTCTGGGCTGTGCTACCATTGTGTCAGGCTATTATGTGGTTTTGGCACCTATTCCAACAAAGCTCGCAAAATAAATTTTTAGTCGTACTATTGCAAGTTAGCCTTAAAAAATAAACTTGAAAATCTGTAGTGATCACACAGCAGATAAGTGCCCCAACTACATGTGCAGCCCCATGTCAGACGTGGCTAGCAATACAAGCCAACAGGCTGATCACTATCCAAAAAATATGTATACTAAACCAACTGAGAAGCAGTAACGGGGAACTCAACAGTCAAGCTTTAAAAGGACAATGTTCAAGGTGCCATTTAGCAGTCTCCATAACGTTTCCAGTTAGACTAGATTTTAAGACCCTGACACCATGTTTATGCACATGAAAAACCAGTTAGGATTTGAGTACTGCCCCAACTTATTGTGAGGGGAAAGTCTAAATCTCAGAATTAAAGCATGTTCACTTTAGAAAAAGAGATATCCTCGCCACTTCATTAGCACTCTATTTATACCNGCCACTTTATTAGCACTCTATTTATACCCCATGAAGTCTGTACAAAAACCTTGCAAAACATGTTTTGTTGTAAATCGTCACTCCCCACACTAAAGGCTATATGGCAGAGACCTCCATGCAGTTCTCAATGCTGAAATGTCCATGCCATGACAATATTCCCAGGAAAGTTTACTGAGACTTCAACTTTTTGAATCAATTTCTTTAGTGCAGTACAACCTAGTGCAAAAATGTTTCAATTTTGCTTAACTTACTAGGTTCACTGTCACAGTATTCAAAATAAGTACATGTGCAGGTTTTTGTTTGAGGTACACTGAACTCTATAGTCAAGTTTAGCTAAGAGTGAAAGAACTACCTTACATGCCATACTATCAGCTTCTTTTTATTTCACGCACGTACTAACATAAAAACAAGCAATTTCAAACAGAGCATGACTTATTGTCCTATTTACTCATTGCAAAGACCCAAAAAGATAATACACCACTTTTCAGTTACACCATAACGCTGCTCAAATCAAACTGCCATCACTGCGGGTCATGCTATATAAATATAACTGGACCCGTCACGGCGGGTCCAGTTATTAGATAGACCCATCCCGAATTTGGTGTACCCAGTTACAAAGAGAGACTTCGCTAATCAACATTTACTGACAGGTGTACCCACCTATAATCATATTTTACGTACAAACACATATATTTATGTGGGTGTCTCCATTTTTGTCCTTGAAAAGCAAATTTTTACTAGATAAGAAAAGTTCACATTAAATAAGAAGCTGTTTTATACAGTTTGAAAAAACCAGCTGTTCACTAAACGTATTTCAACGTTATGTGGAGTATACTGTAAACGAGTAAACAACAGAAAGTAACTAGTAAAAATGCAAAATTGTGTACATTCACATTGACGAAATCTCTCTTAAGTTTAGTAGAACTGAGCCGTTGGTAGCCATTCGTGGAACTATTTCCGTGACAACGATAGTGAGCTCTTAATGCACTAGTCTATATCGTGATCTCACGTCAAATTCTGTTTTTAATCACCAGACTTGTGTAAAAAGGGCAAAAAACTCTATTGCCACTGGTCGTGGGTCGAGAGAGTTGTGGGGCGAGGGGGTCGTGGGTCGAGAGGGTTAAGGGGTGTAGTGGGGGTCGAGGGGGGCTTAGAACAATCCGAGTCGGAGGCTTCACTCCTTAATTCATCTTCGGAATCTGACAGCTCCAATGATAGTTGCTTTATTCCCAAAGTCACTGTTGTGAACTTCTGCGTTCGATCTGAGCAATATGTCAGGGATAATAGATCCCTCAAACCAAGTTAGCAGTAGCGTGTGAGCTTCAGTTGCATGACAACCATAATCAGTTGGTGTCAGTCCCCCCAGGATATGCTGTCGCAGCACGGGTACATAGTGCTGTGACGTACTGAGTTGAGGAATCTTCATCTGCAGGCTACGAAGGCAAGGTGGGAGCAACGCTCAGTCAATTCGTTTTACATTTGCGGATTTTTCTGAAAGAAAATTGAAAAATACAAGCATACACTTACACTAGGTGACTTTGACGGTAGTTATACAATATCAGATTGAATAGCTATATTGTTTACGGGATGTCACTACAGATCCCAGCAACTTTGCCAGTCGTGTCCATTGACGATTCGGACCTCGTAACACCTTTGAGCTTGCTTTTTGTGTTCTTCTGACACACGAATTCATCAACTATACCGACACCGATATTGCCATGCACGTCTACAAAAGTAGTGAACCTATGGATGAACTTTTCATCATGTTCAGTAACGTTCAAGAGCTTGACTTTGCCTTTTCCAAAAATAATAAATGACGTATAAGACTAATTCACGATAGCAATCGTTTTAACTCAAAAGAGGCAACCATTAAACGTTGCTTAGACTTCATTTACATGGCAAACGTAATCACAGCAATTTGCATTGAATCAAGTCTCGTCAATTACCAAAATTTCGAAAACATAGCTAATGAAGGCAGATGTGTAATGAGAACCGATGAAGGCACGGTATTGCTCTGGCAAGTCCGCAATTGCACTCTTCAAGTACACTTGCTATGTTGGAAATGATAGGTTCCGGCTATTTCCCATCACAGAGCCCATGACACGTTGATCGTGGATCGTACTTCTAGCCGCTGCTTTGCAAATGTACCAATCAAGGGTACTAAAACATCTGTAATTGAAGCCCTCACTATCACATGCCCGATAGCTACTGTACATGCATGTTTGCGATGTGGAACGTAGTCAACGTGTTTGCCTGCTCGTGGTCACGTTGATGGGCAGGTTTTGTCACCATTATCTAGTGGTTATCGACGGGTAAGAGCTTGTAGCAGTCGCCAACGTGAGAAACAAACACGATTTTCCCACTAAACATGTACGTTAGTTCATTCTTGAGCGTGATGTCACTAAGAAGTGTTTCTTAACTTTGTCGCATAGTTTGACCAGGCCCTGTTTTGGTCCCTCCAACCTCATGCACGATGTTTCTGTTTTTTTATGCCCTGACGCAAACATGCGAACAAAAACCTTTCATCTTGTTTAGTGGCCCATGTGTCGGGCGGACTTACTGGGTGTATTGATAATCAAAGTGCCTGGTTACTCAATGTGGAACTTATTCAGCGTGACTTGGTTTATCATGAACTTTATTTCAATTTTTTATAATTTGTCTGAAGTGGGAGTGCACTGTTGAAATTGTGTGGCATCTTACTAAACATCGTGCAACTGGTTTCGAACGGCTACCTGGTGGGATGTTTTAGCTCAACTTAGGTATTTGTACTTGTCTGGCGAGTAAACCCACTACCCCGCTGGTTCCCTGCGTGCTCAAGGTAGGGCGGTAGCCGCGCCAGCACGCAGGTATCACTTAATTTTGCACATCGGCGTTTCTGATTGGCTGGTTGAATTCTCAACAGGCAGCGCTCTACGCAAACAAACTGGCATGAGTGATTGACTAAAGTGTAAACGTCGTCTTACAGACAGATCGGTGCTTAAAATTCATGTTCAGGAAAAGTGAATCCTAGAAATTGTGGTTGCGCCTTTGCGGAGTGCATCTTTCTACTGTCGATGACTTTTGTTTACGATAGTGTCATGTATTTATACAGTATGATTAACACACCGGTTAAACCGGCCAGATATGTGTTTATTGTACATGTGTGTGCTTCAAGGACGCGGCTATTAAGCACCACTACAAAAACGAAATAGTTGCTGAGACGCCTCTTGCATGACAAGGCTAAGAATCGTTCACAGTCCGACATTTTTTCACGGTGTTGTAAAGCTAACCAATGACTGCCGAGGTTACAGACCAATGCTAAAGCGCGTGCCACTGCGTGATACCTGCGTGTTGGCAGTGTTTATTCTTGATAATTCACAATGAATATTTTGTAAAATATTCATGTTTCATGTAAAAAGCAATCCCACCGGGGTCTCTGCAAAAATAGTGTACACCGGTTTGAGAAATATCGTCACCCAGCCTCTACTCCAAGGCTCAAAGTTTAGTCATTTGAGGCTTGGATAGGGAAATTCAAATGAGAATTCTATCGTTTTTACGGAAATTTTCGGAACATCACGAGTAATAGAAAGTTGTATCAACTTTAAAACATTCTGCAGCATAATATAAAAATGAAAACTAATGGTATATTGTAGCAATTTAGGTCTCAAATATTGCAAAAATGGCCTATTTCTATGATAATATTAATAAAAAAGAATTGAAAATAAGCGCAAGCAACCTTTATTTCAACCAATAACCAAAGCAAAGCCTTCTGGTTCATGAATTGTAGCAACAGCTGTAAAAATATTTAAAACCTGTCTTTGTTTTAATGACATCAATGCAGCGGCAAATCGTTGTGTTAGAAGTTTTCCCCCTAACCAAGCATCAAACTGCTAAACCCATCAGCGCCACCTCCAGGTTTGTTACGAGGCTTTGTCACCTGTCCATGTATACATTCAAAGTCTTAACCAACATAAACAATTACTCTAACAAAACCCTCTTTGACTCCTACAAAAGACCAGGAACGAGACCAGGAATGCGGCAAAGTCATATGCACACTATTCCATAGATCAACGACATTAACTTGTATTGGCAACTGGAATTCCTTACCATTCAAATTGAAAGAAAGCACTTCAATCGCCACTCTCAAAAATAGCTTTAAAATGCATACCACTACTCAAGACGTGCCAGTCCCACTGAAATCATTCCAACTTCCTCGCAACCTTGAAAAACCCTATACAGATCAAGATGCGGTCTATTCCTTAACAACGAGAAATTTAGACATAATTTTAAATATATTTTGCCTCTGTGTTCCTATGGAGATACCCAGACATACCGTCATGTTTTCTTTGCTTGTGAGGTATGCAAGGAGGAAAGGATACGGCTTTTCCAGACACTCAAACAATACCCCAATGTTTACAAAAATATTCTGAAATTCCGCAATTGTGAAACAAAATTAATTTCTTTCTTTATGGATGCCAAGAACTTAACTCAAATGATAATAAGGTTTTATTTGAAATAGTATCATGATTTCTTGATAACATTAAATCTTTTTGTCTGTGTGGATAGAATTTTATACATCTGTTCGTAGTCAAATCATTGTATTCTTAACATCAGTTTTTTATTTATGTATTCGTGTAAAATAAATATAGATTATTACATGACGAAGTCGTTATTACCCGTTATCTAGAGCCCGAGTGGATTTTGGAGAATTCTCCAAAATCCGCGAGGGCTCTAGATAATGGAGATAACGGCTGAGAACATGTAACAATCTATATTTCTACCACAACATTGGCCTTGAATGGCAGATACAACCGTGTAATAACCCATAAAGTTACCTCACTAGTGAGATAACATTTTGGCGGGAAACCGAGGCCGGATTTGAACCCGGATCTCAGGAGTTGCGAGTCGCCAACTTTACCACTACACCACTCAGCGGCTGACGTCTTCGAATGTGAAAACAGAATACTTAAATGAGCACGCGCAACAATCGCATGTTCAGCAAAGGGCATTGCACCAACATTTATACGCTATGAAAATAAGACGCATAATTTCCATAAAAAAGGATATTTTAAATCAGTGAACTTTTTCTCTCGTGTTCTCCCACCTGTAAATCACCCATCTCCAATTTGAATGCATGTATCGTGTCGTCGGGATCCTTAATTTGACATGAGTATTATAGTCAGTTACTAGTGGTAACCTTCTTTAGCAGACGATATTTTCCCGGTCGAAGCTTAGCGTGATAAAATGTGTAGTAAGCTAAAATAGTTGCTAAACCTTAATTTATAGATTCACTTTATTTCTATTTTGTTTTATTTTTCAAATGATTTTGAGTAAAAGCATTATTTGACAAGATAGCTCGGCTTTTCTTAAAAGGTCACGACCTCCGACCCCGGGCCTCTGACATAGAAAGTAGTTACAAAGCCAAGGCGAGTCGAGAAAGGTAGATCGATTCATTGCACTGTTTCAGTATGTGGTATAAATAGATTATTACATGTTCTCAGTCGTTATTCCCCTTATCTAGAGCCCTCGTGGATTTTGTAGAGTTATCACCCTCGGGGCTAACGCCCCTCGGGCGATAATTCTCCAAAATCCTCCTTTGTATTTTTACCCAGTTTTGGCGCTTTCTGGGTTATGTAGATTCATTGTATGCTGAAGAATTCGTAATAAACATTAAAAAAAGGCTTTGTCATCACCGTGAATGATAATAAGGAATTAAAAAAAAACAATTTGAAACAATGCCAAAACATGATTAAAACATGCCATATCATTGCGTTTTAAAACACGTGTGCGTAGTTCACAAAACTTAGGTTGCACACTTCTCTCGCTTTGAAGAGTATCGCAGTTATCTATTTTTAAGTTCCCTCATCCTTACTTCGCAAGCTCCTCATCAGCGCGAAAACATGTGATTAATCTTGACTGGCGTGCCATATTTCATCAAAATTTGAGCTGTTTTAAAGCGGGTAGCAACACTGTTTGATGTGACGTTTGGTACAAATATTGATAACTGGTTATCTTGGAAATGCATTTCCATTTAAATTGCAGTTCCACGTACTAGTCTTGACGTTTGTGTGCTCGAGCTTTAGAACTGGAACTGATTTCAGTCAAGCTTTCTTGAAGAGGCATGAACGCAAAAGCTCGTCAAAACATCTTTTAAACAATTCCTGAAGAAAATGAAATCTTGAAAAGTCTGCTGTAGACTGGTGTTTTGCCTTGTTGGGGAAAACTCGACGAAGTGGCGAGCAATTGGCAGGTCTACTTTTTGAAATTTGAAACAGAAATTGAAAATGTTTACGCACAAACTCTAAAAATATCTGATGAGCAAGTTGAAGTCTATTTCAGTGGCAGAGATATTTCAATTTAGATTCTCGCGTTCCAGGCCTCTTTAAGTACTACGAACTAAAGGTGTTTTCATTTTGCAAGGTTTTACACTTCTCGGGTAGTCTGAAGGAGTATTGAGCAGTGAATAAATGTATCTACCCTTGACATGCACACTCGTGTGTCTTTGTGTATGCATAAACAGAGCACTTTCCTGTAAAGGAAGCTGTGCAGTTGGCAGACAAACCAATCCAAACGATTTATCACCAAAGTCTTAACCAGAATCATGTTTTCCAGATGCAGCGACGGAAAACAAATCCATATGTCGCATTATTGTGACTTTAAGAGAGACTGCTCCGATGGTAGTGACGAGACTAGGTGTAATCACCCTAAGTGTTCGATTGAAGAATTTAGGTGCCATTCTGGTCAATGCATACTCAACAGCAAGGCTTGTGACTTCGTGAAGCACTGCATGGACGGATCAGATGAGCTGGAAGTGACGTGCGACTGGCGCCACAATTGTACACGCCATGGCGGATATTTATGCTATTCTGGAACATGCATTCCGGGAAAGAAGAGACTGGATATGACAGTTGATTGCGAGGGCTCAACACAGGAGGATGAACTATTCTCGAAATTTGACGTCAAAAGAGGCAGTATTCAAATTGAAGATCCGATTGGCATCGCCACCACCGCTAATTTCCAACCTTTTTGTTCGTCATCAACACAAACAAGGTGTCAGTTGGACCACCCAGCGTGCTATCAACGAAGTCGTGTTTGTATTTATGATAAAAACGACTTTTACAGCACCTGTGGCGACTTAAGTCATTTAGTTAGGTGTGAAAAAATACAGTGTCCTGGCATGTTTAAATGTCCATTTAGTTATTGTATACCGCGTCATGCTGTGTGCGACAGTGTGTTGGACTGTGCCGATGGGGCAGACGAGATTAGTTGCACTAATTACACGTGTCCTGGAAAATTTCATTGTCAGGATAAACAGTGGTGCTTAGACCAATCCCGCGTATGTGATGGTCATGTTGACTGTATTGGGACAGGGGAGGACGAAAGATTCTGCGACACCAAAATCACGTGTCCTTTAGGATGTTCGTGTGATGGTTATGTTATTGACTGTCATGAAGCAGGTCTTCGTAAACTTCCCGAAATGTCGTATAGAATGAGAGCAATTCTTTTTTCAGGTAACAAGCTGAGGTTAACTAAGAAAACATTTGACCATTATGTTCTGATCGGCGTGCTAGATATATCATTTAACAATCTTCTGCAGTTGCCTCCTTACTCTTTCTCTAAGATGGTTAATCTTTTCCACTTGAATTTAACAGGTAACAATCTTCGAACGCTAACCGGCAATGTCTTTTTCGCTTTGAGATTATATGATCTAGATCTCAGCCGCAATGGATTGGTACATGTTTCCCATGATTCGTTCAGAGGAGTTATGTCCATAGGTACCTTGAATCTGGAGTTTAGCGACGACTTCCTTGTAATAGAAGAAAATGCGTTTAGTGCGTTGAATGTAAGTAATCTCCACACGGACAGCTTCCGTTTCTGTTGCCTTGTCAAAGAAAATGTAAACTGCACACCTTCGTCGGATCCATTTTCCTCTTGCTCGGATCTCATGTCAAACATTGTGCTCCGTGTCTTTATATGGGTAATAGCAACGTCAGCAGTTGTAGGTAACATCGTTGTATTTGTGTGGAGATGTAAGGTTTCTATGTCTGAGATTAGGAGTACCAACACAGTGCTCATATTAAACCTTGCCATGTCAGACTTTTTTATGGGTGTCTATCTGTTGATCATAGCTGCAGCTGATTTGTACTTCTTGAAGACCGGCATGTATTACGTATACGATCCAATATGGCGTACAGGCACTGGGTGCAAGTTTGCTGGTTTCTTTTCCTTCGTAGCTTGTCAGATGTCAGTGTTTGTTCTGACTGTAATAACAATCGACAGAACAATAGCCATTGTGTTCGTATTCCAAGCCCGGCGACTGACAACGAAGTCAGTCACGTACATAATGGCTTGTGGTTGGATTGTTTGTTGTGTCTTTGCAGGGTTGCCTCTAACAGAGTTACCGTACTTTGGGAAATTAAACGCCTTCTACGGCGACACCGCTGTCTGCCTCCCTTTCACACTGATAAGGGGTTCCTCCAACGAATACAAACTAAGCTTGATCGTAATCAACGGTGTTGCGGTTTTATTAACGATCATATGCTATTCTGGTATTTACATGAAATCACGACAGAGTCAACAAAACAGTGGCCGTGCTTCGAGTAACAAAGAACTTGCATTAGCGAAGAAACTCAGTTGGATCGTTATTACCGATCTCTGTTGTTGGTTTCCCATAGTGGTCACTGGCGTCATCTCCGCATTTGGTGTACACGTAGATCCCCAGGTGGCAGTGTGGATGGTGGTCTTTGTTTTGCCAATAAACGCAGGACTCAATCCGCATATCTATACGTTCTCTTCTATCAACTGTCCAAAACTAATACACGGAAACAATGAAACACCGATCGAACGATCCAGACCAATTCTCTCGTAATTTTTCATTATTATTCCAGTGACACTTTGACGAATTGGTTGGACGGACGGTTTTAACCCAAAACCCGCTGGATTAAATTTTAATATTTTAAAAATGTATCAACGGTAGCTTCACCAAGAATATAGGAGGTAGAAGAACACCCTACACAGTAAACGATCTACCTTCCATATAAACAGGTACCTGGAAACTGTGAAATACACTTTCTTGAAGTTCAAAATTATAACGGTCTAGCTCATACATGTACATCTGGGGTCGACTGACCAACATCAAATCCAGAACACACATGGGGAGAACGATGAATATCCTGAATCGAATCGCCTGTGAATGTGTGGAATCATTTATCGGCGAAACACTAAGGCCACTGGAAACCAGGCGTGCATTCAGTAACGCTAGGACATACGCTAAGACCTAGCTAAAATCTAGCCAAAGTCATTTGAAATACACGGCAATATCTCACGTAATCTCATGAAGCCTTGCATTTTAGCGAGGAGCTAGCGTTACTGAACGAGAGGCTGGATTGCTGAACACACGAAAGGCTGCACCGAAGGCAACAGTTCATGGGGTGTAGCAGAGCACATTCTCCAAATAGATACAAATAATTATCCTGTGGTATAACATCGTGGTGCTTGACAATGAAACAATCTGAGCCAAAAAAAAGACCAATGAAGCTGTTCCAGCGTGAAGCTAAGCGACAATTTTCCAAGTCTTTCTAACAAGAATCCAAGCCAGTCCTTCTTTTGTAATGAGGAAGACATGATTATAATGAACTTCCTTCGAAGTGAAAAGGAGCCTAGAAGTTGGAATTTTGGACTAAAAAAACGAATGGTACCAGGTTCAAGTCCCACCATTTCAAAGGACAAAGACAATGTCAGTAACCGTCTAGAGTGTAGCGGTTAACGATACTCGTTCGTCTTAGAACAACGGAGAAATGACGGAAAGAAACCTCGTACCTATGAAAATGGGCTTGAGGCTGTTATACGAAAACCAACAAGTTCAAGACATGATGTTATAATAGAGATGAGGTCTACTGTACTTAAAAACACTAGTACTGGATATGAACAGTTCTATTGTCGGTATCACAATTTCAGTTCATTTATGTGCAGTTTTAAGCCGATTACACATTTAACTGTAAATCCGCGTAAATAAAGATTTTAGTCATATCAACGGGGCAGTAACTTTGCCTTTAAGCTTCCTTCGATACAATAAACACGATGGGATTTCTGCTTTTCTAGGTAACTTTTTTAGTTTTGAGAGTGGTGCCAAAACCTTTTCATGTTGCCTGTTTCCTTGCAAATTAGGAAAATACCAAATATCACATTCGGACAGCAGAAACATATTGTAAAATTTTATTATTTTTTGCACGATTCTGTGAATCTAAAAACAAAATTACTGCGATTATTACTATCGTTTTTTTAATTTCACTATTACGGCGATAGATTAAAAGACGGGACAGCAGTGACGCTCCTTTGATTAATCTGCCCTATTAAGAACCAATTCTCCAGTTTTAATGTGACTAAATCCAATGCTACTTGAGCCAGTGGAAGAAATTGCATCACGATGTTGACTTCATTCAGTAGTGAAGTAGCTGACAAATGAGTGCAGTATGGCAACAGTAAGTGTAGTAGAACAGCGGTTGCACCGTAATTATGATTTAGTTCGTCACATGTTCATGCCAACGCTGATTGTGACTTACATGGAAATTTTTGTTGTCGTTACGCATTCACTTGCTTTCAGTGTAAATAAAATTAATGTCCAAAGTAAAGGCCTTTTCTTGTTCCTCACCTTGCATATATATGCATTTCGCATGAAACTGTACTTACATGTATTTCACCAAAAATTACTGTCAAAACAGTAAATTTTGATTCACTGGTACACGCAAAAGTCGGTCACGCATAAGCTCAGAGTTCTCTGCAATACTAATTGAAAACTCGTCTCAAATTTCTAGCGTTCAATTTTAGCAGTAACTTTTGTCAAATCCCCTAAAAAGGTGACGAGTACATGTAAATCGTGTACAAAGCCCCGGACAGCTTCGCAAGCGCGGACAATATTGCCTTCGACCCTCACTGTATTTGCGATGAACGTGGCCCGATTAGCAAGAAATCGGCTGGAAGGCAGGGTATACATGAATCGCTTGCTGAATAGCAAGAGAGGTCATGCTTGCCTCTAGCTGTATCTATACTGACCCGTCTGCACAGTTTATCACCACTTCAGTGAGAAGGGGCAGAACCCTTAGGTGCTTTTATTACAGGCTTGTCACTAAAATTCGGTTTAATTTAGCTTCGCAGAGTCATTGCAGTCTGTGGGAGACAGCCTTTATTTCGGGAACCTCATGGAATGCGTCAGTTCGGGTGTTTCTGGGCTGCCCGAGAGTAATTCTCAGCGCCCAGTTCTGAATAATCTGGATTTCTTTGATTTTTGTAGGGAAACAGGATGGAATTTCGCTAGCTTATTCGAACAGGAGCCTGGTAAACGTATTGTAGATTAACAGTAGGCAGTCGCTCTTATACCAACCCACCTCGTGTCCTTTATTCGATAGATACGGTACATGTAATTTTAAGCTTGACACAAGCGTGCGACGTGGGAGCATGCATTCCACAAACACTACACTCGAGATAATAACAAATCTTTTAAATGTGTGCAATAAACTGGTGTGACAAGTTTTTTAGTGACATTTGTTGTCCAGTTGAACAAGATTCAATTTCAGACACTAGGTGTCAGTCAAAATTAAAATTATCTTTAATTAAGCACGATCACAATTTTTTACATGTTTAGATGCGAAATTTTAAATTATAATGACAAAATAAAATAGTTACTCACTAAAACTAGCCATATGCATTCGCAAACGGGTGTAAAATAATCGGCAGCGGATCTTACTTTCATAAAACCAAACTACGGACAATTTGTACTGAAATTGTTGACAGAATATGGCTAATATCAGGAAGAGATAACCAGGAAGGGACAACTAGCTAANTGCGTACATTTTGGACCTGTATCATTTTACCTAGCAACCACAAACTGGACTACCGGCTGTGTTTCATCAAGAGATTCTGAAACGGCCACGAAGGCACTTATACCAGGCACCTCGGGACCTCACCTTTCTAAAAATTACTTCAAATAATGGCCATAATAAAATGAAGTTTTCCCGAAACTGGCTATTAATCAAAGGAATCTTGACCTTCGACCCAGCTATAGTTACTTCAGGCAGCTCCCAGCTCAGTACCCGTCAGTGCATGCGCTCGGTGCATTCACCCATCCTTACTCTCCGTGAATCTTTGTTGGTTCACGGTTACTCAAGTCCTGATGGCTGCATCCCCGTAGTAATACCCCCACCTATCGAGACGTGAAGGCCGGGTTCGATACAAATATAGTGACATCCAGCGAACGAGGGACCGGGGGTTACGATAGCAAACTAGGAGGAAGGTTGGCGAAGTCAAATTGGTTTGTACCGGGGTTTTCGGTAGATTAGCCCATCCGATGACAAAACGGCGGCCCATGGGCCGCTATTTGGTCGGTGTAAGTGTAGAAATGCAGTGGGGCATTTAGCGGTTTGAGTGGCCCTACATTATTGGTGTCATATGAACTGGCTAAATCTTCCATTCTAGTCATTTACTATTTAAATCTGAACACTGGTATTTAAAGCAGCATTGGTGGCATTTTGTATGTTTATCGTTATAAAAAATAAAGTTTTGAACAAAAATTACTCATTTGTTTTTTTTCTGGATACTATATGAACTCCTGTTTCTGTTGCTGGAATGTCCATTCCATATTAGTTACTTGTACATTTACCGGTGCTATCTGTTTTGAAACCAAACTTTACACTACATAAGTGGATTTAGGCTTCCCTTTCGCACATGATAAAAATGGCATTGACATGTCGTTTTCAGTTCCTGAAATCCTTAGCCATTTCTGATACCTACTACTGATTCCGGAATGATAAAATTTCGTTCCATATTATTTATCTGTACACTCACCAGCACAATCTGTTTTGAAACCAAACGCAGGGTCGGATCCAGGTTTTTCAAAAATGGGTTCAAATCAGCAATTCGAAAATTCTAGATTTTACATAACTAAAATCAAGGGAAAAAGGGATCCGGAACCCTTTTACCCCCCTGGATCCGCCTATCAAACCGTGACGGTACGCTGCATGGATGGATATAGGGGGTCCGAGGGGGCCCAGGGCTCCCTCATTCTGCACACGGTTAAAAAATGGCGCCGACCTTTCGTTTTCAGGGATCTCGCGAGGGTTTTTCCTACAAAAATTGACGTCACGCCCCTTGCAAGGCTATTAGGAAGGTTTATCCTTCGGAAATTGAGGTCGGGGCCCCCACTTCCATGGATCCGTCTATGGGTATGAGTTCTTTTTTAATAAATGTGATACCTTCAACACAGCATAAATTAAAAACAGAAATATAATGTTAAAAAGGACTAGTACAACCTTAACCTAGCTGCGTCTCATGAAGTGCTCTATGTGCAATAATTTCAGAATTCATTTTTTAGCAAAATACATGACCGACGTGCTTCTTGTTGCACTACTAGGAATGAGCATAATCAATCCAGGCTAAATCTTCCTCATTAGGGCTTGAAAATCGTACTGCAGATCACGAAACTTAAAGTGACTGTATTTTACATTTCTGGCCGCAAACCCGTTTTCAACACCCTGTTGGACACCGTTTTTTTTCAGAAAATTCGTTCGAAAACAGCATTTGTGATATATAGGTCACACTGTTCGTCACCTCCGCTATCGGCAAACAACGGAACTGAATTATACTCTCCACAGATTTGATTTGAAAATGGGTTTGGGCTCAAAAATTGCCTTCCGGGCGATTGGCTGTGTACCATCAACATGGCCAAACTTCAAACTTCAATGGACACCGAAAAATCTTCACCAATATTTCCAATATTCAGCATAATGAATCCTTAGATCTATGTTTTTCTCGCTAGCTATCGGCAAATTGCAGAGTTGTCTCCCCTAAATCAAAATTCCTCGGAAAACCCCTTCTTGTGTGTATTTCTGTGGGGGGATATTTAGCTGCTGGCTGCGCATGCGCACTGCCTATGTCAAATATTTCTGGCGTTGATGCGTGCTTAAGCCACATGGCAGGCCCATTGCGCTGATCATAACTCACGTGAACCCCTCCGCGATAGTAGTGTCCTCATAGGGGAAGTCTTCCAATCTCCCTGCTTTATAAGGAAATTAGTGAAATTAAAGACCTGTATGATCAGTCGATTTCCTGCAGATTCACTGTGCGTCCCTTTATTTGAAGACTGCTAGAACTTTGATAGGCAAGGGAGTATTGTGCAAAATGTTGAACAGTATTGTTCTTCAATTGCGATATTTTTTTCAACATAGAAAAATTTTATTTAGGTTTCGAGGTTAAATTATGTACAAGTGTGTCACTGGTAAATCCAAAATGGTCGAAGTCGATTCTCCGATGTCGATAATAAATACGTAATCTATAAAGTTTTGTGATTATTTTTTTTTTTGCGTCTAGTTATGGCAAGTTTATGAAGTAGAAGATGACGTAAAGTAATTTGTTGGCATTTAAACGCGCATCGTTTCTACGTAGAGGTCATTTCAATCTTAGGCCTACTCGCTGATGTCACACTGGGCACTTGTCCGATATAGCAGTCACAGATTTAGAGAACTACATGTACGTGTAGTTTCATCCTCTCACGACACGGGATTGGTGTTCTTGATTCAGACATTGAACTTTTTGTAATTACACTAGATTTCAATATAGTGTTCGCATGAATCACGTGGGGCATGTTATTAAACACTTTTCCTATGAAAGTCACAGCTATTTTTCGCTCTGTTTAAGCACTTGGAAGCAGCAAAAGACGGAAACGGGGAGTTGTGCCTTCTGTGTTCCCATTCAAGAAAAAAGTTTCGTCCAACAGAGAAGAGAGGCTGCGGAAGAGAACTTCAGAACGAGCTGAGGAGATACAGGAAGATTTTGATCCATTGCTTGTTGGCGCCGATATTGAAATTGTTTCGGATGAAACACCATCATCGTGTAATACTACCACATGTTCGGCAGAAGTACACTGTAGTTTTCTGACAGATGGCACGAGAGTAGAAAATTATGCAGACAACCCAAAGCAATGAAGTACCTCACAAGATTTGAAACTTTTGAACACTTTAATATGTTTTTTAACATGCCGGATCCTGCAATTAGTCAGCTTGATTATTCATCAAAGTTTCTCGACCCTCGAAATGAACTGTTTCTCTGTCTGATAAAGCTTCGCCAAGCAAAAGATGACTATGGATTGGCTCTCGATTTCAAGATTAGTCAAGAAACAGTTGACAATGTGTTTAAAACATGGTTGAGATTTCTGTTTTATGAACTTAAGGACTTGGAGTTGTGGCCAAGCAGGGAGCATCTAACATATTGGTGTTTCAGCACTGAGCCCCGAGGCAATCTTCGCACAAAAGAGCTACAGCTAAGCCAACACCTTCAATACAGGCCTAGTCACTGGTCCGTGTAATCTGAAAGAATGTCTCGGTCTTGCTTTCCTTAGCGGCTTTACTGAACGATCGTGTTTCGTGATGGATCTAGCAGTTACTGTAGGTGGGAATACAGCCACTGAATAATTTCAGGTACGTTGGTCAAAACACAAAACTAACCGGTTTTCATCACATGAGAAGCCTTTCCTCACCTCGAAAAAAGGCTTCGTTCGTTAATTGCGAATAGTTTCGCGCTGGCAATAATGAAAATACCATTTCGATGTGGCGAAAAATATTATAGCCGGGGATTTCATGGAATTGTTATAATCAAAGTTCACGTAGAATTGGTCAGTGGAAATGCAGTTTGACAGTGGCGCTCACGTGTGCGTGTCCGTGTCACATGTAAACAGCAATTGCGGTCACAGTTGCCAAAGTCAACATATACATGTAAAGCAATTCAAAAGGCGTTTAAACTTAACTAAAATTATCTTCCGTCAACAGCCATTAGTAATTAACTATTACGTAAATGTAATGGGAAAATGTTTACTAACATACCTAAGGCAGTCGTTTTCATGAGGACGATGTTAATATCATTTTGTGTGCGTCTACAGGTAGTACATGTACGCTGATTTGTGAAATCAGTGGTTCTCAGAATTGTCTGCTCTTGTTCATTTTCAAAAAAACACTTTTTTTAATTTGTCTTACCTGCAGTTACCTGCTAAACAATAATTTATTAACTTCTTTGTATGTATTGTCTCAATTACGGAAACTGCACTGCTGGTCTATGACCTAAAGTTTAGCAAGAACATAAACATGTANCACACACACACACACACACACACACACACACACACACACACACACATATATATATATCTATATACATGTATATACACACACATATAAAAATAGACTAACTGGGAACGTTTTGGTAGGAATCCCAAAACCGAAACGTTTTGTCTACATGATTGATTTCACTTGGCTTCCTGTTAACGGTCAAATTCAAAAATCAGAAATTCCTGCTCACATATGACATTTCTTTAACAGCTTTTTCTGAATGATATGATGATATGTGACAGAATGTCATGAAAAGACAAAATAATCAATAACAATTAAAATCGGTGAGGCGTTTCACAGGAAGCTCAATTAAAGTTTGGAAACTGGCAGTCCCGAAAGCTATCAACTGACGCCGACAGCTTCGCACGTTGCTCTGATTTTCAAGAGAGTCAAGGCTGCCGAAGAAAAAATGGGAGGTGTAAATTAAAATTTCTGCCCAAAAATTCAAGTCGGCGAATTCGCCCTGTTGAACAACACTACCTTCAGTTGTATCACTGATCATTTCGCTTAAAAAATGTACAGAGAGTTGGAGATTTTGTTCGAAGGCATTGCGAGTATTGAAACAATAAAAGTTTAGAATAAATCAAGTCATCTTCACTGTTTATGATTATTTTGTCGACTCATGGCATTCTCTGACTTTGCCCGAAAATTGAATACCGTAGGCCCTGGCAGGCATGTGGGCATGCATTGGACAAAGGACAACTTTCATGTGGCTGTTTCCAGAGAGATTGCTTCGTTATGGGTTAGGTGCTAATACCTCAGTTGTGTGCTGTATAACGCTCACCCGGCTGACCTATACAGCACAGCTAACGGGGGAGTAAGTTTTCCGGGTAGTAGTTTCGCTCAATGAACTGCCCAGGCAAGACTGCTGCTCATAAAGTTTTGGCACTTTTTAATATCGCTAAGTACAGATAGCTCATTTTCGAAATCCATTTCACTACAGACTCTATTCAGTAATATTTAAGTTTGTGGGTCTTTTAAGAATGGAAAAACCCGAGGTGTTTCAGAGAGAAAAACATGTGTTTTAAAAGCTTCTGGCGTCATAATTACCAGGGTTTGCAATGATAAATGACAAAAACAAGAACATTTCCCAGGTAATGCATCGCTCCACTAAGAAATAGGTTGGTGAGATAATGTGACACTTAACTGAAAGATGAAGAAAGAGGAAATACTCTTAAAAGAGGAAAATCGCAAGCCCTGTATAGTATAACAAATATTGCATTCCTTGCAAGTGAACTTATTCGATGAATGTTCGCCAAATACAAAACTAATCGGTGAGTGAGAAGCTTGGACTGTGTTGTTTGTGAATCAAGTCAAGACTTAACAATAGAGGCTGGTGATTGAGAATTTAAGCTGCGTCAAATGGCAGATACAACCGTGTAATAACCCATAAAGTTATCTCACTAGTGAGATAACGATTTGGCGTGAAACCGAGGACGGAGTCGAACCCGGGACCCTGGGATTGCTGGTCGCCGACTTTACCACTACACCATGCAGCGACTGACGTCATCAAGAGTGAAAATAGAATACTTAAATGAGCACGCTCAATAATCGTATGTTCAACAAACCGCATTGTACTGTACTTATACGTTATGAAAAATAAGACACATAATTTCCATAAAAATGATATCTTAATTCAGTGAAATTTTTCTCTGATGGCCTCTTACTTGTAAATCACCGATCTCCAGTTTGAATGCGGGTATCGTGTCGTCAGGATCTTTGACTTGAGAATTATATTCAGTTACCAGTGGTAACCTACTTTAGCAGACGATAATTTCCCGGTCGAAGTTTAACGTGGAAAAACGTGTTTTAAGCTATAATAGTTGGTAAACCTTAATTTATAAATTCATTTCTATTATATTTAAGTTTTCACTTGGTTTGAGTAAAAGCATTATTTGACAAAAATAGCCCGGCTTTTCTTAAAAGGTTACGACCTCCGACCCCGGGCCTCTGACATAGAAAGTAGTTACAAAGCCGTGGAGAGTCAGAAATCGTAAATCGATTCGTTGTAATGTTTCTCGTTTAGTATGTGGTATAAATAGATTATTACATGTTCTAACGCCCCTCGGACAATAATTCTCCAAAATCCACTCGGGCTCTAGATAACGGGGATAACGACTTCGCCATGTAATAATATATATTTACCACTCTCACTAACTCCTGTTGACATCTAACACAATAGAGAATATATCAAGACAGCTAGAATCTATAGGAAGCAAGGAAACGAAACATGAACGAATGTAATGAAGTAAGAACTAATCCATGAAGAAATGAATAGACGGCTGCAGAATGTTGTCTCCACTTAATAATTGATAACATTAAAACTGAACATATACAAAGACATTCCTATAAGCATCGCTGCTAGCTCTTCTTAGGTCAACTAGTTTTGACACTGCGCGTTTTGATTGATTAAATTTCTGCCCAAGTTCATTTATAGGTCTTGGAAGTAAAGATTTCCGTGAAAGTTGTTTGTGGTACATATACCTAGAACACACGGTGACGAGTCAATTCCAATCCAACATACTTCATTGTTTCGCTTTTAATCGTGATCGCTGGTTTGAACGCATTTTTTCTAGCTAGATAGCAAATAGGTATATCGTGTATTGAAACTGAGCATTGTGTTACGGCGAAAAATTACTACGTTGCAGCGAATTTTAGGTGGGGCATCGTCCCTTCGGACCCTCTAAATCAACCATGGTTTACATGTAAGAGCATCAGCCCTACCTGTATTTGTTTCAAACAGCTCACGCTTAATTTCCCAGAATATAAATTCCTTTCTCTGCCACCTACTCAACTTGTTTTACTGCAAGCTCCAGATCATGCGCCATTAACATTTACAAATACTTTGATGCAGGCCGATTTAGGAAACTAGAGTACCGGTGCCACGTAAAATTTCTTCCCACTTCGACCCTGTTGCTCATGCGCGGTATTGAGGGGAAGTTATTTTATGCCTAAGGCATAAAATTAAATTTAAATTGTTAAATGCATTATTTTGACAAGTGTCTCTTTATTTTTTATAAATGACATTATTTGCAATCCTCCTCTTGTTTTACTCTGCAACATAGCTCGTGGCGTACCCCGGGCAAAATACATGTAGATTACGATAAATATCTTCCTCCGTGAAATTTGCTCCCCATCGAAGACGGCAAAGCACAGCTGTAAAATAAGCCTAAAATTAGAAGTTCACTACGTGTGTAATAATGTAACGATTTTGGTCAATTGTCATTGTTATGTTAGACATTGTTAAATGAATTGTAATTAGACTTATTTCAAATCAGTCGCCGATGGCGGTATGCCTAGGCTTGCACACCTATGGCATCGGTGTCACCATATCACTTTGCGGGTTATGATCATGTTTTTCAAAGTGTATTATGCGCTAATAATACTCATGTTAATAAACCTATCACCCTCTGTCTCGCTCTCGCTCTCTCTCTCTTTCTCTCTACTTGCGGGGAGGAATCCCGTAGCTAGGTAGGGATCGTGCCCCTGTGACTGCCGTGGAGGGTTTTTCCTGCATCGGACCGGGGAGTCCCCTGTTGAAAGGCAAATTAGTGAAAACCTCTTTCAAAAAGTGACATTCTGTAGACTATATTGATACATGTACTTACAATTGATTCATAAGATTAAAATATTTCTGAGTTTCATTTCCTGGCCTGGGCGTAGCCCGACCTGAGACAACTCGCGGTGAAGACGCTCTTCGTCACACCGATCTGAGTGTTATTTTTCGCTTGTACTGAATTTCCTTCAAGAATCTGTCAAAAATACTCGAATGGATAAAAATACTCGGTTGGGTATATTCCCAGTAAGGAGATATAGTTTGTTGTACGTAATAAGTTAAAATGCTCGACGCACCCCTGTTCTGACCGAAGGCGATGATCCCGGTGAAAATAGGAACGGGGTAGGAAAGTTCCAGTAAGCTGCGAAATTAATTAGCGGGAATCACGAAAGTATTAAAATTCTGGAACAATTTCACAAAATCACACGCCGTGGGAAAAAGGCCCATGACAGCTACAATGGGAAAAATTTGTACTAAAGGTATTTATTCTTTCTTGCTCAGTAAATAATTCGCCAAGGACAACATTTCAGATTAAAACTGTTTAAAGGCGCCCTGAGCGCGTGTAGCGCTCCGAAGTGAAACCTAATATCAATCCTTGATGAACAAGACTGCTTTTAAAGTCTGTAATGATAGTGTAGTATATCAAGGAACTTACAAATATAGATGCAGCAGGAACTACTTACTGCATGCGGGAACAAGACGAACGAGAATCCTGCGTGAATTGAAATAAGATGCCTATCAAACCATATAACAAAACAAAGTTATCAATTCGTAGGCGTATCAAAAATGTCTTGAAAATTCGCTAAGACTAAAAATGTCGAAGAAAATTATTTCTTGACCAAAGAATTTGAAGGCCTGTGTAACTTTCGCAAAACTTGAGAATTTAGTGTCCTATTTTTAGTTAAACGTTTATGTAAAACTGCTTATAATACTTGGTTGACCACGGGTCTAATATCAAATAAAGGAGATTTCGTTTTCATAGTTATTTTGCGCGAGACGTCTCCTGCAGGAAAATTGTCAGTCCACGGGTGTGATGTAAATCACTTATAACGCCAAACTGAATATAATTCAACGTACCCGAAATGTGATTTATTCTGGCTGGCACCAGAAAGACTGGAACTGACGCTTCTTTTTTTCTTCATAAGCGAAGGCATAGGGGTCTACTCTTTATGTATATATGCAGCCAAGTAAAGGTTTTATAATTCTATTCTCAATAGTTGCCAACATTTGTTATCGTTACGAAACCAGGTGATTCTAAAATTAAATAAAAAATATTTGATTTTCAGATTCAAAATGAATGGCTTGAGTCCCGCACACAATATAATGTTGTTCTTGTGAGGGCGAATATACATAGTTTTCATTTAGGCTTAATCCATTGTAAATTTAACCACACTAATGTGAAGCATTGAAATATGCACATGAGTGCAACTGTGCCACAAATGGTATGCCTTGCGGGGGGTGTTCAGTAGTACCAAAGAAATGGTACATGTTCAAACAAACACGATGGCCAACAAAATTAAAGATGGGCTCAAGGTTGTGCAAAGTACATCAAAACTGTTTGAAAGGGCGCTGACGTATCCTAACAAAGCAAAGATCCAGAGAATCCATCAAAGAACTCCCGAGACTCAGGTACATGTGAAGAAATTAAAAATTAGCCACAAGACTGGCAAAGCGATAGTCGTATTGGTCAAAAACTCCTTGACATCAGTTGACAACTTCACAGGAATTTCTACCACAGCGACTTGACTGACCGTAGAGATGAAGCTCCTCTAAGGACTTCATATGTCAGATGCTATTCGGCGAATAATGCCTCACAGTCAGATCTAGGATGTCGCAATGGGGGTAAAGTAAATGTCGGTCAACTGGATGGCAATGGTAGTTTATTCATTCAATAAGCATTAACCGAATTTCAATCTGTGAACAGCAAAACAAATTCATCAGCGTCAGGGTTCATTTACTTGGATGTAAGTTAAATAATCATGATACTGTTTTTACATTCCCAAAGAACAGAGAGGGTGTTAATGACAGACATCGTTATCAGATTCTGAGGACCGATATTAGTTTCTACCAATGAACCACATTAACTGTCCTTTTAGAATCCGTCTTCAGCAGTATCAGGATTCTTGAATGGCATCCTGAGCTTCTGACTGTCCCCAATACACTACATACATTTAGTATTTTTTAGTGTAATGGGGGCGAGCAGAAGCTGAGGACGCCTGGGAATTCTTGCATATTTCTGTCAGAGACAGAACCGGCTGTTGTTAGCCTTCACAGCTCCAGCAACGCATTTGTCCATGTGTTCACGGCTTATGCCCATTTGTTTGACCTAACTGATGAGATAAATCATAAAAGTAGACAACAAATACACAGAAAAAAGTTAAAGCCAGCAGTAAGGAAGGAGCCTGGCAAGCTGATACACATCACAAGCGTCGTCAGATTCTGATCGTCCCCAAAACACTACATATATTTAGTATTTTTATGTAGTGTATTGGGGACGATCAGAAGCTGAGGACGCCTGTGATACACATGTCGAGTGAAGTCTGTAACAGTGCAATACACGTGTCTAATAACACTAAGAAACATAATAAAAATCTGTAGAAAAGAATCCCTGATTAAACCTAACACAATTCTGGTTAAAAATACCTCATATCTCACGAATTTAACACAAGACATCCTGCACACTTCAACAAACCAAGAGCAACGAAACGACAACGACCGCTCATTCCAATACGGGCCAGAAACTACTTCTCGTATTGGAATGATGACTTCCTTCCAATACGGGCAGGATCGAATACAGGTCGGAGCAACATTGCAGGACAATAATAGTATGCTGAAACACTGGTCCGTCCTTGACCATAAACATAAAATACTAAGTTTCGCAGTCTATCGTTATAGTTCACGACTACATAAATTGTCGCTAGAAGAAGTACTAAACACTTCTAAGACATAAATTCATATAATGTCGCTAGAGGCAGCACTAACGCTTCTAAAACAAGCTCCATTTCCGCTATTTCCTTGAGTATAACTTCAACCGCCGCAAAGTCTGAGAACGGAATTCACGCACGAATCATCTTCTATTTGATAATCAGAAAGCGACATGTTGTCTCTAAGCTGTTTTCCACAAAACAGGAGCCGTTGTTCATGAGGAGGCACGCCTTCCCATTCCTCTACTTTCTTCTTTAAATCAAGGACACTTCCTGTGCGAGGCACTTCGACGGCTACAGTTTTATCGTGGATCGTCTTTACGAGGACTTGCATGGTCGGAGAGTAGAGCTTACTTGTCTGCTTGCTTGAAAGGTTTCCTTTGTTCTGATGATACTTCTTCAACATGTTTTCCACTTGGAAATTGTTGCGAAGACCAGCTACACCTTCCAGCAGTAAATGATCTTCTCTACATTCTGGGCACGTTATCGTATTTCCGGAATTGGTAGCCTTGAAATAATCAGCGATACAATGCTCACAATAGGTATGCAAACATGGTAAAGCCTTTGGTGTTTCGTAGACGTCCTTACAGATAGCACAAGTTACATCCTCTAGGGTGACTGCCATTGCTGAAAGACAATCGTGTAATTGATCAATACAAGGGCTTTGTTAACACAGAAACAATACATTGAGATACTGTACAAAATTCAAACAATAAAGTTTTGATTTATTCCAAAACATATTTATTTGACAAAAATAGCTCGGCTAAATATAGATTATTACATGGCGAAGTCATTACCCCCGTTATCTAGAGCCCGAGTGGATTTTGGAGAATTATCGCCCGAGGGGCGTTATCCCCGAGGGTGATAATTCTCCAAAATCCACGAGGGCTCTAGATAAGGGGGGTAACGACAGAGCATGTAATAATCTATTTATACCACATACTGAACGAGAAATATTGCAATTAATCGATCTACCTTTCTCGACTCGTCTTGACTTTGTAACTACTTTCTAGGTCAAAGGCCCGGGGTCGGAGGTCGTGACCTTTTAAGAAAAGCCGAGCTATTTTGTCAAATAATGCTTATACTCAAAACCAACTGGAAATTTAAACAAAATAGAAATGAAGTGAATCTGTAAATTAAGATTTAGCAACTATTATAGCTTAGTACACATTTAATCACGTTACGCTAGCTTCGACCGGGAAAATATCGTCTGCTAAAGTAGGTTACCACTAGTTACTGACTATAATGCTCAAGTCAAAGAATCCCGACGACACGATACCCGCATTCAAATTGGAGATCGGTGATTTACAAGTGAGGGAACACGAGAGAAAAATTTCACTGAATTAAAATATCGTTTTTATGGAAATTATGCGTCTTATTGTTCAAAGTCTATAAATGTCGGTATAATGCCCTTTGCTGAACATGCGATTGTTGCTCGTGCTCATTTCCAACTTTATTCACAAAAATTGACCATTTTTACATTATTTCACTTGTGTGTAGCAAAATACCTTATCTTCATTCTCGGGGAACTTCAAATACGAAACATATACTGCGTAGCGAGAAAAAAAAAGATTTAGCAGAACCACCTTGGAACCGCACAACCGCGTGGATATTTGTTTACCACTTATCCAAGGTCAAAGGTTAAAGGGCTTTCAAGTAAACCGAGTCTCCCGCCAGGTACAGAACAGCTTCGGTATACCCTCAGTCCTTTCATTCACAAATTCGCCATAACATTGAACCAACGAGGTGTGGTTATGATACGGGGAAAACGAAGACAAAACGTACAGTAGTTTTGTTCCTAAGGGAGTTGTGCGTCTACATGCATACGACAGTTGACGTTGAAAACGAATGCTACGAGTTGCCTCAGGCCTCAGTCTGTTCATGAACACAGAAAGTTGTGAAAAAAATAAATCCCCACATTTATTCCTTAATTCAATTCTTATGTTAACATTTCGATGTTTCGATTTCATGATAACGACTTACTTTAACCACCAGTTCAATTTTTGTTATCCATTTCTTACTTGGTTTGGTATCAGTCTCCCAGCACGTGATGTGTACAGGCTATGAAATGTGACCTACTTTTCTAAGTAAGTCGTACAAAACGGCAGAAGTTGGCTGCGAAAGATAGGTCTATTGGGGTTTTAATGACATTTAAGTTAGTTACGCACTGCAAAATTAGTTGACATTGCAAGAAAACATTGAAATAGGTGACCGAGTTAAGGATTCTATAGGTTATGTATACTGAAAACAAGTTTCCACAGAATAATTAACCAAAGACGTGTCCCAGTTTAATCGGCCTTTTCTCGGCTTCGGCAAATCGACTTTATTTGAACTTAGGAACACGAGTTCTCAAAAATGGCTCGAAGGATATCGCTGAAACTTTTCAAACTTAATATTTAGTCACCAATCTCAAAAACGTTGTTAGGATTTTTGATATAAAAGCTTAGTTTTTGTGTAATGTGGCAAAGACGAACACGACTTCAATTTTTTACAAAAATACCTTACGTTTTGCGAGTTTATTTGTCATAGAAACCAAACGAACAAACTAATCGAAAATTCCTAACAGCATTTTTGAGGTAATTGATGAAGTTTTCATTTAAAAAAGGTTTCGTTAAAATCGACCGAGGGGTTATTTTGCTATGAATGTACCTTTCTTAAAAATGAAATTTTTACTTAAAAAAGGTTTTTACGTAAAACTAACAATGACAAATAAATACAAAAAGTATATTTATATTTCCTGGTCTCTGTTCTTTCAGAAAATATATACTTTTACTAGTTGACAAGGTTAGTTTTTTGATATACGAGTTAGAATAGAGGCCACTAAATAAGGTTTGAAATAACCTTAAATATTCTATTTTCACGTTCGATGACGTCGGCCGCTGAGTCGGCGACTTAAAACACTCTTGAGGCCTGGGTTCGAAACCGGCCTCGGTTTCCCGCCACAATGTTATCTCACTAGTGAGATAACACTATGGGTTATTACATGGTTGTATCTGCCTTTCGAGGCTAATATTGTGGAATAAATATAGATTATTACATGGCGAAGACGTTATCCCCCGTTATCTAGAGCCCGAGTAGATTTTGGAGAATTATCGCCCGAGGGGCGTTAGCCCCGGTGACAATTCTCCAAAATCCACGAGGGGTCTAGATAAGGGGGGTAACGACTGAGAACATGTAATAATCTATTTATACCAAATACTAAACGAGAAACATTGCAATGAATCGATCTACCTTCCTCGACTCGCCTCGGCTTTGTAGCTACTTTCTATGTCAGAGGCCGGGGTCGGAGGTCGTGACCTTTTAAGAAAAGCCGAGCTATTTTTGTCAAATAATGCTTATACTGAAAACCAATTGGAAAATTAAACAAAGTAGAAATAAAGTTAAGGTTTACCAACTATTATAGGTTACTACACATTTTATCACGCCAAGCTTCGACCGGGAAAATATCGTCTGCTAAAGTAGGTTACCACTAGTAACTGACTATAATGCTCAGTCAAGCGAACCCGACGTCACGGTACCGGCATTCAAATTGGAGATCGGTGATTTGCAAGTGAGAGAACACGAGAGAAAAATTTCACTGAATTAAAATATCGTTTTTATGGAAATTATGCGTCATATTTTTCAGAGCGTATAAATGTCGGTGCAATGCCCTTTGCTGAGCATGCGATTGTAGCGTGCTCATTTAAGTATTCTATTTTTCCGTTCGATGACGTCAGCCGCTGAGTGGTGTAGTGGTAAAGTCGGCGACTCGCAACTGTTTCGGCCCGGGTTCGGTTTCCCACCAAAATGATATATCACTAGTGAGATAACTTTATGTCTTATTACACGGTTGTATCTGCCATTCGAGGCTAATATTGTGGTATAATGGTCTATATTTATTGTGCATGAAAATGATTCTTAATGATACATGTATGTCAGTGTAACCTAAACATCAGTTTCTCATTGATATATTTGTGTATGATAATTTTATATAGATCTGTTTGTATTTATTTTACCCAGATACAATGCCTCTTAGCGCTTTCTAGAAATGTATATTTATTGTATTTTATAGTGAGCATTTAAAAATCAGCATGGAACTGTGAGGAGATGTTTTGGGCTTGCCTGATCATCATTTAAGTTACCTCACAGGATCTGGCACAAACACGGGCGGGTCCTGCCTTTCAGTCGCCGGGCCTGCCACGTAACAAGGCCCTATAACGTTTTGTTTAGACCACTTGCGATTACGCTTATGCCAATAGAAGCTTGCATCAGACGTAAATTAAGTTCGAAACCAAATTTCCAGATCATGAAGCATAATATTTGTGCCCACTTAATGCAGTTGAATATACTGAAGATTTGAGTGTTTGTTAATGAAATGATTCGTTCCGGCGTAAGAAGCTCTTGAGATACACTTGAGTTGGCGAGCAGCCGCTTACAAAACGCTTCTTATTCGTATACATATACATGAAATTAGGTTCGTTGAATGCATAAAATACACATACACTTTACCTATGAATAAATACATTGTAGTGTCTAACAATTCCCAATGGTTACCTTGCCATTGACTTGAAACTGAATGACAGAATACTCTATTAGTCAATGACATGTAAAATAGTTCGATTTGCCTCAAACAACCGAAATACCAGCACCACAAATCTTTTTTAAACCGATTTCCAGATATTTTAAGAACAGCTAATCCTTGATGGTAAACAAAAGTATGATATACATTGTCCCCTCCGTCTAAGAAAATGAAAATAGTTGTGCGCTTTCTTGAAGTTGAACTAACTACTAAAGACTTGATATGTCAAAAGTAATACCGGGATTTTCTGCAGGTAAGCCCCACTGGCTTGCATTCGGAAAATGAAAATTTTCAGGCGTTTTAGTGACACCAACTAAACGCCCTGGTGTTTATTCAGGAAGGGAACGTGTAAACGGAAGTTCATAGTTGTGCCCACTTTGACATTTTTACTGCATTCTATGCTCTATATTAACAAATGCATAGTTCGCCAACACATTGCTCGTTTTTATAAATGATAAACAGTACATAAAACTGAATTTGTGACAAAAAAAATTCACTGGGAGTGGGCTTTTAAGAGGAAATTTTCCGAATAAACGCCTCACCATCTGTATAAATTACACCACAAGTTGTAGCATCAAATACATGCCAATAAGCGTTTCATAGGTTGGCCTTATATACTAAAACCCCCACAAATGTTGTAAGACCGGAAATCGACTTGCAAGGTACAGTTGTGGTAGTCGTCTCGAACACCTCACACACTGCGTGGCACATTTGACAAATTAATACGACAAAGAGTTTTCACACGACAATTCCACTTTAAGAGTCAAACAAGGCTGATATTTACATGTACCTAAGTTCAAAATATAACCAAAATATAATGAAAAGTTTCAAATTCGACCAAAACTTTACCGATTTTTAAAATGTACCTTGGTTTAAAGATTAGATGCTTGTTTTACACTAATACGTCTGTTAAAATGGGTTAGCTAAACTAACGGCGAGAATGAGAAAGTGAAAGTTTTGTCGTTGGTGTAAGAGTCTTTCAACACACGCAGCCACGACATTGTTGTAGAGACTCAGCGGTTGTAAAATAATCAATGAACAGAGACAGAAATATAGGTAATTTTCAACAAATATCCATGGAAGTTTTCATTTCAGAGCAGGACACATCTTTGGAATACAAATAAAAAAGGTTGAAAAATGATACTGCTGACAGAGTAAAATTCTTCACAGGACCTTACCAATGACTATAATGAATTGAACAAATTGTTTCTTATATGACACAAAAACACACAACAAAATGCAAATTTACCGTTTCTTTTATTTATAAGTAGTCTGGACCATTGGGTGTGGCTTTTAGTTTGGTATAACGTCATCGTGAAATTTAATATAGCGCGCTTTTATCAGACGTTAGAATAACAAAAACCACGCTAAATTGGAAATTTCAATCCAAGTAATGTGCCATTAGATATAACAATCATATTTCAATGTTTCACCACAACGAAGGATATTAACTCTTGGAAACAGTGTCGAACACCCTTAAAGTGGAACAAAGAACGACGAACATTCATCTATTCTCAATAAATAAGTCCTTCTAAGAAGTACCGGAATCGAAACCAGGCCTTGCCGTGCCCAACAAGGCAGTGTGCATACTCTAAAACACGTTTTAATAGCTACATGTATGGCTGCACACCGATATTACGGGGGAAAAAGACAGAAACTGAATTTACCTTCAACATGTTGTCCCATAGAATTGGAAACACTGTTTCAAGTGTTGACTACTAGTTAAGAAATCTGGGCTCCGTTTTCTATTTGTAAATACTGTACGCACCTTCAATCAGAAGTTAAAATTACTGTACATGTACGCAAGATCTCTAGCTGGGTGCCAAATTTTCTACCCGTCCAGTCATGTTAAGACTATGTGAAGAGATATGTTATCGCGAAATCGAATGCTTTATAAACTAGGCTATCATCTTACCTGATGAAATCTTATTTATGTACGTCACCAAAATGTGCAATAAAAATTCCCAGTTCGGGTTTTTTTGCTCACAATGGTTTCAGTTTTGGTTTCGCCTGTATACGCACGTTAGAGAGAACATAATGACTAATGATTCGCTACAGTCAAGTGGTGAATAATAAGAAAAATAATAACATGGAGTTAAATAGCGGGATTACATGACATTAAAAAATTCTATAAGCGACTCAACGCGGTGTCGAAATGAGAGCACCCAAACCTAAGAGGTGTACAAGCTAACATGGTGTGATAATAAACAAGGAATATACTGTATTTCAATAATGTGACAGACATAACATACATGCATGCGATGAATGCCGCATAGAGTGGTACATGTACACGTAAATGTTACCATGTACAGTAGAAGTATACAGACAGAAATACATGCAGATAAGGGACATCAACCGGAGGTAACGTTAAATGTAAACCTGTGTAATCTACGGTACAAAAATGCTAAGGAGAGAATAACTATGGATAGGCTCGAGTATACATGTACTAAGGACTGGAATAGGTGTCGCGAGGGAAGGGCCCTGTAACATTTAGTGGTAAGTTGGCGATGAAAAGTGGCCTGGGTACTGGTAATACTGGTGGCCCGATGAGTGAGTGAATCAGGACACTGGCAATACAGGTGCCCAAGGGTGAAAAATGAGGGTGAGTGAAAAGGACTGGCAATACAGTTGCCCATAAAATAGCAAATGCTGAAGAGCGACGCGAGACGCTGCCGACACAGTAGCCCCTGAGATGAAGATGGGTACCGAAAGGGACACTTCCAATACAGTTACCCCTATGATGAAAGGAGTTGTTGTGTGGGAAGGAGCTTTGGCAACACAGGAGCCCAGTTGTGGAGAAAAGGTGTGATGATGTTGAGCTCTTGCAATTCGATCAGCTGTTCATTGGCAATGAATGATTACGGTAATGAGTAAGTGGATACGTTAGTAGCGAAGAAAATGGAAGAAACCGTTGTGAAAGGTGACCGGTGAACGTGACAGTAAGACAATAACGGGAATACTGAAATTGTACAAGCAATGGATAAGGAGGAGGAATGTGGTAGGGCAGTTATTAGAGGACGTCCAGGCCTTAGAGGTGGTGGCCGAAAGCGAATTGGATGTTGAGAGCTTGCTTGCGGACGCATTGAAGGTTAAAATGGGCTAGGTCAGAGCGATGAAGATGTAAGTTCCTCCCAGAAACCGCACCCTGGGTGCAAAGGTAGGCTGTGAGGAGTTGGTGATGAGGCGTTTGAGATGGAAGTTAAAGGATTGGGAACTTTGATTAAATGTGCCGTCATCGTGGAAACGTTGGAATATCATGGCAATGATGACCGAGTGAACGGAAGAGTAAGATTGCAGGATAGACTCGGAAAATTAAATGGGTCGTAAGGCACAGACACATGGTTAAAGTGGGATAGGCAGGTCGTTCCGAGCGATCATGCAGGAAGATTAAATCGGCCAAGAACTGGGCAATGGCTAGCGTTAAACTGGGAATAGAACGGGGGCCAGGGGCGAGTGTGATCTTGGATAACCCCCGGGGGTTGACAGGTACGTAGGACCCGTGAAAGCCCAGATTGGAAAGGCCCTGGGCTGTCGCCAAGGGCGAATTAAGATGGACGTCCAGCCAACGGTCGTACAGTAAGAACTGCCGAAATCAAACATCTAGCTGGCATGTTTAGTCTACAATAAATCAGGAAAATGTTACAATACCTGTCAGACGTGAAGACACGGGGAGGGCTAAAAAATATACAAAAATGACTGAAAATACAAAATTGAAGGGAATTATGGATGACGACACGTCGCGACGAAAAAAAGAAGTCACGTGGTAAAATCAACCAATAGTGGATGGACAAAGGCGGTCACAAAACGATAATGAGGACGAAGCAGTATAATTTACATAAACTAAATTAATGATTAAATAATATGTCTATAAAATAACATTTCAGTATTTTATAAGTAAGTTTATGATAAAAGAACGACACAACGACAGATTTTTTGGTAATCTGGTCGAATCCACTTAAAGTGAATCAAAAAACGACGAACACTCACAGGCTTTTTATAAACAATCCTTCGCAGCAAATGCTCAAATCGAAACCAGTCCTGGTTGTGGCCAACATGGTTGTTGGTATGCACAGTGGCTCAAAGTGCACGCATGTCATTAACTGGGATTGCACGCCCTCTTCAAGGGAGACCGAATTTACTTGAACAAGTTGCCGCACAGAATAAGAAAACACTTTTTTAAATTGCTGGTTAGTTAAAACTGGTCAATAAAACTGGACCCGAGTTCTATTTGTCAATATATGCCTGTTATCATTAGCTCAACACGTGCAAGCATACACATACTAGCTCTGGCCATTTTGGCATACAATACACGTATCCATAATAGTGCCGAATTTACTACCCTTCCTACATGTGTATACTGTTCAATACTTTGTGAAGAGGGAACTTATTGCTTATAAAGTACCTTCCTACCTGATGAATTGTTATAACTCATTCCTTCTCCAAAATTACTCACTAAGGCTTACTCAGAAAGCGTATTAACATTAAATTTCCCCACAATGTTTGCGGCCTGACGGTGGTTTCAATTTCTTTTCGCCATAAGCACGCCCGTTGGGAAATTTGTCGTGACTAATGACCCGTCACAACCGGCAGATCGAAGCAAATAGAAATACTAAACAAGCGGTTTAATAAAAGGCCCGTGTGCTTATTCAAACCACGATTTCACTATGATACCTTCCGGTGAAACTAAGCTACGTTGCGGCGGACGACAAAGTCCGATACAAGTCAATCGCTTGCCTCAGTTGTCAGCTCACAGGCGGAGATTAGTCCGGGTCACGAGTGGTGCTCGCTCCATAAACTGAATAAAAGACCTATTTGTTGTTGCAATTGCAAATGATTGTTAAACGTCTTTGTCGCCAACTTTTAACTCCATACATTCAAACTGTTGAAACGTATTGTTCGTCTATTAATTAGAAGACAATACTTCACCTTGGGTGCAACAATTAATCTGGGGTCCTGTTGCAGTGTAAGAAATCCGGCGGAAAACTTAAAAATATGTTAATTTATCAAACGGATGCAACATAACCTGTTGCTTTCTTTTGATCTATCACTGTATTTAACTCGAACTGTTACCAGAATTATAGTCCTCTCGTGGATCAGCGAATACAGCGCCGCTGTCATGGGAAAAACCGCAAACGTGACCGAGTCGCAAAATAACCTTTTTTACTCTCGCGCCATCTAGCGCCCAGGTAGCGTATTACCGGATGTAGCTCTTTGACCTCTTTCTGATTCTGGCATTTTGCTGGTGCAGAAACAGACTGCGATTGAAAGCGAATATACAAGCGACATTTACCTGCCTTGCGTCTTCTATTACAAAATTACTGATTACTTATAATTGTTAACGTGTTCAAGATTACAGTTGTAAAATCTTAATTACGTGGTAGTGCATAATTTGTCATTTATCTTTAGTTTGCAGCTCCGTGTTTAAAGTCTAGATACTGTTACTGAGAAAATTGTTTTGTAATCTTAGACTTAGTTGTTAGTAACCGTTCGTTAGGTATTAATTTTCATATTATTTAAGTGTTCCAGTAACTTTTACGTTTGGTTGTACACTTCCAGACGCTTGACCTTCAATAAATTAATCAAATGAGAATGAGGGTGAGTCCATAAAATTATTACATCTCAGTTGAAGTGTTTCTCTGGAACATATTGTTGCCTGTGTAACGGGGGCGGTATCTACGACCAAGGCGCCCCGATTTTACGAGCCCTGTGCGGACTGAGGGTGATATTGAAAACTTAAAGTTGGTGGATAATACATAGGTTTATTGTAAGAATATACATGTATAACTACAATATTCCACACTTACAAGCAATCCAGTTGTTCCATGATTTAGTATCGCAGCGTTGTGATTTATACAGTTCTGATACACGGGCAAGCCATTCGCTGATTAATAGTTGTGTGTGCAAGAACGGGGCAATTTGGTTATTCAGATCCGAAAGGTGAGATGCAATCAAGCTCGGGAGGAGCCCGAGAATTGCATGGGGCTAAACTGTTGGCAACCAAGTTCGGGAGGAGCCCGAAAGCTGCACAAACAGTTGCAATTTGGTGTGAGTGAAGGTGTAAATGTTTGCTTCTTCAACTCTGCGACTGGACTCCTCGTGTCTGACAGAGACAAAGCTTAAGTACACAATTTCAACCAATCAGACACGATCTGAAGGGCAAGGCCCATAGCTCCTAGCTTCTGACCATATTTGGCCATGTCCAAAGGACTCAACATCATAGGAAAATCACATACGTAATACACAGCTTGACCACTAGAGGGCGCACTTATCTTACTTACATAATCATGTCCAGGGCACTCCTGTTACACCTGCATCAATGATCTTCCGACCCGTATTTGAATTTGGCCCGTATTGGAATGACGTCATCATTCCAATACGGGAAGTAGTTTCTGGCCTGTATTGGAAAGAGCGGTCGTTGTTATTTCGTTGCTCTTGGTGTGTTGAAGCGTGCAGGATTTCTTAAATTCGTGAGATATAAGGTAATTTTAACAAGAATTGTGTTAGGTTCAATCTGGGATTCTTTTCTACAGATTTTTCTTCTGTTTCTTAGTGTTATTAGACACGTGTGTTGCACTGTTACAGACTTCATTTTCTCGACATGTGTATGAGCTAACCAGGCTCCTTCCTTACTGCTGGCTTTAACTTTTTTCTGTGTATTTGTTGTCTACTTTTATGATTTATCTCATCAGTTAGGTCAAACAAATGGGCATAAGCCGTGAACACATGGACAAATGCGTTGCTGGAGCTGTGAAGGCTAACAACAGCCGGTTCTGTCTCTGACAGAAATATGCAAGAATTCCCAGGCGTCCTCAGCTTCTGATCGCTCCCATTACACTATATATAAATACTAAATATATGTAGTATATTGGGGACGATCAGAAGCTGAGGATGCCATTCAAGAATCCTGTGCTGATACTGCTGAAGACGGATTCTAAAAGCACAGTCAGTTAAAGTGGTTCATTGGCAGAAACTAGCATCGGTCGATAGCGATGACTGTCATTAACACCCTGTCTGTTCTCCGGGAATGTAAAAACAGTATGATTATTTAACTTACATCCTAGTAAATGAACCCTGATGCTGATGAATTTGTTTTGCTGTTCACAGATTGAAATTGGGTTATGCTTATTGAAAAATGAATAAACTACCATTGCCATTCAGTTGACTGACAATTACCTTACCCCCATTGCGACATATTAGATGTGACTGTGAGGCATTATTCGCCGAATAGCATCTGGCACATGAAGCCCTTAGAGGAGCCTCATCTCTACGGCCACTCAAGTCGCAGTGGTAGAAATTCCTGTGAAGTTGTCAACTGATGTCAAAGAGTTTTTGACCAATACGACTATCGCTTTGCCAGTCTTGTGACTAATTTTTAAGTTCTTCACATATACCTCAGTCTTAGGAGTTATTTGATGGATTCTATGGGTCTTTGCTATATTAGGATACGCCAGCCCCTTTTCAGACAGTTTTGATGTACTTTGCACACCCTTGAGTCCATCTTTAATTTTGTCGGCCATCGTGTTTGTTTGAACATGTACATGTACCATATTTTGGTACTAATGAACACCCCCCAAGCATACCATTTGTGGCATAGTTGCACTCATGTGCAAATTTCAATGCTTTACATTAGTGTGGTTAAATTTACAATGGATTAAGCCTAAATGAAAACTATGTATATTCCCCTTCACGAGAGCAACATTATACTGTGTGCGGGACTCAAGCCATTCATTTTGAATCTAAAAAAGCAAATATTTCTTATTTAATTTTAGAATCACCTGGTTTCATAACGATAACAAATGTTGGCAACTGTTGAGAATATAAATATAAAACCTTTACTTGGCTGCATGTACTTATTCCTCTCAAAGTAGTCGAACATACCGTGCCTTGTATATCTGTTATATATATTATACTTTTTCAGGGTTGTTTGTAGGGTATCAGTATGATGGCAACCTGTTTGACTGGGTGCAGATTCAAACCTCAAGATCTACGATGTTGTCAAAAGAGTGCATTAGCAGTGTTTCATGCCAGCCAGGTAAAGAAGGTGTAAAAGGTTATGGTAAAGGATTTCACGGGTGCAGCGTGCATTTATTAAACGATTCTGCAGAACATGTCCCAATTGCTGCAATCCATATTTAAGACATATTGTGGAGAATAACCCGTGTTCCCTCATGCAAAGTGTGTCAAGGAGTGTTTGTGGTAGTATTGTCAGTTTGTACATATGAACAAACTTAAGTGCACTAATAATCTGCAAGCTTAGCTTTCCTCATTAAGTACCATTCTCATGTTCATGGCTTTCTGGCGGAACTCTCAATTATGATAAAAAATTATCGTGCGTTCAACTCCCACTACCTGTCAATATGCAGTAATCTGCATGCCATTTTAGTCGGGATGACGATTCACACAAAGTAATGACTTCATCATTCTGGAATTTGGATTTGAAATCTTATTGCTGTGACAAATATTTGTTTTATATTCGCTGCGATACTCAAAAAGTGTAATTGTTTAGTAACAATTGAAGTTTTGCAGGACTGCAAGGATGTCCTTTAATGCATTCACATGCTTCTATTTTAATTACGACGGTTCCTCCTTGTAATTTCAGGAAAATATTTGGTGGAGCTATACTTTTGTCTTTTCTTCTACCACGACTGGATGAGTAAGTAGATGGATGAGTCAAGTGGTGTTCCAGGAATTATCATCATTTTGTCTCCTGCTTCACTGTTTTTAAGATCACTTTGATACCATAATGGAACTTCAGAGTATGAGTAGGAGGATATAGATAAATGCGTTCAGCTATCATATTCAGTATGATACTGGAATTGAAAAAATGCTCTGTGTAATTCAATATAATTTGCTCTTTCAAATAGTTCAACCATGTTCTTATTAATCAAAGCAGTCATTTTTAGTACATGCTAGATAAAGGAACCCTTGGTCATTACAGCATTTAGCTAATGTTAATATTTTGTAATTATTCCTTCATTTTACAGTTGACAGTCTAGTAATTTTGTGTGTAACCTAATAGTGCTACACTTTTCCTCACTGTATGCCACGCCTTTGCCAAAACTTTTAAGCTTTCGATTAACCTCTTCATCTAGTGGTGGTGCTTCTTGTGCTTATAATGTGCAGTAGCCTTATGCTACATTCGTCTTGCTTATTTCTATCTGAAGCAACAATTATATTTATTTTCAGTTTCTTTTGTAATGTGCAGAAGCACTTGTACTTCACCTTATTTGTGACGTGTAACTTTTTTTTGCTTGTGTTTCCTTCAAAGAATATGTTAAGCTGTGGGCAGTATTTAACATGGAACATTATACTAATGTTAAATACTGTCATTGCCCTGTGCATTGTCTATTTCAAGGTTATCAAATGAATACGTGACTATGACTTGATGGTGTTATTCTACTAAATCTTGTTTCCTTATCCCATAAACATTTTGTGCAGTTAAAGTTTTTATTTACCTTTTAAAAGTTATGCAGCAGTAGCGGATAGTTAATACATGGAGCATCTGAAGCTGTTGGTGAGGAGGATGGCACTGATGAACAGGAAGCTGTACTATGTGGACTACACGATATGTTTAGACCGACAGCGACTGACAAGACTTTTGTCAAGGTAATGCGACTTTAATAAAAAATCTTCATAATTTTCCTCACATTTTTGTTTTTTTTTGTTTAAGAGGTGACGAACTTCATGTATCGAGGGAGGGTTGTAACATGATGACCTCAGTACTTCATTCTTTATTGTACTGTCAACTGCAATTAATCATGGCCAACAACATTATACATAGTGTATGCTAGTAGCGGTGTTGTCTCAGTCATGCTTTGCATGCTGTAGAGTTGAGGTCTCTTATTATAAACAAGTCTCTTTTGCCTTAGTGTCGATAGTACATAAAATATTACTGGGAACAGTGTTCTTCACAAAGGCAACATTTTTTCATGTCATTTTAGTAAAAATAGGCTTGTTGATTATACCAGACATGTTTTTCAGTTAATTACAGCTTCATGTAATTTAATTAATTACTCGTCCCCTACTCCGAAAGTGACCTTCAGGGAGTCCAGAATTCTTATTTCCCTATAGTCTGATTGTGAGAACTGTTGAGTCAGTCATTGTTCTATCACGGTTGTGATCAGTTTGATCATAGTTTACTTTTGTTTACGAGTCAGTCAACATGCCACATAGTTGCCGCATACCAGGATGTACTCATTATCGTCTCGCGCACTCTACATGTAGGTGTACCATTACATCACTGCATGTAGTTCGACACCCAGTGAGGAGGACAGTTCGTCGTTCAATGAATAGGCCTGTGAGCCAAATGTTGATAAGTTTGTTGTAGACTTGTCTAAAGTATTGAAGCTATTTAGAAGGTGCCAGGTGTATGTACGTGTGGCGAAGGAGTCACATGGCGGTATGTAAGCGGTTTGGGTGCTCAGGTGACCATCCAGTGGAAACAGCATAGGCATTCCATTGAGGTCGGCATTACAGTGCAC
>NMRA01000432.1:364995-389636 GCA_002633005.1 Phoronis australis | reverse complement strand
AAGAGGTCATTTGGTGCAAAGGTCATGTAATTTTCAAAATGCTACTCCTCCTTCAGTTTTAAAGCTATCTTTTTCAAATTCGGTGCACAGGTATAAGTCAACATGACAATTTAAAAAATTACTTTTCTAACTAATCGGGTCATCCAATCAGGTGAAATAGGTCAAAGGTCATTAGGTACAAACTAAAATTTTGAGCTAGACACTTCAAATTGACAGGTCTGATTGCCACAGGTAAATCAAATCGAAATCCAAAGTTTCAGGTCATTTAGTGCAAACATGGGGTCATTAGGTGCATTTTTCTTCTGAAAATTTGACCTTTTCAATCAGCAAGTATTCTGATGTGTCAACCGTTAGACAACTGTGATACTTGGCTTTAAACACATTTTCCATGGGCTTTGCACTAATTCTCCTAAAGATGCTTAAAATGCACCGGATGAGGTCAATTAGTGCAAAGGTCATATAACGTTCAAAATGTTATATCACTTACGTTTTTCAAGGAATTCTTTTCAATTTCAGCACACTGGTGTAAGTCAACTTGCCAATTGAACAACCTACTTAACTACGCAATAGGCCTAACCAATCAGAAAAAATAGGTCAAAGGTCATTGAGTGCAAAATTAAAATTTTGAGCTAGAGACTTCAAAATTATATATCTGTTTACTAAACGCAATTGAGTTTGAATTCTAAATTTTTGGGTCATTTGGTGCATCCATGGGGTCATTAGGTGCATTTTTCTTCTGAAAGTTTGACCAATTAATTCATGTTGTATTCTTAAGTGCTTAAAGTAAAACATCTGTGATTCTTAGCATTAACTATACTTTAAANATGCACCGGAAGAGGTCAGTTAGTGGAAAGGTCATCAAAACATTAGCATGTAATTACTCCTACAATTTTAAAGAATTTCTTTTCATAATTTGGTAAACGGGGTTGCTGTCAGTAACTTCCCATAACAATTCCTTTAATACGCGCGCGCAGAGTCCATTATTGTCACGCCGTGACAATAATCTTTCTAGTTTATAATTATTCTTTTCCTTCCCCAGATCTTACAACATAATTGCTATGTCATAAGTGTTAAGTCTGTAACTACTGCCAATCATTTGCAACTGCTGTTAATCATTTGCAACTGCTGTTAATCATTTGCAACTGCTGTCAATCATTTTTGGAACCGCTGTCAATCATTTGCAACTACTGTCAGTCGTTTTGGGGTCAATTGATACCTGCTTGTGACAACAAACTTCATATTCACTTTAAAGTGTTTATGTCCACAGTGCCCAGCAGTTGAGGGTTGTATTTCAATGTGCAGCGTTCAAAGTGGGATTGTCTTTCTAAGGTTAGTGAACTCACAATGCAGACACCGTAGCAGGGCCTATGCAATGATTTTGGATCAAACTGAGTTCAAAGGTGAAAGGTCAGTTAGTGCAAAAACTGTGTATGATCTGACACAGTTATGCACCTGACTCGTATTTCGAATAAAGTTTATTAATAAAGATTTAATGGGTGACTCGGTACACTTTTGGGGCTATATGCAGGTACAGACAGAATTATTCTAATCATTATTGAAACAACAACTCACTTGTTCTTCAGCTCCACAACTGCCTGTACCGTACGGTTGTTGTAGAAGATGTTGAGAACACGCACCATCTTGGACCGCTTCAGGTCGCTGACCTTGACCGTTACCTTGGAGACAGTGTGGCTACCGACCAGCTTCACGATCTGTGTGGTCGTGGTGAACTTGGAGTCTACCTTGATGGCAGACAGCTTGATGTTCTGATGTAGAAAACCAACACGGTCAACCAACACTAGGCTACAGAGACCCGTTTCATAAAAAATGAATACGTCAGAAATTTCATCTTAAGCTCCAAACTATCATCTAAAAATATCTCGCAACCTGAAGTGCAAGTTCTGTGAAAATATAGAGATAAGTGCTAGTTGCTGAATTTCAATCCATTTTCCAAACTGAGGTATGCCATCTGTTGTCAAGCTAGCAGGAATACAATTACAAAATTTCAACGTTTTGCAAGGCGTTCAGGAGATACAGCCATAGATGCAAAAAATGTCACTAGAGGCACCATGATAGTAGTTGGACCCATTAGAAAATCCACGTCAGTCATGCTCTCGTTGGTGAAAAAGTCGGCCAATTTTCACAATGATCCTGTAAGCAGTATGACAGATACAGATTGAAGCAGACAAGAAACAGACCAAAAAATAATTAACATGATCAGTAATTGGTTCAGAACATGTCAATTCCATCACAAAAAAGGTACTGCCATTTTCATAATAGAAACTTGTTCACCAAATTTCATGAAAAAGCATCGAGGAACTAAGTTATGAGGAGGAGGCAGAGTAGTTGAACCAGTCCCAAAATCAATGTCAGCCTCAGTCTTCTAATCAGGAACACATCTCCAAATTATATGTCTAATGAAACTTCAAACGGTTTTGTGGATGGAGAAGGTGATGCCAAAAATGGCCACTGGGTAGCGCAGAATACGTCATATCCGCCCAAAAATGAGAAGGTGTCATCGTCTACTTGGTAGAAAATTATTAACAAAATTTCACGATAATAATAAAGGCCATTACATGTCAAATCTAAGAAAAAAACTGGAACCTACAGACTGTTTAATAGAAACCTGTTTATTAAATTTCATGAAAATCAGCCAAGAAGTGTCAAAGATACAGTGAAAAAATAAATGGGGGGCGTGGGGGGGACGCACCAGTAGTTGGAACAGCACAAATGTCATAGTTGTCTGTTGTCAACTTCATACAATTACACTTGCTAACTTTAATAAAGATCCTGCAGAAGGTTTGGGAGAAACGGCCACAGACGCCACAGTGGTCGGTGACGTCTGAAAAAACACTCACTGGTCGTTTTCTTCACAGTAGAAATAAAAATGCCAGTTTTCAAATCCTCCTTAGAGTGGTTTGGTTGACAGAGGGGCAGACGCCAAAAACAGATTTGCAAACAGTAAAAATGGCCACTAGGTGGTGCAAAATACCACAAATCCATCTGAAAACAGGAGGGCAGTGTCATCTCACTAATAAAACCCAATTTGCCAATTTTTATGAAAATCCATCGAGGACCTTTGAAGATACAGAGGTAACCATTAAAAACTAAAAGAGCCACTAGGGGGCACACAAGTTGTCGGATCCGTCCAAAAGTTTGTTCATGCCGTCCCATCTCTGAAAGGAACATGTCCAAAATTTCATGAACATGCATCAAAGAATTTGTAGATAGAACAGCAGATGCCGGACGGACAGACAGGGACGACAGCATATAAATGTCCACATATAAATGTGTGGGCGCATAAAAATGGCCAATGGGTAGATAAGTGTATAATACATCAAATCTGTCAGAAAATGAAAACAGCTACTAGCCCGATTGATTTGAAACTCGTTCACAACTGCCGATCTAGATAAGAACACATCTATCTAAAAAGTGCCGTGTGTCACGTGGTGTATATCTTGCCGGTAGGCGGTTGAAATAACACAATTTGATTTGGATGTAATAATGAGTATATTGNTTCAGCACATGACTTTTGACAGTATACAAATTTTGATTGCTTATATAATCATATTCCATATTACACCGGAAAAGGTCGTTTGGTGCAAAGGTCATATAATTTTCAAAATGCTACTCCTCCTTAAGTTTTAAAGCTATCTTTTTCAAATTTGGTGCACAGGTATACGTCAACATGACAATTTAAAAAATTACTTTTCTAAGTAATCGGGTCATCCAATCAGGTGAAACAGGTCAAAGGTCATTAGGTGCAAACTAAAATTTTGAGCTAGACACTTCAAATTGACAGGTCTGATTGCATCAGGTAAATCAAATCGGAATCCAAAGTTTCAGGTCATTTAGTGCAAACATGGGGTCATTAAGTGCATTTTTCTTCTGAAAATTTGACCTTTTCAATCAGCAAGTATTCTGATGTGTCAACCGTTAGACAACTGTGATTATCAGCGTTAAACACATTTTCCTTGGGCTTTGCAATAATTCTCCTAAAAATACTCAAACTGCACCGGATAAGGTTAATTAGTGCAAAGGTTGTGTTACGTTCAAAATGTTATATCTCTTACGTTTTTCAAGGAATTCTTTTCAATTTCAGCACACTGGTGTAAGTCAACATGCCAATTGAATACCCTACTTTACTTTGCAATAGGCCTAACCAATCAGAAAAAATAAGTCAAAGGTCATTGAGTGCAAACTAAAATTTTGAGCTAGAGACTTCAAAATTATATATATGTTTACTAAATGCGATTGAGTTTGAATTCTAAATTTTCAGGTAATTTGGTGCACCCTTGGGTCGTTAGGTTCCTTTTTTCTATCGAAAAATTTGACCAATTCATTCGAATTGTTTTCTGAAGTGCTTAAAGTAAAACATCTGTGATTCTTAGCATTAGCCACAATTTAAATCGAGTTTACAATTATTCCCTGATCGGGGTTCATAATGCACCGGAAGAGGTGGAAAGGTCATCAAAATATTAACATGTAATTTCTCCTACAATTTTAAAGAATTCCTTTTCATATTGGTAAACGGGTTGCTGTCAGTAACTTCCCAAAACAATTCCAGTAATACGCACGCGCAGAGTCCATTATTGTCACGCCGTGACAATAATCTTTCTAGTTTACCATTATTATTTTTACGTGAAAACCCTTTTAATTCAAAATTTCATTTTTAGGAAATGTACATTCATAGCAAAATAACCCCTGGGTCCATTTTAATAAAACCTTTTTTAAATGAAAACTTCACCACGTATTTCAAAAATGTTGTTAGGAATTTTCGATTAGTCTTTTCGTTTGGTCTCTTTGACAAATCAACTCGCAAAACGCAATGTATTTTTGTAAAAAACGGAAGTCGTATTAGTCTTTGTCACAATACGCAAAAACTACGCCTTTATATCGAAAATCCTAACAGAATTTTTGAGATTAATGAATAAATATTAAGTTTGGGAAAGTTTCAGCGAAATCCAAAGAGCCGTTTTCGAGAACTCCGCGTGTTCCTAAGTTCAAATAAAGTCGATTTACCGAAGCCGAGAATAAGCCGATTAAACTGGGAAGACTGAAAATGTCAGTCTTCGGTTAATTATTCTGTAAAAACTTGTTTTCGGTGCACATAACCTATACAAGCCTTAAATATGTTAGCTATTTCAACGTTCTCTCGCAATGTCAACTGATTTGGCAGTGTTTTCCCCGGCACCATTCTATCATAAGTACACCTCGCTGACTCAATGTCAAGGCGACTTTCTGAATGAAAGGACTGTTATGCACCTGGCGGGAGATTCGATTTGATTGAAAGCCCCATAACTTTGACCTTGGATAAGAAGTAAACAAATATCCACACGGTTGTGCGGTTCGAAAGGTGGTTCTGCTAAATCTTTTTTCTCGCTACGCGGTATATATTTTGTATGTGAAGTTCCCTGAGAATGAAGACAAGGTATTTTGCTAAACACGTGAAATATTGTAAAAATGGCCAATTTTTGTAAATAAGGTTTGAGATATCCTTTTAAGACAGAAATTCGGTCTTACGCTCCTTATAACTATTTCTGAAAAATAAGTTAAACCGGATTTAGCAAAAGAGTAATGCATTTGAGAATATATCCATAACTGCAAACTACAGTGAAAATGTGTGTAAATAATTCGGCAATGATGAACTAATAATTACGTGATTAAACCTTTATTTGGCAATTGTGAAGTGGATGCGTAAGACCAAATGTCTGTCTTAGTCTTGAAGTCACTATTCATAAACAGAACTCGGATATCTTGTGCCATGTTTGAAAAGCCCAATCTTTTTTCAGTTTCAAATATGAGGTGGTCAGCTTTTGAAATGTAATCAATAAGTCTTTTGATCCCGTATTTTCGTCTGAAAACATCAGACCGGACATCAAATATCACGAGACCAACCGCTCTGGTAGCCACACTACCAAGCAAACTGACAATAGGACAGAGCGTCCTGCAAACCGCGAGGCTATTGAGCCTTCGCTTGCGGCGAAAAATCTTCGGTTATGGAACGCAAACTGTGAATTCAATACCGTAATTCAACACTCCGACCCAACCGACCAGGCTATTGCCTCATTTTGCTAGGATATATCTGTAAACTACCGGGAACACTCGCGAATCACTAGTCTTTCAGTCGTGTGATTTCGAAAGGTCTTGCAAGATCATGCTTATTTCGCAAGGAACTTGGTAAAAACAAGGACGACACGTCTATTCCCTGTTAATATAATGATTGTTTCACTGGTTTGTCATCGTTTTGCTCCCTTTTTACAGTGTTTGACTCATTTGTAAACTTGCTGAGTTGACAGGTTAAATTTGCTTGTTGTTTACTTTTGCATTGAAAATGGTTGTGCGGTGACTTCACCAGACACCGTTGGTTATTTTTTATTGCTTTTTAGTTTGGGTATCTATTCGCTTTGCATAGCTGGTCAATAACGGGAATGGACTCCTTTTAATCATAAAATCGGTTTCGTAATATTCCTTACGGAAAGGACTTGATTTCCTTTACCGAAAAACATCTAAAATATCCAAGTGAATTCCCATGCATGGATTTCATAAGCTTGCTAAATCTAGGGCGTCGCATGGTTATCGCCTATAGGACGCTACCTTTGTTGGTAATAACAATACAGGTCACCCGGATCTCTTACCTTGGGCACAAATCACCCGGTTACCCATAAATTTTCACCGTTATCTTTTGTAACAAAGAAAAACAAAGTGAACAATGAATACGCCTATACACAGTATTCACGTGGTTGCAAGTTTAAAAGTGAGCCTCATTTTAGGTTTTAAAAACAATGCATTTTGCCCTTATTCACCTATTTCACGAAAGCGCCATCTTCCCGCGCCATCTTTAAATACTGATCGAAAACGAGGCACGCTGATAAAACTTCGTGAGCGGTCATCAGCTGGCCTTGATGGTGTACTGTGCAGTGCCTGAACGTACCAATTCCAACTCGTCGNGCTCGCTCACTCGGTGCACACCTGTTGACTCACTTCAATATAAACGTCACCTGACAACAACATATGTGTTCGTCCAGACTTTTCTCGTTGCCGGGTGCGATCTAGCGCAGATTTTGACTTAATCTGCGGTTAATCCCGACTCCGAGTCCACAGGAACTTAAGAATCTTAGGAAAGGCTATTTGGAAAACTTAAGGAGGATTTGAGGTAATTTGAGGCATCAGTCGGCAAGTTTTCGCCCTGGGATTTCAGCACATTTTTTTTAAAAGATTAACAACAGAGTTTGATAGCAATGCGCCACAGTTTTGTAGAAAGTCTGTCATAGGTTACACATACGTCACAGCGCGTAAATTTGATGAATCCTAGCTTCCGATTTCACCCCTTTCGGAGACCGCGGGTTTTAACCGCCGTAGGCTACAAAAAGCGTCCCCCTGGGCGCTAACTATTAGGGCAAATATGGTAGCCCTAATAAATGGTGACATCAGTGCACGAAACGATGATTTTTATTTAAACTATTAGCAAGTTTGTGGTGACTGGCGCCAATGGCCGGGTGACTGAACTTCGGGCTAGTAGATTTTCTGGCTCCGGCATTCGCCCAGCTGGCGAGCAGGGTTTTTCAAGACTAAAAGCCTGGGTAAATCCCTGACTTCCACACTTTTCCAAAAAGGGAAAACTACGGAGGAATGGCTGAGGAGGGTAAAAGTCTAGTTGCCGTGCGTATTGCTATGTTTTTAAGAGATCGATTCAACATCAGACAACTTGATTTTCGGTAACGTTGATAAGTCTTTTGACCACACCACCTTGCAGGACGATGCCATGTTTGTCAAGGCGCCTCGTTTTCGATCAACAAGATAGCAGCGCCCCGCGTTCGTGAAATAGGTGAATACACAGCGTAAAGCGAGATTTTTGCTTGTCTCGTTATATTTATGTCTCAAATGCACTGTTTTTTAAACGTGAAAAGAGGCTCACTAATAAAATGGCGACTGCGTGAATATACCAATATATATGCGACGATATCGCCCTAGTTTACCGTGGGTTGTGTAAAACGCTTCAGATTTTGTCGTTGTTTAACAACTCTAAAACTGTGGATTCGAAATGGGAGAATGTACGCATTTTCCTGTTGTTGGAGTTTGTAACGGAAATAGTATCCTATGACGGTAAGGAGTATCATGAGATTGATTTGATGAGAGCTAAAAGGCCTGCATGGTTCGATTTTTGTTTTAACTTTGTTAGCTAAAAAGGGTGAAGTTCAGCTTTAACTATTCGGAGTTTAAGCTTATCTCAATCCTTATTTAGTCACTTTCATTCTAACTCATATATATTTGGAGTTAAAACTTATCTTATTTAGTCACTTCCATTCTAACTCATATATATTCGGAGTTAAAACTTATCTCAATTCGTACATAGTTACCTTCATTCTAACCTATGTTAAAAAATCAGACTACGTCAACTAGCATACGTATATATTTTCTAAAAGAAAAATACCAGAAGTAATCAAAAATATGTTTTATATTTATGTGCCATTATAATCATTGTAACGTTAAAACCTTTTTAAGTCAAAATTTTATTTTTAAGAAAGGTATATTCGTAGAAAAATAACCCCTTGGTCGATTTTAACGAAACCCTTTTTAAATTAAAACTTCGCAACTTACCTCAAAAACTCTATTAGGAATTTTCGATTACTCATTTAGTTTTATTTTTATGCCAAATTACCTGGCAAAACGTAAGGTATTTTTTGTAAAAATATAGCAGTCGTATTCGTCTTGCACCGCAAACGGTATGGTTCAAGGATATTTATTAGTATCATGAAATGGCCATCAGATTCCACATAATGCGTCATACTTGGCAAAAATGGGAAGGCAGCGTCATCCTCGCCCCGATAGACTAGGGGTGCAATACTATTGAAATCACATCTTGCACCTTATTCCTGAAAATTGGCTATTTTTACAATATTTCAAATATGTCTAGCAAAATACCTTACACCCATTCTCGGGGAATTTTAAATACGAAATATGTAAAGTGTAGCGAGAGAAAAAGATTTAGCAGAACCAACTTGGAACCGCACAACCGCGTGAAATTTGTGTAATACTTGGTCAAAGGTTACGAGGTTGTCACCCAAATCGAATCTCCCGCAAGGCACAGAGCAGCTGCGAACCCTCGGTCTTCCAATCACGGAGTCGCCTTAAAATTGCATCATAGAAAGATGCCTGGGGAAACGAAGACAAAGCGTGGTTTTGACCTTGAGGGAGTTGTGTGTCTGCATGCATACAACTGTTGAGAACGAATGCTACGTCGCTGTGACTTACGTGTTCAGGAACACAGCAAAGTGTCAAAAGAGATAAGTTGACTGAGGTTCGAACGTACCTTTCTTAAAAATGGAATTACTAGTTGACAAAGTTTAGTTTTTTGATATACCAGTTAGAATGGAGGTCACTAAACAAGGTTTGAGATAACTTTAGCTTGCGACGTCCATGCGAAAGACGTAAACGCGTCGCATGATTATCACCTATAGGACGTGGCATTGTTTTCCCTTGTTGCGGATTTGTTGAATATAACAATACAGGTCGTATGGATATCGTATCTTGAGCGCACATGAGTTTGTTACCGATAATTGCTTGTCTTTATCTTTATTGCAACAAAGAAAAACAAAGTGAACAATGGATACGCCAATCTACCGATTTCTATGCGACAAATTTGCGACCAAGTTTCCCGCCTTTGAAAGGTCAACGAATATAGGTATTGGGGTGAAGTTCGTATTAAGATATTCATAGATTCTGTTGATCAGCTCAAAGACTGCTTTTTCAATCGAGTGGTTGGTCAGAAACCCATACTGATAAATGTATAAAAATGTTGTATGAGGTATGTGTAAATTTGCTCGTAAACATTTTTTTCAAAAAGTTGGAGATACAGGGTGTAAATAGAAGGACTCATAGGACAAGCGTTGTTTAGAGAGTTGTGATCAAAGTCATTTTCTTTAAAAATTGGAGTAACTTTTGGTATTTTAGTTTGTCTGGAAAAAATACCAGTGTTCAAAGGTTGATTTATCATTAGGATCAAAGGTTTTAATAGTGTCTGTGAATGCTGTTTTAGAAAAATTGTTGATAGTCTATCAAGACCGAAAGAAGATGTAGACTTAACAAAAAAGTGATTAAAAATTTCCAGAAGTTGCTTTTGATTTATGATTGTGTTATTGTTCATATTTATAAATTTTGGAAATGTACTTTCTACTGAAGGGTTGTCTATTACAGACTTATTTGTTTTCCTGTTTCCTTTATGTAGTTGTTGGTTTTGTGAAATTCTTGTTCATAAAACTTTGTTTTCCCTTGCTTCATGACAGATTTGAGGATGTTATAAACTTGTAGACTATGTTAATATACAGAGTAAACAGGCAAAGTACAAAGTGATTCTTTCAGTTTGTCTCTAAATTTTATGAAGAAGAGTATGCCGTTCGCCATCCATTTATTACTTGGCGAAATAGGATTTCGCCAAGTATATTGCTCTGACTCTAATTTTTATTTGGCGAATTAAATTTCGCCAAGTATGTTGCTCTGACATCAATTTTGTTAATTGTTTTTTTGCCCTTTACAGGTCGCACTTTTCGTTTGATCCACACGAAATTTACACTCAACTTGTAGGTCCAAAAGTGTTGAAAGCCTGTTGTTTTTGGTCATGATCGGATCTAAGATGGCGGACATGGCGGCCATTTTGTTTCCGATTTCAGATTCAAATGATTCAGATGCTCATAGAGGCCGCATTTTTGACGTACACGGGTGAAAAGTGGCACAGTAGAAGTAGACAAGAATTATAAATATGAGCGAAATCACGAATTTCCGGTCAAATATGGCGGAAATATCTAAAATTGGGCATGCGCACCTCGACTTTGGGCTAAACAGCTTTAGTCCTGTAGAAGGCGCATTATCAGATCAATTGCTTCGAAATTTGCCATGCATTAGTTTTCTATGACTAGCTATTATCTATTGCTGCGGAACTGGAAGTTGCTTTCAATATAACGGATATGGTTCATTTTGACGGATTTTCAATTGTGCTGTGGTGGCATTTTAAACGGGAAGAGAAAATGACGTGAATTTCTGTATGTGGTTTTTCTAAAGTTAATCCTTTTAAATGAACTCTAACAATTTTTTCTCAGACTTACCGTTTTTGAGATATTTGACTTAGAATTTCAAAAAATGCAAAATTTCATTTTTTACGGGCTTTCAGACGATATTTTCCATTTTTGGTCCAACGTGTACTTTTCGAATTATTTGAGATTTTATGATTGCGCTGTTCCTTTGTTGACCGGTCTTGCTGCTCTGATGTTGGTTTAGCTTCTATTGAACAAGACTGTAGCTTATTTCTTAGTGATTTCTGACATCTTTGCTAATCATACGAATGATATGTTGTTCATAATCGCCACTTTCATCGTCATCATCATAATCATCATCGTTGTCGTCATGTCGATCGTCGTCTTTTCAGTTAATTTCGACAAGTGTCGCTCAAGACTAGCATATTTCTTACTGATTTCTGAATTTTTCGCTTGTCATAAGAATGTTATCGTGTTGTTCATAGTCGCCACCTTCATCGTCACCATCATCATCATAGTCGTTGTCGTCCTCTCCATCGTCGTCTCCATTAATTTCACCTCCTCCGAGCGCTTTCATTTTTTTATTTCTTTGTTTGTTTGTTTGCACAATACAGGTCGCAAGTCCGATCCGCACAAAATTTACGCACAACCTGTAGTTCTAGAAGTGCTGGAAGCCTATTTTTTATCCTAATCGGATGACGGACGTGTCGGCCATTTTGTTTTCGAATTCAGATACAAATGCTCGTAGAGGCCGTATTTTTTACGTACAGGGTTGAAAATCAGTACGCTTATTGTACTAGACGTGTTCTACAAATGTCCTGGAAATCATGTGCTTCCGGTCAAAGATGGTTGAAATATCGGCAATTGTGCATGCGCACCTCGATTTTAGGATGAAAACATTTTGTCCTGTAGAGGACGCATTGTTGGATCAATTAAGATGTGTGTGTGTGTGTGTGTGTGTGTGTGTGTGTGTGTGTGTGTGTGTGTTTATGTGTGTGCGTGCGTGCGTGCGTGCGTGCGTGCGTGCGTGCGTGCGTGTGTGTGTGTAGACGCATGGACCTAAAAGCACTCACATATGCGGTTACCTCTTTCGTTTTATGCACATCACGTAAAAAACTGATAGCAAAATAACACATTACGATATTAGTACTATGAAATTCTACTAGTATGACAAATTTATCACAAATGAACAAAAAACATTTTTTGCAAAATTTGCTTGGCCAAAACTTTCTTCCATGCTTTACCTTTTCCTTCTTAGCGATATCGGCAATTATTGGTAATTTTCACACCTCCGACATCACCTTGCCCCCTTCACAAATTACGCCTTACTTGCAAGAAACTAGCTCTGCGGAACGTACTCCAGTAAAGAAAAACGCTTTTCCGTTCCGTAAGCCATGATTTGTCGTGCAAGTGTTTTGCAAGTGTCTTGTTTTTACGGGACACACTTCTGATTACTGTCGAAAGTATATAATTGACGAGAATTATGGCAAGCGGGCTGCACAATTTTATCCATTTTTGTTGGAGACCACACACTGTGTTTTTTGCTTCGTTAGGTATTGCAACTACCAATGTTTCGATATGCTAAATTTAATCCACCAGATTTTTGTTTTCAGCTCAATGCGTCTGTAAGCACTTATTTATTTTGTCGAATTTTCCTTGTAATTTTCTTCATTTCAGCTGTGGAGCTTCGTTCGCAAAAGTGCCTGGAAATTGGACATTTTTGCAAGGAACAATGAATTTCGACAAAGCGCTTGTTCTCCCAACGTACGTCATTCTCATGAATACCATTCTTATAATCCTCTTGGTGGGCAAAATTGACGATCACAAACGAATAAATCCAGCGAGCTTGGGTAAAGGTGAACTGATGGATCAACTTTTGTCAACACCTGTCGTCGGAATATTTTTTTCTATAATTCAGATGACACTGGCAGTAATGTATGGATTAAAGAAATGTGCTCAGTTCTATGTATACAGGCAGCAGCTGGTTATGAAAGATGCCAAATCCATGTTAGTTTAGTACGAGTGGTTCCGCAAAGATCACGGGATTAGAAGAACACGTGGATCTAAAACTATTACCCACTTTCATTTGCTTAGTTGAAAACTAGCAGAGGTAGTACATTTTGTCAAAATTTCATGCTAGAAAAGTATGACGCGAGCACGATGGATGTGCTGCTGTTCGTCAGGAGGCTACTCGGATTGCAGTTTAACTGGTACACAGCCGCAAGAGCTCCTTGAGTTGTTAACTGACGTCGTAAATTCATGAAGGGAAAATGATAAGACTTTTAAGCCAGACAAAAGACTTAAGAGGCATTATCTGAGAAAACCTGCAAAATTGCAAAGTGTTGGCGGAGGCACTTTCATCAATTAAGTTGACACTTTGCACACCAATTTGTAGTCACATATGAATAACTAAATCACGTCTGTTTTTCATCTGGAGTCGTTCTATAAAAAAAATAATAAATACCCTCCGTCGTGGTTTTTTCACACACAGGACAAGAATGTCCAAAAAGACAAAAAGAATGCCAACACCCGCAGAGCTGTAAGCCAGTTTGGGACTTTGAATGATCATAATTTGTGGAATTGAAGCCATTGCTATGCTTGAGAATTGATTTCGTTGAGCATCTTTCTGAATTTGTATTTCATCTCGACTTTTTGTTGACGCAATAAAATTCAGTTAGGCCTTGGTTAGGCTTAGTATATCCCGAAGTTTTCCGATAGTAGAAGTCCGATTATGAAAAAGTGGTTCCAAATTATATTTAAAAAATGGTGTCTTAGTACAGAAAAAACTTTATTATTCTCCGTAATATTATTTGAACTTTGGCATAATTCATCCTTTTTTGACAATCCGACTTTATTCGGAGGCACTTTCGCATTATTGCCTTGGCAATTATCAGCGAAGGTCGATGTCAACTTGACATACCGAAACTCATCAAATTGCGTATTTTAACAGAAACAGAACATAAAATTACAATTTGTCTCTGTATCATTCCTCATAATGAATTATATGTAGAATAAAATTATATTTGAATAAAATAAAAAGAGTTTAACTGAACATACGACAAAAATACTAGCTTTGAGAGTACAGGGGACGGAAGACACAAGAATGGCGACCCTTTAACCTGGCGTGCGTTCAGTAGACGCTAGGACCTACGCTAGGACCTAGCTAAAATCTAGTTTTAGTCACGTGCTCTCACTTAAAATACACGAAAATAACTCACGGAATCTCGCGAAGTCTTGCTCTTTAGCGAGGTCGTAGCGTTACTGAACGCGAGGCTGGTTTCCGGGCCTCACAAGCTGACGTCACGGATTGCTTGTGAAGGCCCAGGTACAGGGCACTAGAACGATGGATTTCATTGGCTGTTAGCTGGAAATTTTTGACCAGGAAGTTTGCGCTGCGCATGCTTATATCCGGTAATAAGTTATGAGGTCGCTAGGTGTCGCAAGAGTAAAAAGTTATTTTTGGGTTGCGTTTGCGGTCGAAGTCTCTGGTGAAGTAGCTGTTTATGTTGTTATATTATCAACAAACTGAGCTGAAATTCATGTAATTATCGATTCTTTATTATGTAAATAAACCTGAATTGACAATGGCTTCACCGTTTTCACTTGGCATTTTTCAGTTTCATTATTTGAAAGCTTTTTATGAATTGTTTAGGTCTCTTACAGCGGAGGGCCAGAGGGTGCACAGGATTCAATTCCGTCAGTGTGGGTCGCAGGAGTGGATGCTGCATCACCAACGGTAGGGAAACTGTCCGTGATGAGCTGTAGGGCAACACAGGCCTCTCGGCTAAGGTAGAAGTTGTCCGTACTGTTAGTGACGTATACGATCTGTTTAGTGTGTAGGAGTTGGCTGTCGCTTGTTGCACCAGAGATATGGAGGAAAGTGGCACCCAGGATGCGGATACCTTCGTTGTTGGCAGCGTGCAACTTCATGTCGACTGGCACTAGATTGCGGCGTGTAACACCGAGGCCTTTAAGGGTCTGAAGTCCAGAAAGACAACTCTGGCATCCCGTGTCGGCCATGCATGCAATTTGAGCGTTCGGGTACCAGGAGGGTGCGAGGTCCGAGAATCCGAAGCGGGAGTAGTCATCTCTGGAGACACGAGCTGTCAGGTTGATGAAGGGTTGGGGTAGTGACCTTTCCCTCAGCCAAGCATTTGTGAGCTCGTCGTAGTTGTGGTGACTCAGTGCGAGTAATCGTTTTAGGACCTGTGGGTGCGCGGAGATTTCACATAGGGAATCGAAAACAGCACTAGCGCTGTCGGGGGTTTTACCGTTTTGTGGTTTGCTGCGACAAGTGTCCTTATAGTGGTGGAGCTTGCCACAGTGTTCGCATGTGTGACCGTAGGCGGGGCATACACTTCTGCGGGTTTGCAGCGGCGCTGTGCGGCCATGGCCCTTGCCGCCGCAATAGATGCAGGGTGGCACGTGCTGTTTTGGTTGATGTTGTTGTCGCCGGTAGGTGCTGGTCGTTTACCAGCTTCCTTCGATTCGACAAAGCGTAAAGTTTCTTCCAGAGTCATGTCCTGGTTGTTATCCCCCGGAAGTTCAAGTTGAATTTCTGAGTCATTAATACCGAGGGATAGACAGTCGCGTATAATGGGGTCTGTGTAATTGACAGCGTAGCTGCAGTTAGGGCATGGTAAGCTGAACTTGCAAATGCTGGCTTGGCCCCGCAAGCGGGCGCCGAAAGCGCGTATGGATTCGTCGCGGTCTTGTAGCATCCCGTGCAAGGTGGCCCTAGCGACCATTGCATTCTCAGCACGTACGGCCAGGGCGCGCATGGCGTGGAGGACATCCTCTTCCGTTTTCTCTTTGAGAGACCCTCCGGCGTTGCGGGTGAGGTCTTTGCGGAGTGGCTCATCGCAACATTCCAGAAGTTGAATAATTCGGTCTTTGCCCGAGATATTGGTCGCCGTGACGTAATCGGACCAGCGGGAAAGGAAATATTGCCAGTCCTCACTCGTCCCAGCCGAGGCGATGTGAGGCCGTTTGACCTTTTCAGCAGGCACAGCATGAGGGTGGGGGCTACCAGGGACTGGTGACGTGTGACTTGTGGCGTGAGTTGTCAGTAGAGCGGCCACAATAGCCGGGTCGACGTCAGGCGTCATGTAGGGGCATCCCTCAATAGGGCACTGAATGATCGGCATTGCGACGCTTGAGAAGTCGGTAGAAGTAGGTCACTGAATTAGGTCTCCATCATAGATAAACATTCGTCATTTCTTGTCAACCTTTACTGAAAGAATGATGGAGACCTAGAAGTACAAGTAAAGAGAATGCTTACTGTATAGCTCAAGGGTAATGACAATGTAATATAAACGGGATATAAAGTGAATACTCGTGGAAAAGGTGATAATCCCTACCTCTATGTAATATCAACGTGTAGTTACTAAGACAATGGTGGGAAGCTAGCTACAGAGACACCTAGTGGTTATAGTATAAACTATATATAGTTCTCTAATTGTTGCAAACTGCAACACTTGATGTCATGTGAATGTGGAAAGCAAAAAATGAAACAGTCGACGAGTCGGGGTCCAAGAGAGAGAGGACACTTGCATAGATTGCATATGACCAAATGTGCCCCTCTGACCAGTGACTCAGACATTACAAAAGTCAGCATGAACGAGCGAATTTCCAAATAAATTACACAAAAATATTTACTTTTTGGTTTGAACTGTATAAAATGATCCATTTTTCCACCAAAACCAGTCATTATAACTATTGCTAGACTGATTAATGTTTGCATCTTTAGGACCATTGACTGTATTTTTATGCTCCTAACTTCTGTTAGAAGTGACAAGTGTGCCAGTGACAGTATATGATATCCTTATATGACCCACCAGTTCAACCTTCACGGCATTCACGGGAACTTATATAACGCACATGAATATGTTAACATACGAGAGGGTGTGCTCTGAAAAGATCGAGACAAACTCCCGTGGACGCGACGCACTCAGCTAGTCCTTTCCCGCTATTCCGAATAGCGGTGTAGTACGCGACTGTTGTTGTGGGTGGCCTAATGGGGTAATGGTAATGGCAGGTAATGTCTATTATTTTCTTCCACAAATTATTTCGTAAAAAATCACATTACTTCAGAATCCAGCATAGTATACTGGACAATTATCATAAAATGTTTCGTATACGTTACTGGTGATGGATTCCTTGACTCGTTAGCTTTGAAATACAGGAGTTCGATCAAAACAGAGATTTAAACAGCTGTAAATTCACCGACATTCTTTCACTGGAAGTCGCCATGTTGGTAAACTAGTTTGACCTATTATAGAACTGACCAATAGAATGCCTTGTTTCTTGAAATCGGAACAGCCAATGATATTCCAAGAATGCGGATGGAAAAGTGCCCTGTAGCAGACCCCAACCAACCTCGAGGGTCTGTGCAGGAGACTAGGCGAACCTTGTGGGCACGCGTTGTTCATTCTCTACAAAATCCACAGTAAATTGTTCTGAAGTCGGGGGTGAAAAGAATCTGACGAGTGTTATGAGCTCTGACAGGGGTATTTCCAAATATCTGCGGTACATAAACATATCGGAGGACGTAACGGAGTGGAAACTTCTGTTGAACAGAGCTGGATTTGACGAGGGCTCAGCTGAAGAAGCGACGGTGTGTCCCCTTCATAGGAACAAGTCAGGTGTAGAGTTCTTCCCATTAAAACTCTGTGCATACCCCAAGACTTGGAATTGTCCGCGGAAACGCGGATTTCCGCTTTTTTTCTTTTATTCGATCGGCGTATTTTTGTTATATTTCCGCGGAAAAATCGGATTTGCCATAAAATTAAAATTATCGCGGTATTGGTTTCTCATCGCGACGTTGCTGACGACTCGAAAAGCGGAAACTGCTCTTTATGTTTCTGAGGAACAAAAATTGTAATTGCAGATCACAGGCGCTCGAACTTGCCGATGACTAGTAACCATATATAAGAAACGTGTTTTCTTAGTAGTGAGTGACATCAGTGGCAATCGAGGAAAAGATAAGTTCAAGTGCCTGTGCCTGGGATAGCATGGTTCGTCAATGGCGTCTTCATTTGGTATAAAATCGTGGTGACAAATAATGCGATTCTGCAATCAAAAATGCGTGGAGCGTGGAGTAGACTGAATATTTCTTGGAAAAAGTGGAAAAAAGAAAGGGTCAATGTCTTCACAAACCAAGGTTTGTGCTCTGTAAACTTTGAGAGGGGAACAATTACTGAGCGTGTGGCCAAGTCGCCTTGGACTAAGTTGGAGTCGGAGGACCGACTAAAAACGATGAAATACTAGGAATAATAACGCTTCCTGAAAGGAAATTCAACTGGAACCGGTTATTCGTTGGCTTGGAATCGTGGAATGTGAGTGATGTATGAAATTCTTTTGTTTGATCCCGCATGCACGCCCGTTGTCGTTGGCTGCTAGTGCTAGGCCTGACCACCAGAGTGCGATTTTCTATGTGCCGGAATGTAAAGTGCTATTTTCGTTACTACAAATGTGTTTTAAATTGCCTTTTCGTGTTCTATTTTGTGACTCGAGTTTTGTAGTTGAGAGAAGTGATCACGTGACAGATTCTGAATGATCTGATTGGTCTAAGCCATTGTTTACAAATTCCACCAGCCTATTTTCAGTGTCCTGGTAGTTATTTCTTATGTCACATAGTTTCTTCTACACCAGCGTTGCTTATGAACAATTAACTCCTGTAATTACTGTTTGAATCTGAAAAGTGTGACCAACTTAGGATTGGGGTTGATGCATTCTATGGTTTGAAGTGTATTTTTGACTTTCATTTTTCCATGCTAGCAGTTGGGGTATGAGCCACAGGTTTTCGTCATGACTTTTTTCCATTTGCGTTGGAATTAAATTTTTTGGAATTAAATGTGTATGTATTTCAGGCTTTCCAGATAATCTTTGAATCGATTTACATTTTTTTTTGTTTTTGTAATTTTGTATCGTAATTATAAGAATTGAAAATAATTTTACAGGTCTCCCTGCAGCAAATCAAAAATAAGCTCCTGCCGCTCACACTGCAAATTTTTCATCATTATCTTTATTATTTTAATTTTAAAAAATACATTTTGCTGCATCTAATTGCCTTCATTGTTGTTGCTGAAATAGATGTCAGGTACTACTTAAGATGAGTGCGTTTTGCCAACACAGTAACATGGCATCTTGTGATACTATTGTTTACTTTCGATCTGTTGAGTTATGGTTTAGATTGTCTCGGGTCATTCCAAGCCCTGCTACCCAGACCATGGAGGGAAGAAGAAGAGGCGTCATAAAAGCTCCGAGAGGTTGTCGCACAATGAATTTAGCTATGTTATTGTTAGAGGAGATAAGAAGTGAGAGAAATGTGATCCTGCCCATTGGATCAGGTATGCATTGGTTAATTCTGCCTTCTAAATTCACCTGATAGCAGTTACTGCTGAATAACAAGCATCATTTTTGGTAGTCCTAAGTTTGCATTTATTTTTTCTTCAGGCACATGTCTTTTCTTATAGTACATTTAAGAAAAGGACCTGTGCATTACCACAGGCGACCTCAGCTTCTGATGGTCCCCAATACACTACATATAATACTGCAAGGTATGACACTCGGGACTAGAAATTCCACGGGTGCTTTAATTCAGCCATCCATATCAAACACATAACTCAATAAAGTTCCACAAAACAGGGGTTCAACAAACCATGAGCAATTGTTCTTTCTTATAGTAACATTCACGGTGTCTTGCTCTACAGCTAGTTTGCTAGAAATTCGCAAGTCAGAGCAGAAAAATTTTCCCAAAAAGCCCAAACACACGTCGCACTTTGACAGTTTGAGATCAAGGACGGTACGGAAATTGCCGGTTTGTCGCGTTAAGTCACGATCTACACTTAGTCGTCCATCGGTAACTCGTCGGTAATTTCGTTTTCATGGATGCACCTAAAGTCAGTGCCAGGACTTCAGAGCACAGATATGAAACCTGGTTCCTGATACTGAACTTAGGTAATCGTGAATTGAGCATTTGCAGTGCGTGTGTGTAGTTGAGAAATCAAGTGCAAGAAAGTTTTCTAAATTGTCAATTCATATCACCGGATGAACCGTAATCTCCCTCGTGTTGAGGTGTTTTACCCTCTTTTTTTCAGATGATTACAAGCAAATGGCTGAGGAAGTATTTGGATTTTCAACATTAGAGGAAGGTTGGGCATTGAAATCGGTTAAAAATGCCTCAAGAATGTCCGAAGGTGTGAGGGATTCCCTTAAAAATATGTTTAACGATGGCGAGAAAAGTGGCCAAAAAGCAGACCCAGAGCAGTGTGTTCAGTTCATCAGATCGAAGTTTCCTTCCAATGAGTGGCGAACAGCCAAACAGATATCTACCTTTTTTCACGACTTGCACTTCAAATAAAACGCAAAGCAGTTTTTGAAGATGAAGACGAAGATGATGTTGCAAATGGTCGACGTATCTGGGAGGAGGAAATTAGAGATGCAGTATTTCGTGAAGTTGGGGGTATTGCATCCGATTATGTATGGAGGAGAAAACTTGTGTGAGATGGTGAGGGACAAAAAGTTAGGTAATCTGAAAGTTGTGAATTTGAAAGAAATTTCTAAGCTGCTGAACATAGACATTAAGCTATGTAAGCGTAAACCTGAATTTTTGAATACTGTTACAGGTTACTTAAAGATGTGCGCTTGCCATGCTGATGTCTTGAATAGATTTTTTAAAGGATATATGTGTTCACACCTTAATCAGCGGGTGCTGACCGAGGTTGGGGGTGTGGTTAGGCCTTGTGATGTTTGTAGGAATGGGAAATTGGTGGTCACCTGTGCCATTGTATTTCCAAGCTACTTGATTAGGACTCAAACCGAGTGAAATATATTCCAGTTGCAATGCTTAGTCTCATCACAGTGGTTTACTTCTGTTGTTGAATCCTTGAAATAGTCCGTCTTTCTGAGAGTTTTATGGTTTTCTATAAATGCTGAAAGGTGTAAACTGCTGGAGGTACGAGCGGAGGGATTTTACACGATTTAGGGTGTGCCACTCTTGAGCGCTTCCAGTCGGTGGAACCAATTCTTTGTGAATTTTCTACCTACTTTACCATTGCCTTGAAAAGCCTTGTTGCATAATATTAGTTTAGCTTATTCTTTACTGTTCAACTTGGTGGATGACACGAAATAAGGTTATTTTATGGAGTTTTGATTGATTTACATAGACTTCTGTGCGCCTTTCATTTAGACTTCCTGTGTGTTGGAAATGATTTGCTTTAGTTTGTTTTTTAGATTTTGATCCAAATTTTGTTTCACACAGTACATATAGTTTTCTATGTAACATTGAGCAGACTTCAAGAGAACTCTGTCAGACTCAGCTAAACTTGGATAAACTTTCTCCAAAATTATTTGACAGATTAGAGGAACTTCTGTGTCTATGAAATGTAGAAATTTTGTCAGCTTTATGTGAAGTTATTGCACCTAGGTGTTGCCTTTCTAGATAAGATGTTATGTATACATTATCTAGTAGTTCATGATGGTGCAACTCTGAAGTATTCCTGACTGTTTTCATCTGATCATAATATACTAATAGACATTCGAGTTCTTTTGCATATGAACGAATTTTTTATTTATTATTTGCATTCATTGTCTTTAGATTCTTGCAGTTTAATGACCTCTTTTCATAGAATCGCACGCTCTGTCCAGAGTTAGATGTTGTTCTATTGAGGACATAATGACTACTAGACAGACAACCCACAAGTAAAACAATGATTGCGTAACTGGACCATGTTTCATGGTACGAAGGTCGCCATAGACTATTTAACATGTTTCTGTTCTGTCGTCACAATTCTAAAATACATTGAATTTTTCCTTTGTAACTCCATTTCAATAATGTAGTGAGAGTTATTGCAAAATAAACACACCGTCATGTTTTTTCGATACCAATATTAAGAGACCTTTTCAACATTCATTTTATTACAAAACCGTTGCCCATTACTGAACTTAGAGACTCCTAATGGTCGGCATGTACGATTATTTTGTGCCCAGTGAAACTGGAAAACAAAAAAGGATGGTAGAAAATTATAATCTGGTGTGAGATGGAAAACTCAAATGTTTCAGGCATTAAAGTCATAGGCGGACTTTGGGGGGGCAGGGCCCCTCCCCCTTGGCTGTTGGAAGGAAAATTAAACTGTGAAGAAATATCGAGTGCACCAATTTGGAATGGCAGTGGGGGGGTTAGAGCGTGGCGGAACCGTGTTCCCGTTTTTTTTTACTCCGATAGAATTTTTGTACACCAGGGTCCACATCTCCAGCCCCCGCAACTTCTTTTCGGGCTGCCTGTGCCTACGTTTGCGCTTTGCCCAATTCTCCGAGGCAACATCTTGGCCCCCCCCCCTTATGGTATCCTAGATCCGCCACTGAAAGTAACTTCAGTTTAAAAAATAATGTGGAGTTCCTGTTGATGGGCAATAGTGATTATAAATTAAGGTGTTCTATAAAACTGAAATCGAAAGCACATTGTTCTAGGTGGCGTGCAGCTTTGAATTGGCATTGATGATTCTTATTGTCGGTACTCCAGTGTCTTACTATTAAATAAGAATAAACTCTGGTGCAATTTTTGGGGGTTGTGCATATATGGTATACAATGATTTAATTTTTCATAGACCACTTTTTCAAAGTCGGCGGCTTTTTCAAAACTGTCTGTAGATTTCATAACTTGTGTAACTGAAATTTCTGCATAAAAAGTGAATATTCTACATTCGACAACTTGCGCTGAAGTGTGTAGTTGTGATACATTCCTTGATATTTGGGTATTTTTGTAAAGAAATATTTGCATTTTGCTCACGTTGTGGCAACAAATCTAATTTGCAAAAATATGCCCCCCCCTTCCCTTTAGCAATTTTATTCTTTTGCCAATTTTGTACTGAATATTGACAAAAATTCTACTCCATTATCCAAAAGGCTTTCTCAAAACGTCACATTGACTGAACCGTTGGCTTTTGTTTACCACGCTACGTCGACTTATGAGGGAATCACCGTACACGACCCAGTTCTTGAAATGATAGCCATTTGAAGGAGTTAATACTAGAAATTGCTTAATACATTATCAAACTACATGTAGCAAGAATTTCAAACACAATCGCAACTTTCGTCGTTTGACTAGGAAGTCGAGTCTGGCGGGGCCTGCTAATGATCACTAAACACTGCTTAGTGCTATTGTATTAACAGCAACCCATTCTACGCGAAGTAAAAACAACAAATAAACATTGTTCTACTAATTTTTAAATAAATACCATGCATCCGTACATAAATAAGAGCCAAATTTCGAAGGAAATCGCTGTACAAACAGACGCTATCGACTTTTCCTGTTTTGGTAAACTGTTCAATTTTACCTCCAATGCTGGAGAGCTTCATAGAATTGCCCAAAATTCTGCGTATTAGGCGGCATTTCACAGGAACTGTGAAAAAAAACTCCCACAAATATGACGATGGAATATTTTTATTTCACCTTAGTTTGGTAGAAGAAAATACCTCACTTTAAATAGTTAGGAACCACTTTTTAATAAAAGCCTTTTGAAATTCCACACTTACTACCCATTTCCCTATTGGAATACATGGGAATATTGGATGTGCTGTAACCCATACAAAGACATTTTTTGGATTTTTAAAATAACTTTTTATTTTATTGTTTCATTTCCTTAATAAAACCCATCGTCAAAATCTATGCATTTTTACTTTTCTCAGATAATGCCTCTTAAAAGTCGGAAATTTTATCTTCCGCTTGCGTGCTCCCCATTTCGGAATAATATATTATTGACAACAACTCAACTGAAAAACATCTGGAAATCTGGTATATTATATTTTCAGGAATTTCATACTTTCTGAGTCCAGATTAAATTATTTTTGAAGCACTTCTGTGAACTGTAAGACAAATTTTGTAAATTACCTGTACGTTTTATGAAACAGGCTCCAGGACTTGAAATTTGGGCAACTGCATGTCAAGTTTTGAGGTAATGTACATATCTACTGAATCGTGCAGCGTGTTGGATAAAATTTCCTAGTCGAGGATGGATATTAGATCCTGGTCTCAAATTTCACGTGTTTGTTATTACTCTGCGCGTGTAAGCGCAGAGTACTGTTGTTCCTGGGTTTTCTTCAGTTTTATTCTTATTCTTATTCTTATTCTTCTTATTCTTCTTCCGACCAACTTTGAGCCTTAATAACTCCAAATTGGGTGCAGGTACGGTCTTTAAATTCAGCATATGAGTTTTGACAGTATATAAATTTTGATTGGTTATATAATCATATTCCATATTGCACCGGAAGAGGTCGTTGGGTGCAAAGGTCGTATAATAATGATAGTTCCAGTCTTGCATAAGATATTTAGTGCACTTTTTGATTCTGGGTATTATCCCCAGACATGGTGTGACGCAGTGCTTACTCCAGTACATAAACAAGGCAATATCAATGACGAAAATAACTATAGAGGTATCTCCCTGTTGTCTGCTTTGGGAAAACTTTTTACCAAACTTTTAAATAATCGTCTGTATTACTGGGCTGAAAATAATGATAAACTTTATGAGTCTCAAGCTGGGTTTAGAAAAGGCTACTCTACGATTGACCAAGTGTTTACACTTCAAGCTATGTGCCACAAGTATTTGAGTC
>NMRA01000432.1:130069-354673 GCA_002633005.1 Phoronis australis | reverse complement strand
GGGGGCAGCTTCGCTATAAGGGTACAGCTTACTGCTGGTTTTTCACAAGACGGAAATGTACCTCCACGGAAACAGTTGCAGTGTTACCATGGTAACCGATATTGCAGTGTCGGTGCCGTTTTTACTGACATTGGTCATGAACCTATCATGTGATATCAAAAGTGTTCAGAAACGATTCTGTTTGAAGCAGAAACTGGAGTAGAAAATTTGGTCAAAAATGACTCATTCCACCGCAAGAAATTGCCTCATTTTGCCCCCAAGAACACTTCCCATGTATCTCCTAAACCACCAAACTTTGTGGTGTCATACTTCACCCATTTTCTCTCATACCTAATGTGATTTATCAGACTAAACATGGATCTGAATGGTTGACCCCCCACCTTGCCGCTTTTTGGCTGTACAGTGGTCGGTGGATCCGTGGACTGATACTTTTAAATACCCGACATTGCATTATAATCAGTGGAGAAGTTGATTCCCAAAAACATGAAAGGATAGTTGGTCCATAACAGGTTTTCATTGACACAAAGTTTTTCCTCAGAGTCTTTTTTGAACCAATCCAAACACATCTTGTTTTCTCGATGTTTGGCTTCAAACCAGAAAATTTCGCAAATTGGTCAATTAAATTCAAAGATGATCTAAGAGATAACTCAGAACCGTCCAAAATTAAACAAGTGTCGTCAGCGTACTGGATCAATTTAAACTCAGAAACACCTCTCCTGATCCCAGTGATGCCACCATCCCGACGAATTAAGTTACCCAATATTTCTTTACATAATACAAAAAGGTAAGAAGAAATAAGGTCTCCTTGACGACAGCCTCTTCCCATTTCAAAAAAATCCAGAGAAAAATCCATGTTGGAGAACACAAAGACAAGATTTGTTGTAGAGTGTTTTGACTGTGTTAATGAACCTTGGGCCAAAGTTAAAGTATGATAATGCCTTGAGGATGAAAGAACAGGAAACCGAGTCGAAAGCTTTTTCAAAATCGATCATTAACAGGCGTCCGGGTAAGGGTTTACAGTCTAAAAATTAAATTACATCGAATAAAATTCTTATGTTTCTCCAATATACCTGCCGTTCATGAAACCTTGTTGATCTCGTGAATAAGGGGTCCGAGGACGCTTTTTAGGCGTCTTGCAATACATCCAGATAAAGATTTGTAAGTAATATTCAATGGCAAAATTGGACGCCAATTTTTGATGAATTCTCTTGGTTTATTTTCTTTTGGTATTATTGAGATAATACCCTGTTTTTGAGTAGCAGATAATTCTCCTTTATTGATACCTTCTTCAAAAGATCGGAACAAATAATATTTAAGGTCTGGCCAAAAAAATTTAAAAAATTCTACTGTGAAACCATCTGGGCTAGGACTTTAATTTGTTGTTTTTTTAAATCTGTCTGAGTTGCATGAATTTCCTCCAAAGTGATAAATTTTTCAAGTTCGACTCGGTTATACTGGTTCAATTTAGGCATTGGGAACGATGCCAAAAGTTCATTTAAATTAACATCAACAAGGTCGCCATCTTTACAGGAGTATAATTTTTATAAAAAAGAAGTGATCTCCGAGAGGATAGCGGATTGTTCCTTGATTAGCGTCATTGGAGCTTAGTAGTTTAGTTACATTCTTATTCACAAAATTTCGTTTTTCTAATGCACAAAAATATTTGGTTGGTTTTTCGCCATTTTCAACCCAGTTGGCTCTCGATCTGACCATTACTCCATGCATGTATTCTCTGCGATAATCCTCATATTTCGACTTCTTATTTTCTAATAGAACAGCAATTTCAGGATCGTCACTCTCATTGAATCTTGTAAGGACATTAACTGTTCTTCCAAGTCTTTTCCCTTTCCATTTTTCTTTTTCTTAGAGATACAATATGGAATAGTTACCGTTCGAATATTTAACAATAACATCTCCAAAAACAATTGATAAAACTGAAGATTATCAGATTTTTTTGTATTTTGTTCAAATCGTATACTGGAAGAGTATATTGTTTTTTGTACACAAAATCTCATTCTTGACGAGATTAATATATTCATATGTTCATATATCAGAAAAAACACCGTATCTAACACTGTTCAAGTAATTACCAAACCTACTGTTTTGGTTATTTTCATTGCATTTCTGCGGGTAAAAATTATCCGGACTTTTTACGAAAAATTCAATTTCATAAGCCCACAGTTCATGTCGCAGCGTTAGTGGAGCTTACTGTACCTAAGAATGGGAGACGTATTACGCATTTGTTTAGAGTGTTCTTACCGAATGAGTCGAGAATGATTCGAGCGCCGGAAATTCCCGACACCCGACTGGCTATTGGGGCCTACTTAGCCACAGTTATATGGCTTCGACAAGTGCAGCCCCATTTCTATAACCAAAATTTGTAGCTACAAAAATCCTTTCACATGAATTTGTTAATCAACATTTTAAAGTTGTTTTGTCGTCTTCCTTGTTCACACACGAAAAGTCCACACATATATCCACTCGCCCCATTGATGATAAAAGTCCACACATATATCCACTAGTCCCATTGATGATAAAAGTCCACACATATATCCACTAGTCCCATTGATGATGAAAGTCCACACATATATCCACTCGTCCCATTGATGATGAAAGTCCACACATATATCCACTAGTCCCATTGATGATGAAAGTCCACACATATATCCACTCGTCCCATTGATTTCTTCTGCAGAACTATTAGTCATTGGCAGATTTTTCTCGGTGGTCTCTCGGCTCCCGGCTTCTTTTTTCACCTGAGCCGGGAGTACCCATGGAGTTCAAGCGGAGATATCATCGAGGTGTATTGCGTTAACCCTTTCGTGGAGTCGGCTCTATAGCATAAATGTATGTCTCAATTGACTGGTGTATGAGAACAGTATGATGCTGGGTACCTAATTTATCATAACAACTGTTTTAAGTATACGGAATAGCTAAGTTTCAAGCTTACACAAACTAGTCTAATTGCATTTCAAAACATATCCATGGACTCAGTGGGGGAAATATTTGCCAGATATGCTTGATCCCTGTAGACGTTTTCCTTGCTTAAGGCACATGTAAGTGAGCGCACATTTATTTCTTTAGAGATAACCAACCATTGGGTGAGTGGATTCGAAAAGGGGATCCATTGGTGGACAGCATCCATGAAAAAGTCACCCTCAATTTGTTCATTGTTTGATTTTTTTTCAAAAACATAATTCTCACCCGACAATAAAGAATTTTAATAGTTTTAATAAAAAACCTTTTTCATAAGGAATCCAACTGGGCAGATGAAGTTTTGACCAATTAATTCTGAAACAGCACAAGAGGTCCTGTAGTCAAACATGTGTGTAGTTATTGTAACTAAAGTTTTAAAGTTATATTAACAGATTGGTGTAGTGAAAACGAACCTGTTGTAGAACTCCTAAATCCCAAAGTGATTACTTTTGTTGGTAACATTGTCGGTAAGACAACTGTTCATAGAGAATTTTGTCAGGAGAGAAAACTTTCAGTGAGAACTGGTACACTGTATAGTCAAGCAATCCATACAAAATGTTAATTGTTATGACTAAATGTGAATGTACAAATTGTTTTCAAGGACAACCACGCATACATGTACTGGAGGATTTTTTATACTATTTTAGGAAGAAGTTAGTCTAAGAATGAGGGCTTGGAATGATCAATGACAAAAAAGAGCAAAATTTTAGTGATGTATTGTTCCACAAATAGGCTTGTGTGATGGAAATATTTTTTGTGTTGTAAAACTTAACTGAAATAAGCATTTTACATGGATAAAGTCAAAATAATGATAAAAAGAGGAAACTGGAAATCACGTAAGAGGAAATTGAAACAAAAAAAGAGAGGAAATCCTCTCAAAAGAGGAAAATTCCAAGCCCTGTAAAATTGTGGACTAACTACTGTAAACCAACCTTTTGTTTAAAACACTCTTTTTATGAAATAATTAAAAGGACACTAAACCCTGTTTTGATGATTTCAACCAATCCTGTTCTGTCACTGCTAATGCATCATTGGCACCAGGATGCAAATAAAATACTCCCCATGTCAGAGATTGGGTATTACGATTCTTGGTAGGTGGTCTTTCACAAAAGTTGCCCCATAATTCCCTAGAAGCGTGGGTCACATCTGCCTGTTTAGCAGACTTTGAAAGGAGTTTTCAAAGTTTGCTCTAAATTTTTGATAAATCTGGAAGGTTATAGGACATTACTTTGTTTTAAAGAACTGGATGGGAAAGTCATCTTTAGTAGCTGTTAATAAGCCAGAACAAGCATGGTATCCTTCTAAGAATTGCAGTACCAACCTTATCTATTCAAAAGTCCACAGTTTTAGTCTGCAGAGAGCAGGAAATGACACAACAGAAGTAGGCTGAATACATGAGGGAGGTCTCCTCTCACCACATCTGAACACTCTGCAGTTGAGGTAGTAGCACCCCCTGGTGTCCAATAAACAAGATTGTGTTTTTTCCCAACACTCTTCAGAAGGGCATCCAGCAAACTGGATCAATTTTGGACAAGAAGTGAGCACAGCTTTTATGCCATCAAAAGTTACAAGTCTGACATGACTTGCATAGAGTGTTTGTAACTGACGACAATGCTTGGCTATGGCGAGCAGAGACAAGTCGGTAATTCCCGATGGCACCACACCAGATATGCTAGAAATGTCTAAATATTCTAAACGGTAGAGTGTTTTAGCGATGAATGAGATTCCTTGGTCGTCAATCTCATAGCAGCCAGCCAAATCCAATAATTTGACATGTTGGCAGAATGCTGTAATTTGTCTCAGTGACTCCACCGATAGCTTTGAGCACAGACGTAAATCCAGGTGCTTCATCTGGTTACTACCTCCCAATATCCTACAATCGGCTAATTTAGATAAGCACTCATGTTCATTTTGAGATATAATTTCAGCATTCCCAAAGCCTGATAACAAGGCCTTTCTAGTTCCATAACTACCCATCACAGCAAGATTGAAATCGCACAGACTGAAACAAGTCTCAAGAGACAAATGCTGGAGTTTATGGCATTTTCTAAGTATCCTGCTAACTCCATGACCAGTCAGTTGAAGACACCCATTTGCAATCAGCGACTCCAGTTCATTGTCAACATTAGCCACCTCGATCATATCACCGTTCCTAATCTGCAAACAGCCCGAAATGTTAAGGTGGCGTAGTATTGGACATTTTAAGACAACATCAAGAAGTCCTGCTCCACTGATACTGGGGCACATGATGAGGTCAATTCTTTGTAAACTGCTGCAATTCAAAGCAATAGCCCTCAACCCCACGTCTGTAATATTGCTGTTGGTAGACATATGGTAAGATGGACCATTTACAATAAATTTGGCAAGACTGGCACAGCTCTCTGCAAGGGAGATAATTCCTATGTCCGTAATTCTGCGACAAGCACTAATGTCTAGACACCTCAGATTCTTACCACAAACTTTCCCAATGGCTAACAAGCTTTGATCTCCAAGATATGTCCCGGAAATATTAACCTCCTGTAGCGACTTGAATCTTTCAGCGCACGACAGAAAAGCATCATCTGATACTAACACACAGTCTGTTAATTCAAGGCCTGTAATATCTGGGACCGTACTGGAAATCATCTCCAACAAGGCATCATCTACATGTTCACTTCCTGTCACAGACAATTCCTCAAGATTTGTGTTTAGAACAAGAACTTGCTTCAAGGAATCCATGTCGTTATATGTGACATCGAGTTTCAATTGCCGAAGGCTACACAATCCGAGCAATGAACAACAATCCACTATTATGTCACTGTTGCAATCATAACTAATGATTTCAATATCAGGATGTTTGGATAAGATACAAGCCCATGTGTCACGTGATAAATCTACACCTCTCAGATCTAGTTCTTTTAGTTTTTTGCAATGGAATATTTTGCTAGAAAATGCACAGTCGCTGAGTTGACAACAATCTTTTACACTGAGCTGGACTACATGGTCAGACACAGACTGCATGAAGTTCAGGTAGTCCTGCGTTGAAATATGTCTGTGGTACCTTGATAAATCCACCTTTGTCCACAGACTAGAGGCAAAGGAAATAGCATGCCACCTGTAAAATTTCAAATGGAAGTTCATACAACTGTTTTTAACAATGGGAGACTCCATATTCATTGGGTGGCGCTGAAGATGAGTGTCGCCAATCATTGTCCTGCATCATTCTCTGGCTGTTGTAACATACAGCGGAAAAAGTCTATTGATATCTAGAAAACAGCAAATATACACGCCCATATGTAACATGCACTATTTGCTAAAATTTTTGTGGCATCTTGTAAGAGATGATGACAATCTAATTTCACTGAAGTTTTCTCCAAAACTAGATTTTGCTGATAATAAAAACCTGTAACAACACTGTCAACAAGTCTGTTAAGAAAGGTACACAAACTTAGTGTGGAAGGATTAATGACTGAATCAGCAAACTTAAGGAAGAGTGTAGTTAGTTTTACTTAAAAAACTGTACCTGGTGCATACTTTACGTGCAGACAAGCAAAGATCGGTTATGTCCAGCAGGGAGAACACTTGAATGAGTGCGTTCTCTGGCAACAAATCCATCATTTATTTAGCGTGTACAGCTGCTTAATTCCCATGAGCACGTCAAGGCAACATGTAGCCGGGTGCGCTGCTCCGCTACCTGCACACAGGCAGGCTACTCTGGCTGGGCTCTCAACGAGGTTCTGGCGAGACACGTCCAGCTGTGAGGGAGCTAAGCCAATCGGACCACGAGATGTCACTGTCGCATACCAAGTACTCAAATTTCCAGGTTTTAGTATCCGATTCTGAGTCTAAGTAAGCAGTCCAACAGCCCAATCCCCATTAGCTTAATATCATAGCCTTACGAAAATAAAATATTTTTCGTAAACTTTTCAAGCATGATGCTCTAAAAGAACTTAAAATTATCGGTCTTCCCTTTTGAAGTTTCCTATTTCGGAGATACATAACTCATAGCAACGGAGATCGAGTCAAAATGGCGAACATGGTTATTTAACGAGAAACTCAACTTAAAGTTGATTTTTTTGTCTTACTATGCAGGTGAAGTTTACAAAGTGTGATGTAATTCTGTATTTTAGCCTTCTAAGTTTCCGAAAGTGGTAATCTTCTTCCGACACGTTAAAATTCAACTTGTTGAAGACGCTGAAAGAAAATCAAAAGGTGAGTTTCTTCCAAATACAAGTCAATGAGAACCATTCTTCGTGTTTTTATTTTGCATCATAGCTTCAAAGGAACAATCCCACTGCAGCCAATGATACCTTTCTCCAGACATTATCAGTGATAAATGACAGGGTGACGTGAATATTTAATTATTTAGTTATTTGCAATTTGATATATACATGCACACCGGTGACTTAAAGTTGTGAATTAAGCTATAAGCGTAATAAGCAGCTGTTTGTCATACTACCCTATGTCCGTTAGCAATTGCTCATGTGATGTCATGTACATATATCAGCCTCCACAAATATACGTGTTTTGACAATCTTAATTCTTGTTTGTCTCCGTAAGCAGGGTTTTTAAACCCTGACGGTCGCTGATATCGCCGGCCATTTTGAATGAGTCCCTAAAGTCGTAACCGTTTCATTTAGACGCAAATGCACGAAGTAAGACCGCACAAGTCAACTACAGTGCTTACAGTTACTCTAGACAACATAAAAATGCATTGTATTGTTTATTAATTCAGTTTCAATTGAAGTAAATTGTTATATGTTTTGCACCCAACTTTGATGTGCACAGACATTTTCAATGAGGTTGTTCACGTAAAACGCTAAGAACCCAGCATCAATTATCTCTCTGTATTTTATGGCTTTGGCCTTACAAAAGTTGATCGACCCTTGGACATTTTGATACATTGTTCAAGCTACCCCTGGAGCACGTGTTTGAGTAAATCTGAACGATGAATATTTTCGAAAATATATCCCAAAAATGCACAAAGATGTGGATTAGTGAAATATGCTGTTTTTAAGATACATTTGAAAAAAGAAGCCACTCACTCACTGTTTGTTATCATAGTGTGAATACCAACACGTCCGCGTATTCGTTTGACGTTTGTAAGCAGACTAACGCAGGAAACTTCCGACGCCAGATGTCGTGGGACCGCGCAGAAGAGGAAATAAGATCGTTCACAACTTTAGGGCACTCACGACTTTAGGACCCCTCACGGTACTATACAGTCTACTGTTGTTGTTTTGTTATTCTTACATGGGAGTTATTTGGAGTCCTTGTGAACACTGCAGCTAAGTTATTGGGATCTGCACTGTTCTATGCTTTCATTTGTTGTTCCCATGACAACTAGATTTCACTTTTTTTCAGAATGCCTGCCTACACAGAAAGAAAAACTAGTGGCCGTGCCAATGAATGGCCCATGTATCTTCAGAGACCATCATCCAGTACGTCCCAGGATGTGTCACATGTACTAGCGAAAACATTCAGGGATCTATTCACACGTGACGTGGTCAGTCCAGAGATGGTGAAGAACCTGGAAATCTCCAAAGGAAATCAAGACAATGCATACCATCAACGATATGTTGAAGCCTTACAGCAGGTAAATGCAATCTCGTCTTTTCCTGAAATTTCAACTTAATCCTGAGAAACGACACCGTATATGTCTTGTTTAATCCCTTGGGTGTTTGAAAATACTTCCATGTGCATGTGATGCCTGCAAAAACTATAACGAGATGTTCTACACTGATGTTGTATCTGATCATAACTGCATGAGCAGCATTGGCTATCAGTAGCTAGATCCAGTTTTTAGCAAATGCTTTACAAAGAGTGGTTGGAAATTAACCAAATGAAAGAAATGCGTTCCATCGTGCTGTGAACTAGCATGGCTGACATCAGTGTGACTTCAATGTTGTTATGCATCGTATCATTTCATGCAACCTTGACCCTTTTCACATTTATAAGGTTAGTCACAGTTATAACTGATACTGCTTGTTGGTTACTAGGTACATCAAGAGCGAGAACGCCGCATTGCTGAAGCAGCCATGTTGGAGAGACACATCATGCAGGCACAGGCACGTGCAATGTCTGCTGATGAGCGAGAGATGAATCGACTTGGATCGGGAAATGGCAATTTAATGCATGCTGATTTGGGGCTGCCTCCAGGTGGGTACATTTCAATCCTGCCAGCTGTGTAAGTTAGCCCAAGCCCTACAGTGTTTTAGTTCATTTTTTATCAAACTTAGTTTTTAGTACTGTTTAAATGCTTTAAAAGTAGTGAACACTGAGTTCACTGCATCATGTCTTTTACTGTTAGTAATTGATGTGAATAACATTCAGTTTGAGACGACCAGAAAATGTATAATGTTTTTGACATAGTGAATTAGTGATCGATGAGGACTACGTGTAATTAGATTGATTGTACCTGTCCCACATAATCAAGTTGACAGAAACAGACCTCACACCGTAGGGACTAAACTGTGAATGTCATCACTTTATTTTCAGCCCGATCTCACTTCCGGTCAGTGATTGACAATGAGCTGCTGAAGATGCATGACCTGATTTGCCCGGATGACTTCTCCACAGAAGAGCCCGCCCCCGTCCCCCCTCCAAAAGGTGTGTAGTGTTTACGCTCACTAGGGAACCACAAATTTGAACTTTATGTAAACGTTTGCTGTGAAGTTCCGATTCTTTGCCTTGGGATGTAATGATTTCACATGATGTACTAGTTACCCATTTGTTCATCATCACTCCTTCCTCAATACCAATGCGGATGACAGTCTGGGTGGATTTACCAGGTTTTTGGTTTCAAAATGTATAGTTTTCATTGTGTACCATTCTCATGGACTGTTATAACCAAGAAATTTTTAACATCAGGATCTGATCTATTATCACGTTCAATGAAACTTGACGAACAAGTCCATTTTATTCTTACACAATGCTGTGGAAGCAAGTGGGTCAGAGCTTTAAGCCACACAGAGGAATCAGCAGGGGAAAGTTAAGTCTAATTTCTCTGAAAGTCAACTGGTTTTCTCTGTCTGAAGTTTTTTGGTGACAAAATTTCATAAAAAACACATCTTCTTCACGACATCATTTGGAAATAGTATTTTTTATAGGATATTGGTTAGCATTAGACGCGCTGTTTACAACATAATTGCTGGATTACATAAGCTGATCAGATGAACGCAGACAATGAGAGCACTGGACTATGTAAATATTGGGTTTGTCAGCTTTCTCCCCTTGTTATCACTGTTGAAGTGATAACGACATGGCTTTAACCCGTCAGTTCCCGATCAGTGAAATCAGGAAACTCACCCTACAGCACGGGAGCATAATGTTTGTAACTGATGGAGCTTAGACATCAAGAATTACAGTTATGGTTTGTTACTTTTAGCCCCAACAATCCCTGGATATGCCCAAGAAACAAAGAGTTTTCAAAACCGAGTGTCTGGTAACTTTGATGATGATCGTGAATATGACACAATGGACTTGGAAGGAGATGTTCACATCAGTTCTGAAACACTCCAGACTCAGCCAGAGCTGCTGCAGAGTACAAAGGCTGCTTATGATTCAGTATGTGTATTTTTTTTGCTTTTCCTTTTTAACATTGTTTTCATCTGTCTTCAGACAGTTATTTGAATTAAAATGCAGCCATGTTTAACTTTTTGATACTGCAACTGCATGTTCATTTTATTACATTTATGTATCACAGCAGTACATAGATATATTTTGTTGTAGCATAAAAAACTGTTTGTTAGTTCACCATCTTAACATTCTTGAATGTGGAATCGCCAATTCAATAGCAGCTTGGTGGAATGCATGCACCAAACTTTAAGTCCTATCTGGACACTGATATATGTTCTTGGAGTATCCCTAATTTATCACTGTTGCATCCTACCTGCTTGTTGAGGAAGTAGTGGGAAGTGCAACACAAGGATTAGCACTAGATTCTTTACCTTAATTCTTCTACTTTTTGTATACACAAGGGATCATCCTTTTTTGTGCATGGTTTTAGAATCCCCAGTTTCACAAGCAGTACAGCTGGAAGGAGCAGCTGAGCACAGAACAACGTATGATTAACAGGGCTGACCTGGCTGATATGCAGGCTAAGGCTGACTACCTGAAGAACCCTCGCTTTAGGAAGGTTGGCGATGATGAACCCAAGCTGTTGATCAAGTCACAGAAAAAGGTCCCGAAAGAGTTTTGCATCAAACCCAAACCACAGAAAAAACAGTATGTCTTGATTTCGGTTGATTACTTATACCGAGTTACTTATATAAGTTGTCCATTAGATTTTCAACCATTACCCGCATCAACCAAACTTTACTCAAATGAACAACTGACCAATCACGTTGCATGAAATGTGAATGTTAACCCAAAGTGTGCCACTCAATTTGTCCACTCTCAAGTTGAGTCTTTAACAAAGATTGGTGGTTATCAATCCTGTCTTGTTGTTTTTACAGCTTGCAACTTTTCTCATTCCTGCGAGATAGTTATAGGGGATCAATTATATGGCTTCTCCACCTTTTGTTGTGAATCATGTAGTTGGCCTACTTGCTTAAAGTACTTCAAGACGTATGTTGTGTCGTGTCCTTTGTGGTTCGATGTGTTTCATAAACAAGCAGTATGTGAAAAATTTCAGCACCAACTACTGTTCATATGCGATATGAATGGTGATTATAGTAGCAGGTTCTTCTTGCATCATATTAATTAAAAGTGAATTTCAGCCTGTTGAATACTTTCACTCTCATAAAATTGGTCTCATGATACTCCTTACCGTGATAAGGTACTAATCTGTTACCCACAAGAACATCAAAACCAACAGTGACTCAAGGAAACACTTCAGAGTTTGTTGGGGTTGCATGGGTAGCTCTAGAATTGAGAATTTAAAAATGACACATGCACGCATTGCCTGCGACTTTACTAAGTGGCTCATTTGGCAACAAATCAAGAATAGATGAGTGTGGTTTTTCTACCACAAAGCGTTTCAATTAAGAACTCAACAGTGACAGCTAGCTAAATAGAAATGAAATGCAGCTTTAAAGTTTATTGTGATTTTTTGTCCCGATTTTTTTTGTCCCAAATAAACACTATTGTGAGATAAATTGTTCATGAGATGCATGCCATAAACCAGCAAATTACCATTGGGTGGTAGAAATTACATTTATCTTCATCAAGTTGGGCCCTCATGAAGCAAACAAAATTGGGGTTAGATCAGACAGAAATCACTTTTATCCCATACACGTTGAATCTGTCGAGGGAAATACGGCCATGTAATAAAGTTTTCCGTATTCACCCCCGCACTACTTCAACAGTGACCTCTGACATGGAAAGTTCAAAAGGTAGGTCATATGTCGACTCGACGTCTTCAGCCGGTTCGATACTCAAACTTTCCGATTATAGTTTAAAGTAATACAGTTGCAGCAGTGTAACTAACACTCGTCGTGCAACCGAGCCCTAAACGTAAAATCTGGAACAAAACCGTTAATAATAAGACACTTATGTCTCAGTTTTCAATTGTTGAATTCTATATCATCTGCAACTCAGGCGTCGATTCCTAGGAAACTAAAATCAAATATTGTTGTTTTTTAACTAGTTCCAGGAGATGTTACAAGTTCACTGTTGCCGTTGTTCATCTTTGTTTCCTCTTTTCAAGAAATAAATCGTTACTTTTAAAACTGTTTCTTTTACAAGAGAAAACTTGCAACCTAACGCAAGTACATACATATAGGATGTGATCCGCCATGTGAACAGTCTGAGTGAAGTATTTGAAAAATCTGCCGACTAAGAAACTAAGGAATTCGAAGCGCATGGGATAAATACAGATGTCTTGATTGGCGTACAGGAAGTAATATCCCACTCGACCTTATTCCGCTTATCAACCGAGACCGAAGGTTGAGGTCGATACGCGGAATAATGTCTCATGGGATATTACTTCATGTACACCACTCTCGGCACGTTTTGTGTATTTACACTCTCAATACACGTACGTCGAATGCTTGTCATTAATGCTTGTCACTCCCTATACATTGTGGCCAAGATATCATTTTATAATAAACCAAATGCAGTGTAGTGCAATGAGATGTTCTTGAAATAATTGTTATGTTGTTGCAAAATTAATTGTAATGTTTACGCTTTCAAATTGTTTCAGAGTTGAGGACAGTGTGATATTTATAGCCTCTCCTTCCGTGATACGCTTCACTGATTATCAAGTTGGACAAGTTTATGAGGTATGAGATGACTCATTTATTAAAGTTTATAAAACATGCTCAGGTGTGAAAGAATAATTTTGTTCACCAGAATGTTTGCTTTTCCAAAGCAGCAGTATTGTGTTTTTATCATTTGTTTGAATTTATTGTACAAATTTCTGGCTGTAAAAAGCCTGAAATACCACTGATGGTGCTACTGGTTCAGCAGCTAAAATTAACTCACTGTATCTAGCATCTTATATTTAACTCACTGTATCTAGCAACTTATATTTAACTCACTGTATCTAGCATCTTATATTTAACTCACTGTATCTAGCAACTTATAATTAACTCACTGTATCTAGCAACTTATATTTAACTCGCATCTAGCATCTTATAATTAACTCACTGTATCTAGCAACTTATAACTAACTCAAACGTTGCAATCATTTTTAGTCTGGATATTGAATGAGATGGGGCTGGTTTTATACTGGAAACTTATTGGGCTGGATCTAGTGTGCTTTTAATAGTCACATATGTCTTACATTGGCTTTATATTTTATTTAATTTAATGATTCATTTGATGTGATTCTTGTAGCAATGATACCTGAGTACACAACTGACAATGTACTCCAATGTAGTTTGTGTTTCCTGGACATTTTCATGAAATCTCAACAAGTAACAATAATTATTTTAATTACTCTTTGGTATGTCATTATTTTAATAAGTTTATACAAATGAGTAGTTAAACATCAATCTAGAATGTTTCTGCTTTTGAGTATTACTCTTGTAGAAAACACACTAGGAAGTACCTAAGATAGTCACAGACATTTACGTGGGAAATGTTATTAACAATATTCGCAATCCTCCTCTTTTTACTCTGCAACATAGCTCGTGGCGTACCCCAGGCAAAATAGATTACGATAAATACCATACATGCTAAAGGTATTCTGACAAAATGACCTAAAATTCCCCATCACGACGTCTGGGTTGAAACCTCATTCATTGTCATTGTTGTCATCTCTAATGACCGAGAAGGAAGCCGGGTAATTAAAAAGAAAGTTAGTAATATGGCTAGGTCATTCTGTCATTAGAATTTTGCTACCAAAATGGTTGTTACCAGTGATTTTTGCTGTTAATGGAATTAGCTTTCATCACAGGGAAATGGTGTTTTGTCGTAGTGTCTTTTTCTTATGGTGTAGCTACGTTGATTGTAATTTGCCTTTAAGTAAAATGTTTGATTTCAGCTTTCTGTGGAATTGAAGAATGTGACAACATCATTACGTCAGTGCAGAGTAATACCACCTGAGACTACCTACTTCTCTGTTGGTCTTGGTATGTTGATGATTATATGTTAGTATTCCCTCTTGATAGCATCTTGCAGTAAGTTGAATGTTCCAATGCTATTGGATGCATTGTGTCGGGAAAATGCTGAACTTTCATCAGGTTTGGTGACAACCATGCATCAGCATGCCAAATACTTACAAATAGTGCTTTTGTTCTTTTATGGTTTCTTTACCAGTGTTGCATGCAAATCTGTATTTGAAAACAGTCGGCAAAAGTAACAGCTAGTTGAAAAATGTTGTCTTGGACTTTTGATAAAAATTTTGAGAGAATTTGCCAAACTATATTTTCTTGTCTTCCCGTTCAGTTTTACATTCTCTCTCAATTGATATTTTTGAAACACTTTACCATGTGATATAGCCTTCGACTTCTTCCCAGACAATGTCTGTGCTTACTTAGGTTGACTGTTTGTGAATTCTGCATTTGTAATCGCAGTCAAATGTATGCATCTACATATGAACACTTGAGTAAAAACGAAGGACTGTCAGGAATACGTTATTTTTAAAATGGCATGTGAGTGAAGCTTGGCAAGACAGTAGATGTTGACATAATTTTGATGTGGGGTTAACTCTTATTTAAATGTAAAGTACAAAGAATGGACTTGACAGACATCACATGCACTTGAGTCAAACATTTCTGAATAATATGCTTTATTTCAGATATAAGCACATGGGCCAAGTTAGGCACATTTACCGTAACATTCCAGTAGGAATGAATCACAATACTTGACTTATTTACCCGCTTATCTGTTCACACACAGGTCAATTTCCTGGTGAACAAGGATTGGTGGCTCCTGGTATGAGCTGCCGCTACAGCGTAAGGTTCATTCCTGATTCACTTGGAGACTATGACGACTTCATGTTGGTTCAAACGCAGGCATCCCAGCCTCTTGTTGTGAAAATTGAAGCACGTCGACCTCCACCAATTCTCTCATGTAAGTAGGAAAGAATATATACATACACTTGTGTAAGGCTGCAGGAGCAAATCCCAGGCTCACAACTTGTGTGGCTATTATGCTGGGACATGATTATTTGTCGCCATGACGAGTCTTGTTTTTTATAATATTTAACATGCCTTGTCAGAAGAATGTCGTTATCTTCACTCCGTAACCAATGTTTGTAGGTTTAGGTTATTACTTCATCGATACTACAAAATGGAAAACCATACTTTGTTGTTTTTTCCAGCTGAATACCGCTGTAATGTTTATTTTTAACAAAGATTATCGGTTTATGCATTTTAAAATTAGTCAGAATACACAGGCACAGGTGTTTACTGCACTTTATGGCCGGGAAATTACACTTAATTGGGTCTTGCTCGCACTGGACAATATGGTCATCACCACTGCGTCTGTCTCTGGTGCCACACTCACTTTGATCCAGGTGAAGACCCCTCCAAAGAAAGTTGAACGAGCAGAAAATCCAATGTTTACCTCATAAGCAAATTATTCACGGCGTGTGAAATTAAAAATTCGTGGACTTGTTTAAATTATAATAATATTTAAATCAAAAGAGTCTCATGACTTGTGCTAATATAATCATTACATTGAATTTGAAACTCACCCCCTCAAACACATTTCTGCATGTTATTTGTCATGTCACAAATTGTCAACGCGTCTGCGAAGCAAGAAAAATTTGCATCCCCAAGTTGTTTGGTTTAATTGCTTAGAATTACTACTAACTACTGTCTCTGGTTTTTCAACCTTAGTCATGAAGCTTATTTGGTTTAATGTACTCCTTACACTGCACTTGCACATTCAGAGGTGTTAGTGTGACTATATTATAGAATTTAGAAAATAATATAAATACAAAAACATGGTTCATTCGTGCCTATATTGAAATGTAATCAATGGAATATCATCTTGTGGAAAAAATTCATTTTCTTGAAAAATATGTTGTCATGTGATTTTGCCTTGTTGTCTGGCCTTGCCATCAATTTATCAACGCATTCCAACCATTTCAGTGCCACCTACAGTTGATGTTGGCCAGTGCCTGGTAGGGGGCGTTAAAATCGCTCAGTTTCCCATACACAATGCTGGAGGTGCAGGGCGATTCTGTTTGATTGACAAGAGAATCTGGCCCTCAACAAGCTTTAAGGTAGATTAAGTGAAATCTTTTTTAAATACCTTTATTGTCTTCTTGAGATTAATTGACATTCAGTTTGATTCAGTATGAATAAGTGTTTTTTTGTTTTCAATGTATATAATCCAATTGTCATGAAATTGTCATGAATTCTGAGTTGTGGTATCTGCTCATATACTTAAGAACAGTGCTCGTAGACCTTAAAACTCACTGGGTCACAAACACGGCCTCACAAATTATGGCTCATGGACTCTAACGTGTCTACAGCTGTTGGAGTCATGTCTGCCATATGTGCGGGAGGACATTTATTTTGAAGAGAAAATTAATGTACCTGTGAAGAAAGGTAAAATGATGCTGTTTATTATCATGTTTTCTGCATTAACACTTACTAGTACAGATTAAAGTATTTCAAACATTTGTGGTGTTTTTACAGGGTGCAGTACAAGCTGGAGTCGTCTCCCTTGAACCCTTTGATGTCTGCCCTCCTGTGTTTGAACTGCAGCACAACCAGTCAACTATGATTGAGGTCAAGTTTTCTCCAGATGCTGTGAAGCAGTTTTCTCAAGAGTTCACCATGGTCTGTGATAACTGTCATGTTCAATACTTCACACTTACTGGTACGTAACTAAATCTTCAATGAGTGCAGAATTTCACTTACAGTAGTTGTTAAAATCATGACCATGGCATTATGTTACCGCCTTTAAGGTTGTTATAATATCTCTTGAAAAATTGCAGATTTTTGGCAAACTTGATCTCAGAAATGTGTGTTCGTGATGTATGCGCTGCTCTCCACAACTCTATTAGAAATTGTTGATAAAATGCTTCAGTTTTTCATTAGTGCCATAAAAAATAATTTTAATAAAAAAACTCAAAAGTTTCATGAAGCAAAAACAATTTTACTTGGAATGATGAGTTTGATTATGCCAGTGTATAAAAATGGTTTTTGCTTAACTCAACATCTTTTTTCTAGGTGAAGGCCAGACTGCCTGTGTTGAACTAACCACTGTTGAGGGTGGTACATCTGATCCCCTTCCCGGAGAGATGAGTGACGTGGGCGCTGCGCAACTCATCAGATTTCCCAATCTTAATCCCTACACCTACATGCAAAAAAATATGGTCATCACCAACAAAACGTAAGATTTTAAAGTGGAGATAAACTTGATTGTTCCAAACATTAGAAACGATGTTGGGTTTTGCAAGTAACTGTCAGTTCATTATTTCTTGAGACCATGCTCAGTGCACAACATGACATGTCGACAAAACGTATGATATAGAGCATAGTCTCTAGCAATAATGAACTGGCAGCTCCTTGAAAACCCTAAAATCACCTAATTTTGAGTGCGTAGTAATTTGACATTAATCTCATAACATAATTGGTTTTTGTGGTGGAAGACGGTCTTGTTGCGCTGTTGTTGTGTTTTGGAAAGCTTTTTTAATAAGTGCAAAGAGGCACAGTTTCTAGGCAATAAAATATCTTTTCTTTAACGGTTAAATTATTACCTGGTTTTGTTTTGCCAATGCAAGATCTCCCAAAATCCTCTTTTGATTTTCAGCATTATGTTTCTCTTCTGCACAATCTCAGTACTTAAATCATTAAATGATTGATAGAAAAATAATGACAATATTCTTAAAAGTAGAAAAAAATAATTGTAGGCTTTGCAGGGTATGTGCCAGTTGGAAGAACAAAGTCAACCCCTTTTCCATTTACTAATTTGTAAACCTATTCCTCCGACTGTCTCGATTGCATGAAAAAATGCTGGATTCTATGCCAAATGCCTTTGTACCAGACTACTAGGTCCTGCTGTCTGTGTCTTGATACTTTCATTTAAAAATTAAAGTAACTAGACACAGAGATATCAGCTTAAAAGCTTAAAAACGGATATCTCATTACAGTAGTTTTGAGAAGAAGTTACTCAAGACTACCACTCATATTGAAATGATGCTAAGCAAATGTTTCTTCAAAAACTGTTGCTAGTAACCTTGCCCCTCAGTTACGTTTACATTTTCCAGTTTGGGACACTGTATGTCTGACAAATGATTTTTTGTCAAATTTCTCAACAAAATAACTTGTCATCAATCTTTACTTTTAGCTTGCTTTGCATAGCACAGTTGTTTCCAAAAACATTTGGTAAAGTTTTGAGCATTAGCAGCTGTGTGGAAATTTGAGAATTAGCAGCTATGTAGAATTTATTTAGAGAATTAGCAGCTATTTAGAATTTATTTTGAGAATTAGCAGCTATGTAGAATTTATTTTGAGAATTAGCAGCTATGTAGAATTTATTTTGAGAATTAGCAGCTATGTAGAAATCTTTTGTCATAATTACTTTTTTTCAAAATTGATTTTTATAATTTTGAGAATATTGTCTGACCACTGCTTAGCCATGAAATGTGAACATGCTTCAGGCTTGTCGACCTTCCTTTCCACTGGAACGTGATCAAGCCCCACCTCCAATACCCCAAACTTGATGATGGCCAGTCTGAGCTACCAGAAAACAGAGTGCTAGATGCTGACTCCCCTTTCTCCGTGGAGCCAGCAAGTGGTATCTTGCAAGCTGGATCGTCGTCGCATTTCAAAGTGACATTTGCCCCACCTGAGGTATGACACTCACAATTTCACTTTGATGGACATATTTTGTCGAAGAGACTCTCACTATGAGTGTCAAGTTCTGCAATTTTGTATTTCCTTTCACTATGATTCATTACTTTTACTTATCATTACTTTTACTTATCATTACTTTTACTTATTACTTTTACTTATCATTGCTTTTACTTGTCATTACTTTTACTTATCATTGCTTTTACTTGTCATTACTTTTACTTGTCATTATTTTTTCTTGTCATTACTTTTACTTGTCATTACTTTTACTTGTCATTACTTTTACTTGTCATTACTTTTACTTGTCATTACTTTTACTTATCATTACAAAATCATATGAACGGTAGAACTCATTGCGCAGCACTTTTGAAAAATATAGAGCAATGATAGATGACAGTAAAAAATTAACATAATAAGAAAAATGCACTAGCATTAAATAGACAGTGCAAAAACACAATTGTGCTGTGTTTGGCACCTGAAAGATAAAAGAAAGTTATAAATGAAAAAATATCCAAATGTCAAAATACAAGTTTTTAAAATAGAAAAGTTTCTCAGAAGAGATTCTCGTGATCTAATTCCAAGATTGTATGTTGTGTATTTTGTGAAATGGTACTTGAAAGATAACAGTGTAATACGAGGTGTGTGTTACAGGTGAAGAAATTCCACAGCTGTCTACACCTGGTGTTGGAAAACATTCCGGAAGTTAAGAACTTGAATAACAACAACTTGTACAGTCCAGCAGTTTCATCCACAACAGGTGAGGCAGTCTAAAGTCCTTTGTTATTAAACCCTGCAGCAGATATAGGACATGTCTACAGTTGCCTTAGGCTAAACTGTGGGATTTGAGAGGCTTTTAGACATAGACATATTTATAAAATTGTTGGATGACCTTGCTTTGCCCTATTGTTGTATGACTGTGTCATCTGTGGGATAAGAGTTGTCATACAGTTGTTTTGTATGACTGGCGCATGATGTATGGGCCATCGTTGGGACTAGAGTTGTCATACAGTTGTCTTTATGACTGGCGCATGATGTATGGGTCATCTGTGGAACCTAAGAGTTGTCATACAGTTGTTTTGTATGACTGGCGCATGATTTATGGGTCATCTGTGGGACTAGAGTTGTCAAACAGTTGTTTTGTATGACTGGTGCACAATGTATGGATCATCTTGGAGCATCTTTTACAATTTTGTTGGTTCGAGACATCACAGTTACACAGATATCATTCATAAGCACTGCAAGTGTTACACGTTAATGACAACTATTAGTTACGTCATGACTGTTGTAACACATTTGCCTTCCAAAACCTTGTTCTGCTGTATAATGATCATACGATAAATGTAACGGTGAGTATGCAACCACATTATACATCACCCCCCTTTTTGACTGCCTTAGTTGCATTGTATGACAAAAATCTTACAATGTTTGGTGCAGATTCTAAGAAATGAACTTAACAAAGTCAAATTAAGATATGGTTGTTTTTGTGCTGTAAAGTATTGTGTCATTCCTCACTGGCTAGCAAATAAGTCTTTATAATGTCTTGGGTTTACGGTGGATTTGTCATGCGTAAATTAAAGTGGAAATGAACTTGAAGTTAGCTGTTTACACATTTCATTAAATTTTTGCTCATTTCTATTCTTCTCTATCATCAAGAGGTATACTTAGCTATACTATTTTTTAACCTTTTTGAAAGTCATGAATGTACACTAACACAAACATGCATGTTAACCTACCGTCCTCTCGGTATATCTTGTCAAATGTTTTTTCCCTTTCTTCCTCATTTACTAGGTTCGGTATGCGCTGATGTGACAGCTCTAGAAATAGAGGTCAAAGGTGAAAGTGAACCATTCAGCGTTGTGCTCCAGCCATATGCTATGCTTGTACCTGGACAGCTCCTGATGGGTACTACGATACGTAAAGATTTTGTGGTGAGTGTCACAGCAGGGCAGCTACAATGCAGAAACTTTTTCCATATTGTACTTAGTCCATCCTTGATTGAACTCTAGTCTTTAGATGATTAGGTAGAAAAATTGAGCGTGACTGACCTACTGCTCAAAATGGGTGACATTTCTGAGTTAAATAACAGTACGTTGTCGTACCAGACAAAAGACTGTGCTGGGCAGTTAATAAAGGAGACAGATGTTATCACACGCTCACAACCGGCTTAAGTCTGGTAAAGTCATTGAATGGAATTATACATTAATTTTTGCATGCATCACATCGATGATAATAATTAGGCTATGCGGAGATAGTGACGTACATAAGCACGTGAAGAAACAAGTGCTTGACTTATGTGTTGAACTGTGTGTAAATATCTTCAAAGTGATGGTGTTTTTGTTTCAGGACTATGGCAATTTTCACACCTTATTCACTCTCTTTCAGATGTCCAACAACAGTCTGTCTCCCGTGGTTTTTAGGTGGAACACAGACACTGATAATCACATCTTGGAGGTGGAACCCCCTATAGGAGAGTTGTGTAAGAATTGCATATCTTGGTCATGAGTTAAGGCAAATGTTTGACAGATCAGAAATGCTTTAGTTTAGAGCTTCCAATTTCATCTATGTGTTCTAACTCTTAATCACTCTTAAAATGTGGTTAAATGATATTTAACATGAAAGATATTGATTTGTAATGTTGTGTTTTGTTTCTGCCTTTTTAATAAAATTATGTGTCTAATGCTTATTTTTCTTCATTTTCAGTACCAGGGTGCCAACTGCAGTTTCAACTCAGTATCACTGGATCAGAGCCAGGTAAAATAGACAAGACACTGCTGTGTCATATAGACCATCTGGAGGAGCCTCTAACTCTTCAAGTGAAGGCTGATATCAAGGTGAGTCTCATTCGTTGCATGTCAACAAAATGCACCTTTCTGGATGCAAGCTAGACTGTCAGGGTAGTGTTGTCCTTGTTGTATGTTTAGCTGCCAGTTTCTCCTTTAGGTAAAGTTTGGTAACTGATGCAATTTTGATTCCAAACTAACATACATTATTCAAAATCCTAATTGCAATGAACTAAAATTAGGTGTTTCGGAACCAAAGTTGTATCATATTAAACAAAAATTTTTCTTATTGTGCATAACTATAGTTTCAGACTGTAAATTTTACTTAATGACCGTGGCACGTAAATTAAGTGACTCGAAAATCAGGAGTTGGAAGTTAAGTGAGAACGTACAAAAGGGTTTTTTGACTGTGGGCTGGTATTTAGTCAGACAAATAGGTTACTTAGTTTACACCTATTAGTTGTTGCTTGTAAATTACATCTCATGTAAGAAGCAACACATAAAACATGACCTGGATACAGACAATGCACTGTTTGTTTCTCTCAGCCATGTACACCGTGTGTAATGTTTCACACAAAGAGGATGGTGGACCTGTCGTGACTGCATAGATGGGGTTTGAGCATACAACAAAATATGGGACCGGTGTTACAGTTTTGTAGGACTAGAAAAATGTCCCAATTTGACTAACTTCAGAACATCATGTCTGAAATAAGGCTTTATGAAACTTACAGGTACTAAGCTGTATGCACCAATCTCCAGAAATTGTTTGTAAAATGTTCCACTTTTGCATGGGTGGTTATCGATTAATGGGTATTGGATAATGATGCTGAAAAATTCATTCAAAGTTGTGTAAAACATAAACAAAATGAAAGTTTAGGAAACTGCAGTGTTTATAAGATTTTATCTTGAACATTTTTATCTTATTTGTAATTTGACCGTGTCAAAAATTCTGCTTTCAGAAAATATAAAGATTTCAATTGTCGTAATTAAAACGTGAGAGCTTTATCATGCTTGTTCCATCAGTAATTTGAAACATAATCTTGGTGAAACTTGCTTGTCAAAGTCGATTCCTCAAATAATTAGAATTATTTTTCTCCAAGGGACCAGAAATCACCATTGACAATTCTGACGTGAACTTCGACCTTGTATCCTTGGGCGAGACCAGTGTTCAGCATGTGTTTATACGCAACAATTGTCAGATACCTGCTAAATGGATGATCAGAGAAAGCCAAGAGTTTTCGACTGAGAAGAAGGAACAGATTTCTTCAGTGAGTTGATGCATCTACATTGTAAAAATTGCAATGAAAATCTCTTTGGCGTATTAACTGTTAACTATTTTATCCTTAGATAAATTTTTACAATGCTCTTCATTAATTTTGTAACGCTTTTTTGATAATTCTACTCAAGTTTTTAAGGCTTGGGCATGTTGTTGCTCGTCTTACTCATTGTTTTTTCAATACAACACCAATACCACTGATATTTAGTTACTAAAACTGTTATATAGCAATCAGTGTTAATATCATTTTTAAGCTGAACAGTTTTTGGAATTATATTTTCAGTAAATAATAGAATTATGTGCTTTTGCTACAAATTAGGGTTATGTGCTGCAACTCTTCAAGCATTTTGATATCTTATTGACTTGTTTAATTATCTTATAAACAAGAGCTGATCTTCCACAATATCACACAAGTGTAGAAGGTTTGGTTTATTTCACTTTGCTCATACTTGCAGGAGGACTGTGAGTTTGCCTTCCTGCCATCTTCTGGTGATCTCAAACCCTTGGAGGTGATGGACATATTGGTGAAGTTCATGCCCACAAGGTGTCGCTCCATGCGATCAGTGTTTGAGCTCCAAGTTGAGCAAGGCAATGTGAGGTGAGTATTTTAAAATGACAAACTGACGTAGAGGTCTTCTCATTTTGTTGAATTTATGGGAAAAAGTGGGTTATGAGGCAAAGTGGTTCAACTGATTTAAATACTTTAGAATAAAGACAATTTTGATAAATATTCAAGCCTGATCAGTTATTTTGTTGCCATTGAAATGAACAAACGATGGCATGAAGCCTGGATTGTTCCATGATTATATGTCTTGATTTGGGTAAAACTGACATTTGTATATCAACATTGACATGCTGTTGTTAGTGTTTCATTCAGCAGCGTGATCAAGACTTGTGTACTGCTACAGGATTTCATGTGCAAGATTGTAGTAAGAAAAATAAGCTCTATCAAAAACTATCACCCTGTAACTTAACTAAGACTGATTTAAGTCTTTATAGCTTTAAAAATAAGGTTTAATTATACTTGACTTTCTTGATCACCAACTATTTGTCAAAGTGCAATAATTATGTCTAACTCACTGATTCCTTCATCTCCAAATCCATTCACTTGTTTTCCAGCCACATCTCTGCTAGAGGTGAGGTTCAGTTGCCCAAGGCCTGTTTTCTCAAGACCCATCTGGAGATGACCGATGTATACCTGGATGTTCCAACACAGTACAAAGTAACATTGGCCAATCAGACAAGGATACCTACAAAGTTCAAGCTGCTTGAGCCGATAGGTGCACACGCTGGCATGTGCACTCTGACCGTGGAGCCCAACCAGGGAGAGCTGGGACCTAGGGAACAGAGGGAGATTTTGGTCAATTTCACTGCCCACGAGACGGTAAGCATATGATGCAAATCATCTAGTGGAGTACTGAGGGCTTCATTGGCAGGCTTCTGCAAAGCGCTTGAAACTGATTGCATGGAACTAGCAACCCCCTTTGTATTCAGGGTTAGGTATGGCCTGACACCTGTTGATAATTCAACAAAGATTATTTCAACTTACTATTCCATGTCTTACATTTAGGAGAAAACTCCAGCTTAAATAATGTCTGTGGTATTTAGGTTGCATTATGGAAGCTGTTACTTTGCTATCAGAATGATTTTGTCTTAAAGGTATCTAAATAGTTTAATTCTCTTGCAACGTGGTAGTTTTAACAACACTGTTTATTGCATGGTGTTAACTGATAATAGAATTTAAAGGCACGTGGTTAAAACAATTGAGAAAGAGGGTCTCATAGAGTGTGGTATTTCCTAGACTTGGCTTATAAACTGAATGGTAATTGTGATGACTATATCAAAAAGAATTCAGAAAATTTTTGAAACTGCTGTGCCCATAGTATTCTAATCATGTTTTTCTCCTTGTAGATTGAAGTAAAAGACGTGCGCATTCCCTGTGTTATTGATGGAATGGACACGTCTCTGGCTCTGGCTCTGTTTTGTGATGTCAAGGGACTCTCAGTTGATTACAGAGTGTGTCTAGACCAGCTCAGGACTATGTATGTCTTTGACAACAAAATTCTTGTCAGTGTTTATTGAATATTTATTTGTTTGTCCTTTTCACAAAAAGGTTCAATTTTAGTGACATTGGGAAGGATACACTGATGATTGTATGAAATGGTAAACAACAGTATCAATGATATTGAAGTAAAAGTATCATACAGTGAGTAATACCTGCAGTTCTTGACATTGAAATATTTGCAACCGTCTTTGTAGGCCTGTCAAACGTCATGAATTATTTTTGTTTGATACAAAAACTAGTTTTTTGCAGTCTGTTTGAACTGTGTTCTATTGATTTGTTTAGGGTTGCTCCTGAACTCAAAGTGAACCTTGGGGACTGTGTTCAACTCGGCGCCAATGTAAAACGCTACCTATGCATCCGTAACAATTCTGCTATTACTGCGCCATTCAATGTCTCCGTGGAACATTTCTCTGCTAGGCCACCATCACCTCCAGGCAAAGAAAAAGGTTCAACACCTACTAAGAGGTACAGTAAAGTTATTCATTATCAGTTGGATCTACAAGGTTTAGATGTACTTTTCTCAGGTGTGTTCCTTGAGTTCATGGCTCAGGCCCAAAGTATGGCTGTCACGGATGAGACTTTGTGCAACAAATACTCCATTTTGGTCCTTTGCAAAATATGTCTGTGTTGTTGAGTCTTCTTAAATACCTTTTGAAGTTTAAAATCATTGTTTCACAGAAATGCATGTAAATGTTAGATATCGAAGCATTTGAAAAAAAAAACGTAATCAATGAGCATGAAGTGGCATAATTTGGGAATTTCAGCCAAAGAAGATCAATTCTGGGTAAAACACCAAACTTGGCAGATCCACTTAGTAAATCGTCAAGCCGGGCTCATGCAGGTTAGTTTACTTTGTACTTGACTTGTATGTTATTCTGTTGGACAGTTTAATTCATAAACTTTTAATTGTCTGTTGTGCATTAATTTTGAAATTCATAATTTGATGAAGGATTACACTGTCAATGTTAAAAAGAATGTTGATTAAAATGACTATACTCTGACTCATCAATTTGCATTTTTGAGTGTTTAAAATTTCTATTCATTCTATTATTGCTAATTTCATTTTGGACAATCATTAACGATTTCGAATGTTTTTGTTCCAGAGATGTGTGCAATGATGTTAAAGCGAGGAAAAGGTGCAGCATTTACAGTGGAGCCATCTAGTGGCATACTCTATCCATTCAGTGAAGAGGTAGTGGAAATCACTTCATACTCAGACATGTGGGGGCGCTACACAGACACCCTCTTGTGTAGGGTAAGTACCATGTGTTATGTACTAGTAATAATTGCATGTAGCTATTATGGTCTTCTACGCAGTGAGGTAAGGAAATACTCACCAGGCGACAGTGCTGCTCTCAAATGTGGACATCATTTTTCTGAACTTCTATAGCAATGCATAGTACCATATTGCTGTGCCTTTAGGCCCATGGGCACCTGTGCAGAACTGAGCTTATGTGCAAATTACTTGTGTTAAAAAGGGCCGAAAATAGGGCATTATTTTGGATGTAGGCCCATTGGGCCTAAAGGCATGTCAATGCGGTAATACAAAACTGTTTAAATTTCTTGAAAATGCACGAGGAATTGCAAAGATACATAGGCAAACGTGAACAACTGCCATTAGCGGTAGTCAAATTGTGTTCCTCTATATGCAAATTAATGAAAAGGGCCTATGCATGGGGCATTACCTGGGCTTATATGCGAAAGTTAGGTGCATGTGCCAATATGCAAACCACTTTAATGGGTAAAAAGGATTTCGGATAAAGGTCAGTGGGCCTAAATGTGCAGCAATACGGTAATAACTATTTTCTCTCAACTCACTAATTGTGTTCGTGCTTCTTTGTGGAATGAATTAACTTCTGTTGCTTTGAAAAGTTACCGTTTTGTATTTTCTCATTCTCAGTTATAGCCATCTTCACTAGGTTTTCAACCTATTGTTTTGCTACCATTTCTTTGTCAAGGTGGAAAATCAAGACATAGTCAAGATTCCTGTAGAGATGACTGTGGAAGGCTGCCCTCTGGTGTTCCAAATGACAGCTACTCAAGGAAATGCACAGCCTGTGCTGAGGTGGGTAGATGCAGGATATGCCACAAATTTTAAATCACTTATATTTAATGTTGTTTTTAGATAATTTTGAGGGCACGACTAGACAAATTACAATAAGCGTCACATTAATGCAACTTTCATTCTAATGGTGACCTCTGAGAAAAATTTGATGCCTGCAGCATAACTCACTCAGGACCCATGGACAAGAACTGACCATTAATCACATTGCCTAAATTCTGTGTATATTTGATGTGAGCCACATGATTGGTCAATTCTGGAGTCAAGTCTCAAATAGAATTTGTTAGTAACCGACCCTGATGTAATGCAGCCTGTAAAACTTCTTCGAATTTAGATATCTTGTGTGCTTTTCTAGCATGATTCTACTATAATTGTATTGGCCAGTTTCTACTGTAGATCTGATTGGATATCAACAACTTCCTATTATAGGTTTGGTACACATGTGTCAGGCGTGCCACCTATTACCAGGCACATGAGAATAAACAACACCAGTCCCAATGGTAAGGATGTAAAGCCCACTGTATCATGTGACTTTAAAATGAGGACAGTCATACGTACAAACCGTTGGAGTCTGTCATGAACTTCAATAATTTCATGTTTCACAAAAAAGAATCGTGCAAAAATTTTATTTGAATCACAAACTCATCCAAACAAATATCAATTGAAAATGATTGTCAAACGATTTGTTATTGGAGCTGTTTGTACAACTGATAACTATGGATGGGTTTGATGTATGTAAACTATATGTTCCCATACGAAAAAGAAAGTGAGAATCTCACTGGATTCCAGTTAGATTCCAGTTAGATTCTCACTAAATCACAAATTATAGTTAGAAATGCCAGTGAGAACCCAGTGGGAATTGAACAACAGGGGCAGTCAGTGAGAATAAGTGAGAAAATGTTATGTAACAGTGAGAATCCAGTGAGAATTTTGGTCTTAGAAAAATTCTGAGTGAGAATCAGTGAGAATTTCAGACTTAGGAAAAATCTGAGTGAGAATTGAATGAGAATTTGGACTTGCCAAAATTGGAGTGAGAATTCAGTGAGAATCTGAGATAAACAAACACCCTGATTGGCTGTAACTGTAGAAATTTCAGTTGAACCAGATTTCTGAATTCAAACTAAAATGGCGTCAGGAATGAGCAGTTGGAGAAATAGCTTGAAGATTGTTGATGTTTTTCTCACAAATATTCTGAAATTACTGAACAGTTTGTCTGCAAGTCAACCACAGGTGATCCTGGACTGATTTTGCGTGTTAATAAGCTTAAGGTTAGTACATTTCATACATGTAGTAGAGTGCATGAAGCACCAGTATTAGGCTGATCAAGATGTCTTCATTCTGGGCATGTTGACAGCTGAGTTTTCAGTATTTTGCTGATTCACCAAAGGCATTATAGTTATTATTTTATGTCTGCTATATTTCACAATTAGCAATTATTAAATTGTATCCTTAGTCAAAGTTCAAGATAAACTCACAAAAATAAGCAGTGTTTTGGTTACCAAAAAGGTTTGATCTCGATTCTATTCAGTCAGTGGCTGAAAAGGCACACGAAATTTTCTAAGTTCAAAATTCTCACCCAGTGAGATTTTCAGTGAGAATTTCATTAACACAAATTCTCACTAATTTGCATAGCATTCCTATTGAGTGAGAATTTCAGTAAGACAAATTCTGACTGAGTGGGAATGCCATACAAATTAGTTAGATTCTCACTGAATTCTAACTGGAATATCACTGTATTCTCACCAGAGTGAGAATTTTTTTCTCACTAATTTAAATGGCATCTTAATTAGTTAGATTCTCACTGGAATCTAACTGGAATCCAGTGAGATTCTCACTGGCTTTCGGGATTAGAATTTCCTGAAGCTTTTTCATAAGGGTTACTTTGGTTTTGTTGGTATGCATGATGTTGGGGTTCGTATGAATTATTCTAATGATTGGCTTGTGCTGATGACTAGAGCCATCGTGCACGTGATTGGTTTGATATATAACTCTAGTAAAATAATTGTTGACTTGTTGACCCAACATCAAAAATGTGAAATGCATACACCCTTGCTTGGTGTCAAGTGAACAATGAAAGGAAAATAGACGTGCGAGTTTGATTTGATATCATTTGATACAAAATGGCTGTAGAAGCTCATAATTGACTTACAATGTTTCAAAGTTCCCTCTGCCTGCTACTTTCAGAATGTATCATAAGACGTAAACAGCTGCTCATCAACTAATGGGATTCAACATTATTTTAATCACATCATTATTCTGTTGATGGTAATGAATTTCTTATACAATGTATAACTGTGCATGCTTAGCCAGTTCTGTACAGTTAACAATTATTTGATGATTTTTTATGTTAAGTTTACATTACAGTCGGACATTAATAAGGTTTTGGTGCTGCTGGATTATAAATGTATGTTATGGATGTTTATTACAGACATTCGAATTGACTGGCAGGTCTTCAATTGTGTCCAAGACGATCCACAGTTGCTTGACTTTGTTGTCACTTATGGCACACCGTTTCCTCTGAAGGATGCTCAGGGAAATGAGATTCTACCGACAATAAGTCAGTATATTAACTGAAAATTTACATATTTGATATCACTTTGAAATTGAGTTTTAGAAACACGTCATTTTGAAGGCAATGTCTGTGTGTTGTTTTCTTTAAAAACTTGGAAACACATTCTTCATCTACTTTTAACCTCCGGTATTTATAAAATTGAGATCATGATATAGACATTGTTTATTTCCTAAAAGTAGGTTCCTTTGATATCAAGACATTGGTTAAAATATTACAAAATTAGTTTTAAAAACTTAAAACCATGCTAGCAAAGTAACAAAAATGAGATTTTCTGCATCTAAATAAAAAAGAAAAGATTAATAATTAAATTTTACTGTGTAACAGTGTTTTTAACTAATATTTTTTATCTGATTTTTTTCTAGAACCCCCTCCTGTAGATCGTTTGCCCACGGATTTTATCCCTGACTCACCGGATACCGTAGCAGCTAGTCGACAGCCAACATCATCTGACCTTCAGGGGACCCCTGCCCTTGAAGCTGTGCCAGAGGTCACAGCCTGTGACGTGCCAAAGGTCATTTCAATCAATCTACGTTCACATGACGGACAGCCTGCAGAAAAGCCTTTCAGGTTTACTCCCAGTCAGATGGTAAGAGTACAAACTTAGCATAGTGCTCCATACACATGATATTATTATGCACAGTGCACGCTAAAAGTATTCAAAATTGTCCAGAATGCCCTATGATGATGGCGCAGTGGAAGCCAAATTCATTGCAAGGTGTGGTTTTCCCTTGTGACTCAGAATGAAGAGGAATTAACATACAAGTTTATGAGGTGGATAATACATTCTGCAATTCTAATTTTGCCCTCATAATAGTAATTACAAGTCATTTTTGCTGTTGGCTGGTTTAGCTGTCATGACAGGGAAACAGTAGTGTCTGATTACATTGTACAGCAGTATTGTTAGTGAGTTTTTCATGATACCATCTACAGTTACACTATTATTATTGTTATCGAGTTTCTCATGTTAGTCTGTTAAACTATGGCATTATCATTAGTTCACTTTCATGATCCTAAAAAGCTTGACCCTTGCACAATTTTATCATGAAGAAAATAACCCTGTAATTTTTCGAATAAGATTTGGCACTTAATGTTATCAAAATTCATTAGGAGAATTAGCAATTAAGTGACAGAAGTTTTTGTCTGGAAAGCTTTAATTTTGATTGTGTGGTCTTACTTAATTGTGCAGTAGCTGGGAAACACAATTTAAAAAAGCTTGAAAGTTAAAATATTTGAATGAAAGTTCATCAAACTCAAAGTGCTATTTTGTTAAAATTGATGAATCAAGTCGCACTACTTTTGAAGACTGTAGATTAAGATTTCATGATCAAAAGTCCTGGTCATTGTATTTGATTTTGTTTTATTTTCAATATTAATCAAATTTCATCTCATTAACATTTTGGCAGGTTGTTCCAGCCAGAGGTTTCACTTGTGTAGCAGTGTGTCTGATGCCTTCCACCAACTCAGATGATCCCTCTGGTGAAGAGTTCTCATCTTTTGCTTTGGGCTATTTAAGTCTGGAGGATGAGGTACTTGGATTACTTAAATTGTTTAATAGAATTTGTGTAAAAAACAACCTCACAGTTTTAAATGGTGTTGTGATTCGAAGTATCAACTATACCTTGGTAAAAAGTGCATTCAAACATAGGTTGACCCAGACTGTGTTATTGCGCATGTCTTGCACTCTAAGAGTAATTCTTGTGGGAGACTTTTAGAAATCAATGGGTGCTGATTACGTGAGACTGGTGATTGTTTTCACCCCCTGGTGGTCCAAGGAGGTACTTCTTCATCGCAGTGGGTAGTATAGTGAAACGTTTTGACTTGGTGAAAAGACCCATTGGCAATATATGTGGTTAGACATTATGTTTTTTAAAGAAAAATGAAATTGGTCCCACATTGATCAGTTGCCCTTACCTGTTACTACTTGAAAGTCTCCCATTCGGTGTACAATCCTGTATTCTGTAATCTTGAAATACCTTCAGTTGGTTTGTGGTGTATGCATGAGTGTGTGTGTATTGGTAGGAATTTCCTTTGTCTGTTTTCACAATTGGCTATTCTATTAATGAAGGCCGTTTAATGATGATACTATATAGCTAACATCCAGGAAACAGTTGGTAGTTGATAGTTGAGAATACTCATTACACATTGATGACATGTAAAGTATACCCTTGTCCATTTTATGGAAGACCCTGCAAATTATGTTATGTGCCTACGACCCTAAGGTGAAATGCAATCTGTGTGTAATTTAATGCATAATATGATATCAACTTGTTGTTTTATGACATTGCTTATAGGAAGTAAATTCAATTTGTTTTTCTTATGAAGAACCCTACAACAAATATCAAAAATTTTATGAATGTAATGACTTTTACAAAAACTTTTTGCAGTATGCACAAGTTGAGGGTAGAGTGTCCAGGTCCCAACACTACGACCTTGAACCCATCCGACTCAATATCACAGCTCATGTTAAACCAGCTCTGTAAGTAAAAGAATAATTCTGAAAAGTTGTGGTTGGCAGTTTTTGTTGTTGATAGAAATTTTGTATAACACCAATCTTCAGATGTTTTTTATTGGTTTTTGGTCATCAGATTTTCATATGTTTGAACTCACATACAACACAATGTCTGAGTGTAACATTGCATGCAGCAGTCTGGTGATATATATTTCAAAAATGAACAGTCTTTATGTTTTGTAATATACATGCAGATACAGTGCAAAGTCGAGAATCTGTTTATTTTACATGACCTCTGTCTCTGTTTGTCTAGTTTAATGATTGAATGCACAGAAGATGATGGAATGCGCTACAGAACTGCACTCAGTGACCTCTTGTATAAAGGAAATGTAGGTTTTGGTATTTGATTTTGAACTTCCTTAATGATACAGTTTGCTACACCTTTTTCTTTTTGATTTGATGCACATTTAACAATGAATTGCATTTTTAGGCAAAATAGAACAGATTCTTGATTGAGTGATGTCTATGGGATTTTTCACTTGAATGTGTTTTATAATAGAAGTTAATGTAGTGCATGCATGTTTTTGATGAACTTGTGTTCCATCCTGAAATAAACGTATAATAATATTTCAGAATTTAGTCTTAGTTTGTTGTGTAATATATTAAAATTCTAAAATTTGTCTGCCCAATTGACATTAATTCTTCAATGATTTAGCAAACTATCCACATTTCAGCTGCTTGAGGAGACAGTTAAAATCAACAGTGTCAACTTGTCCAATCATACTGGTACACCACTTAACTTCAAGCTTGTTGCTCCACCCCCTTTTGCCCTGACCAACATCGATCCTCGAACGCATGAGATTAGTGGCACCTTGCAAGAGATCAATAACTTAACGCTCACTCCACATCACAACTTCCAGGTTAGTAAAACTTGAAGATAGGCCAATAGCATTCTGTTAGCATATTTGTATTGTAGTCAAGGAAACCATAAGTGCCTCATTTGGATTGGCCACGTGAGGCACATAGACTATGGTAGGATGCCAAAGACATATTGTATGGAGAGCTTGCCACTGAAACTAGACCTGCAGGAAGGCCTGCGTGCTTCATTATAAAGAATTTTGCAAGCATGATCTGAAGACGAAAATCATCACCGTTGCAGATTGGGAAACTGTGGCCTCTGATTGTAGCCGGTAGAGGCCGACTGTCAAGTTGTGCATCAAAACCAGTGAGCACAGAAGTAAATAAAAATGGGCACTAAAGAACACAAGCGTTGGAGGGCAGCCTCTGCTCTGATCAGGTCCAAATAATATACACATTTGACATGTGCTATAGAACAAGCTGCTCTCATCAGATGTTTTATCCACAGGCAACACTGCAATCCATCCAATGGCTAACAGATAGCGTATATGCAGTGTCTCTCGAAACAGATAACTGCCAACCAATCAAGGAAACAAACACCACTGTTAGCTTACTTTAAACTTCCACTGTAGCCATAGTTAAACTGGGGTTGTTACTTGTTAAAAACTCTCAGTGGAGCTGGTCATGTTTGGATCAGCCTTGCAGGAAATCCAGAATCCTCATTCAGACTATGATTTTGTGTTCAGATTTTTTCCATAGTAATCTGGGCTAAAACCCTTGCTTGGGTACATACCCCTCCCAATTTCAAAATGTTTGCTTTTACATAAATGCCTATGTTTGGTTTTGATAGTTGAGAACTTTTAGTTTTTAAAAGTGTTGAGGTCTGTGGATGCCATGACTCCCCAAAAGGCAATGAAACACTCTGTATATGTTTTATTTGCCTTTTCCTTCACAAGTGACTGACATGAATGCAGTTCCTTGTGCTTTAACTTAACTGGGCAGTCTTCAAATATTTTGTTTTTAAAAGCCCATGTCTGGCTTTATGCATTCACTGTTGTTTGGTGTTTCTCATCTCAAACACCTTAGGCATTAACTTAGAGATGGGTCATGTATCAAAGGCAAACAAATCATCTTTCAGTTGTGCCGTACATCACAGTCAAATTTGGGAGTTTGACTTGATGTCTGGAAATATTGATGAACTATAGATTCTAAAATTAGCGTCCAAAGTTTGTTTCAATTCTGCTTTACAGAAATTGTCACCAAAGTAGAGTGGGATATTATACACAAAATAGTGGGATATAGAACATATACACAAAATAGACAAATTTGTCAAAACGTTTTTCCAGATTCATGTGGCATTCCGTGTCAGCCTTGACTTGCTTGATTACCAAGATGAAGATGGTGTAGAAGAGGAAAGACTGGAGAAAGAAACCAAACTCCACTTCAGAAAAGACCTGCAGATGGTTTATAGTAACGGCTCAGTGCAGGTATCTGAAGGTTTAGGGTGTAATTAAATCATGTTCATTTTGTGCCAGATTTGACAAGGGTTTACTGGGATCATGTCTCTTCTTTAGCAGCTTCCCACTGATTCGATGCTCATTAAATTCAGGCACTTTCAGGTTCATAACTGATGTGGTTAACTTGTTGTAGACATCATTTTCAAGAGACCCAGTACGGAGATACCTAAAGAGAGCAGTGTTGTAGAAAAGCATTATTATGACTTGAGAAAGACCCTTTTGTGAAGAGTCATGGCTGTTACCCATTGATGCTTTCTTAGTAATCCCATGGTAATCATGCTTAAGTAACAACCCAAAATGCAACTCTTAAAAGGAAGCATGAGAATAACATTTAAACTGCTCACTCATGACTCGCTCATCGTATTCCTAAAATTGCTGTTAAAATCCTGGGTTATGAGTCTTTTCACACTTCATTGCAATTAAGCTTTGATTGGTTTCCAGCCGACTTTTTATTTGTCTTTGTTTCTGCATCAACAATCACGAGCTTTGTGTTTCAGCGGCTGCCATTGCACGCGACCCTCGCTGTTCCAGCATTCCATTTATCAAAGGAAAGTATCGACTTTGGCGTCTGTTTAGTGGGACAGGAGAGACACCTGGAGTTGATGTTAAGCAACTATTCAGCCTCAGCCACCTTGTGGTTTTCAAAAGTGGGTAAGTATTAAGTAGCACCACACCTTGTGGATGTGAAATGTGAATTTTTTAATAATTTTGATTAGTTAACAAAATAAAAAAATGCTTGTTCACACTGTGTTTGAAAATATAGTGAATGTCGAGTTGAGCCCAGAAATTAGTTTTCTAAGTAATAAGGAAAAATGCGACTTGTCTGAAAGACTGAGTGTACCGTAAATGTTCGGGTTAATGCCCATGCTCAGTTAACCGCCCTGCCCCTACTTTAGGTGGATTTTCGATTTAACCGCCCACTGCTCGGTTAACCGCCCCTCTGCGATTTTGAAGATTTCCAGTTAAGCGCCCACCTCCTGGTTAAGCGCCCATCCCCGACTTTTTAAGATTGAAGATTTAGCGCCCAGCGTTAGGAAACACGCGACTCCCGACTTTTAGATATAGATGATGCAACACGTGATGCTTGCACATGCGCACTTTTGCAGTGTCACCGCTTGCAATCCAAGTGGAGCGCCGCGTGGTCACTGGTCGTCTGCGCTCTGCAGTTCTAACAAACTAACAAGACTGCTGGATAGCACGGGTCTATTACTCTGTCAGCAATTTTTTAAGTTTAATTGTGAATGACTAATCTGAGGGCAACAGAACCTTTGTTGGGATCATCCGCTGTTATGAAGTTTTTACTGTCATTTGTTGACGTGACGATAAAGCTCTTTGAACAGTGCTACGCATTCCAAGTACGTGTGTCGTGTGGGGACTTAGATCACGAGGTAAGATTAACCGCCCAGGGCGGTTGTCTGTCGTAATAAGCGCCCATGTTCAGTTAACCGCCCACCCTGGATTTCTTGAAATTTCACATTTAAGCGCCCATGTCTGGTTAACCTCCCACCCCCGATTGCCAATTTAACCGCCCAGGGCGATAACCCGAACATTTACGGTATGTACTGTTGTGGATCTCTGTGTGAGTTACGTGAAGGAATATCTTGGCTGTCGGAGTTTACTGGTATCTTTAAAATAATGGCATTGTTTGCCAGCATATCTCTTCAAGGAATTGTGCCATAAATCAACACAAACTGGGCTGCTGACTGATTAAATAAACAGCTGGGTAAACTAATCTTGCAGCATTTGTATCTTGCTTGATTTACTCTTGACAATTTACTCTTGACAATTTACTTTTGACATTTTTTGATTTTCAGAGTCTAACTCCAAGTCGTGCTCCACGGAAACATTCAAGATTACACCCAACAAAGGCCATCTTGATGGACACATTGCTCACATCTCTAACAGCAAGTGTCTACTCAACATCACATTTACTGCCAAGTAAGTCATCAAGTTTTCATTGTAACTCAATGTTATCCAGTACCCAGGCTCTAATCTCCGAACTAGAACTTCCATCAAGTTATTTTCAACATTTTCTTTAAATTCTATTTTACTACAAACTTAAGATTGCCTATTACTCTCCTCTTGTGTACATTATGATTTGCACATATGGATATATATATAGATTATTATACGACGCTAATATTGTGGTATATCTAATATTAGTTCTCACTTGATAATCCTTTCATTAAACTTCTTGTACGTTTGAGTCCAAACTAGAAATCTCAAGTTTGAACTCTAGTTTGTACCTCAAAATCTTGGGTTAACCTGGACTTGAACTCATACCCCTGAATCATAATATACTCAAGAACAGAACAGTAGACTTACATCTAAAACATCAGACATTGGACGTGCTCGCTTTTTGTTTTCCATCAGCTGTTTGCTTTTTTGGCCCATTTTAATTGGCAGCAGTATAAAAGATCACTAAGTGAAGAAACTTTGTGTAACTAATATTTTTTCAAAACGTCATTAATGCACTCACAGCGGATTAACGGTGCCATAGTAACATAGTATTTTGCATTATTTTTGTGCATTTCAAAGCTTTCTGAAATTTTGTGCATCGCGTTTTTTTTTCTGTTAGGCAACTTCAGGCAAATACGGCTGTAGAAGAAATTGACAATAGACCGTTGATTTAAGTAGAGTTGAAAATCCTTAATACATTACAAACTACTCTTCTTGCTCTTACAGAGACAGTGAAATGTACGAGTGTGTGTTCATCATTAAAGGCCTTTTGGGAGAGGAACCACGAAGGTTATATGTCAAAGGTCAAGGTTCATATGATGAAAAGCATGAAGCCCTTGTTAATATCTAATCTCTCGATGTGTAAATATCTATTATTGGCTGCCAAGTCAGTTTTGTTGCATTGGATGTTTTGTTTGTGAGTTGGCTATTTGAATGATTGTATAATTTATTTGTACACTGAAATGTTTGTCTGTAAATATTGTTCAGGTATTACAGAGTTGTAACACTTTTTAAAATTCTTTGACCATGTACTATTATGTCACTTATTTCCGGCTATTGGAGTCTCTGTGATATGTAGATATATAAATGTCAATAGTTGTACAAATTACAATTTCTGTTTTTATAGACTGTCTTTATTTTTATGGATTTTCTAAGACAATCACTTGTCCTGTCCTGGCTAATTCACCACCATACGCTTGGAATGTTGGGATATAGTCACTTACAGGGGTTGGGGATTTTGGGAACCAGTTTTACACAAATCCTTCAAGGAAGAAGAGTGGCTGTAAAACTGCTGGAGCCCATTAAGCCATTGTTCTCCAACCCTTAAGTCTTCCTATAACAAATCTTAAAAATTACTTCAACATCAACTTACAAACATGTAAACATTTGTTTATTACAGGCTGGGAAAACTGCACTTATGAAAACACAGTAATGTTTCAATATTCTAAAATACCTTTCATTCTTAATAAATGTTTGCAAAATTGTTATTACAATTTACCCATTACAATAAAAATCGACCACGTGACAACTATAAATTGTCTAGATTATCATTTAAAAAGAAAAAAAGAATTTTAATTTAAACTTTAAATGAAAATGAACTTGGGATTAATGGAGCCATAAACATTTCCAACTGCAAAACAAATAAGGCACCTGGTGCTGCTACCATGAGATTACATAAAACATGACATGTCTGTCCATTTTTCAGATGTTTTACAACATCATTACGTCCAGTTTCATATGCTAAATGTGCTGTCTACTCTACAACAGAAGCAACAAATGTCAGTGGTCTGAAGTGAACAGGTCCCATGGTTGGTTCCACTGCATGAAACGCCTTAGCTAAACTAGCCCTATTGTCGATTAATAGGTTCTCCGTGAAGAAAAGTTTTCAAATCTGCCCGTCTCATTTAGGAAAATGAACAGACTATTCCAGTCCTTGCTGTGTATAAAATGTAATGGTGCTAGCCAGAAGTAGGCCCATGATTAAAAACTGTTTTCTAAAGACAATATCCTAAGATACCAAATGGTATCAAGTCTGACACTTTCAATAATTTAATACAATCATGTAGATGCATGTATGCCAACTTTTAACTAAATGACAAGTTAACCCTCTCGTCAAACAACATTAAGCAGCACAGGCATAACTACAACAAACACTACATGCAGACACAAGTTCTTTAAGACGGGCCTAGAGTAAGTGCCAACAGTAAAATTCGCATACATGCAAGTCGGATCCAACCAGACTGTGATTTCATTAGAGTAATGTGAAATCAAACTTACATGAAGGGCTGAATGAATTAATTTGAACAATCGCACAGCGGAACTTTGGCTTAAACAAAACTCTGGCTCATACCTATCTGACGTTTACTATATGTCCAACTATCTGACTTGAACAACAAACTAGCCCCACTGGACAACAGGAGCAGAAGGCAGGAACAAGTTCAGCACAACCAGTAAAACGCAAGATGCAGAAGAAAATCTTGGCTTCTACAATAGCAACTGTGGATATTCTGTGCGTTTACTCATGATTTTTTCCCCAGATTCAGCATTCCGAGGCAGCTGTCCAATTATTACACAGGCGGCCATCTTGCTAGAATTTAGTAGTACAACTGTAAACTTACTTGCGGCATCTTGTGTTAAATTAGCATGACCTTGCCAAAATTTCAAGACAGTGGTTTTACTGAATGCATCTCAATCCCATGGTTTAATATAGGCAGAAGCTTGATGGCTTAAATTGCACATAACAGTCAATCTAGCAGCTGAGCTTCTTTCAGCTTCACGTTAAAGAACTTTTCAACCGTGTTTGCAATCTTGTAATATTCTGTATTGGGTTCATTGTAAGACCTACAATTTGTGAACATTCGTGTCATGTCCGCTATAAACAGTCTCTTATGGCAGTAGTATCGATTCTTAAGCCGTTCTGTCATCGTTTTCAGATCTAAAATAGGAAAAATACACAATGATTAGTGATAGTGCAATGAGTATTCAAAGTAATGGCTCACATTTGTTACTAAATCGTGGACAGGTTTTCATTTCAACATCTTGAAAATGCTCGACTGGAAATTCTAGACACTGCACAGCAGAAATAGAACACAAGGAGCTCAGGAAGGGAAAGGACAAATAGTCAAAACTGCATTTCAAAATTTTACTGAGATTGATCAGATTAAAAAATTTTATGAAAAGACAGATTGTGATTTGGAATAAGCCAAAGTGACACTGATGGATCTTTCAGCTTCCAAAATCAAGCTAAGAACTGAAGAGATAAACGCTGAAAGTGGAAATTGGCCGTTTTTTATATTTTTATTGTGTCCTGTTGAAGAGCATTAGTGTGGACTGTCCCGAGTGTGGAGGATAAAATGACTTTTCTTTGCTCTAGCGAATTCTACACAGACCTCAGAACTGCATTATTTGCAGAGGTCATGTTGGTTGGCTCCACCTTTGGTGAGCTAAGTATTCAAAGTAGGTTTGTTTTCGTGATGCCACATATCTCTATGAGTAAACTAGATATCAGTTTTATTTAAGCGAAAAGAATTGTTGTTAACTATAATAGCAGGCGAGTTAAAATGATAGACAGTTTTTGTTGTATTTGTGCTCCCTGTTTTGTATAATTGTAAATAGCCGAGTAACTTAAAACACCTGGGCAAAGTAGTCTTCTTTGATCATCAAAGGTTTGAAAAATACAAGGTTTCATGGAATGAAAACTGGAATTTGGAAAGGACATTTAAAGAAATGTGACCGAACACGAAAATTCATAAAATTTCTCCAGAAGTTCTACATAATTATCATAGCATGTTTGAATACTCCAATCAACAATAATGAGAATCTGTCTACAGTGAGACTAAAGCACAACTTACCCATTGGGTACTTGATGTGGTCATAGTAGTCTGGGGCCTCAGACTTCTCAACTGGCTTCAAAAATGGCCAGGCATTCTGGTGTGCCTTGACTTGTTGCAGGACTGAACGTAATGTAGTGAACAGTTGTTCTGGGTCATTAGGCATCTCCCTGCAACAAGGGCAACAATAATGTGACAACGGTCTGTTCCTGTTAAAGAATGGTGACAAAGAAACCTCAATTAGTCACTTCAGTTGGATCCAAATAAACCAAGAGAATAACTGACAAGCAAAAATGACCATAGAACTTTGAATAGGTTAGCAATGGTTTGATTTACTTGCATCTGACTTAAAGTGAGTTTACACTTATTTTTGTTGTAGGAAATATGCTTTTTACAACTCAGCATCTTGCAATTACATGCTATAAACAAAGGATTAATAATAAGGAAGACCAACAACTAACGCCACCTTTTGTCCTGATCAGGGGCTGGTTTCCAGCCTGCTTCCTTCACACCAGGTATACTCTCAATAGGAATCTGTCGCACACCATCTTTGAAACACTTCAACCCTGGCATGACTTTCCTCACAGCCTCTCGCTTCCTTTCAATAAGTTTTTGCAAAATCTAAATCACAATAAGACGACAAGTAAAGTTTATAGGAAGAATTAAACAATTTTATTTAGTTCACAACCAACACCTAAAATCACACAAATGTAAAAACAACATTTAACTATGTAGTATGGGTACTTTCAACACATTAAATCACCAAATAGCACGACATGTGAACATGTTATTAGACTTGTTCCTAATGCAACTATGCCATAAATACTGTGGCCACATTCCAGGTCACAGGAGAAATAACAAGCAGAAACCAATCACAACCATGTCAATTTTGGAAATTTAAAACAATAGGGCCATCCTGGATTACATAGCAATAGAACTCTCTTTGTTCCTAAGGTAAGTAACCGTAGCATTGTTTTGGAATGTCAGACACATTTTCGCAGGGAAGTTTGGAAACCGTAGAGACATGTGGCCATGGAAATGTTCCCAATTTCAAAGGCTTAAAAGTACCGGACTTGAAAAGGTGTCTGCAAGAAAGGTGATTCTGTCTGGTTCAAAATTATCTCCACAAGCTTGTTGTATTCACTCACTCCACATTTTCTTGTCTTGCGATCAAGTTGACTGATGTATGGAAGCCGAAGAACTTAACATCACAAATCAAGGAATATTTGTCAAGTTTATAAACTTAATCCTAATGGATTTGCAGCCAACAACACAACAGTAATACTTTGTTGGCATTGGAAAGACAAATATAGAGTACTGGTGCAGAGAAACTTGAAAAGAATACGGCAGCAACAAAGAATAAGGAACTCCAATAATGCAAAAACAAGGACAAAAAGTACTTGGCGGCTATTGCGGCATTGTGGATAAATACACAGTGAGATTTGAGCGTCACTGGGTAATCCGGGATAGCCCAATAGAAATCCTACACACAGAAGACTTTTATAGTCAAACAAAAGAGCTTGCATATATTCTTAACACTAAACATATCAAATTACGGCTGCTACATGCAAATGATCCCAATGAATAAAAATGTAGTCTTCTCAAACAACTTTCTCCCAATATTGAATAATCAAGAAAGAAGAAAACATTTAATATTTTTTGGCATCAGCACTTCACCCACAAGAATGCCAATGTCTATCATCTACCTGTAGTTAAGTGTTTTTAATTTCCCTTTGGTAAGATTTAGATACCTGATATTCACACTCACATTCCTGCCCTCCCCCCAGGTCCTTGGACATACCTACCTCCTTCTGTTTGTGCACGATCTGTGAGAAATCTGTGTATACAATACGAGGGCTCAGTTCACAGCCCATGAGAGTGGCCCCTTCGTAGTCCTTGATATAACCAGTGTACGCAGACTTTGTCATCTTGATATCCTTAGAGAAACCCTACAACACATGATCAACAGTGACAAGTCTGTGAAGTCACACAAATCTGTGAACATGATAACACACGGTCAACAGTGAGCGTGAATGTGAAGCCACATGATAACACACGGTCAATAGTGAATGTGAATGTGAAGCCACATGATCAACAGTGTGAAGTCTATGAATGCGATGCCAGATCTCGGCTCACTTACTGCGAAAGGCAATATGAACACGAGGGTTCAAGATCACCGAACTTTACCTGAGATTCAGCTCAAATATTGACCTATCACCCTGTGTAAATTTTCAAAATCATTCGCAGTGTGTCATGCGATTGGTCACTGAACCATTTTTAGGAAGTGCCCCCTCTGTTGGTCAGATAACATTGTTCTTCCTCAGCAAGTAAAAAGCCTGTTTGTATTTAGGCACCATAAACTAGTTACCAATAAGCTTGTTATTACCCCCAGGCCAATTAACCCACTTAGGTCGATAAAAATTCATATTAGACTGCAATAGATGAGCATTGGTCCGACACCAGTCTGATCATCATTCATACCATCATTCATGTAAATCTCAAACCGGCACGGTAGTACAGACCACAAACTGCATGGTTAACAGAAGGTCTCGGGTTCAAGTCCCAACTGGGCAAAAAAAAATTCAGACTAAAATAAGGTCACACTTTCGAAACTGACAATAAAAATAGACTGAATGAAACCATTCAAATATGTCTACGAAAGATTTTACACACAAAATTTTTGGATATATTTCAATTGCTACTAACAGAGAAACTGAGACTATGCCATAGTTGTAGTACCTGTTTCTTAAAGTATCCTATGGCAAATTCATCAGCAAAGGTGAGAAAATGTAGAATATTGTGCTTGATGTGATAATCTTTCAGGTGGTTCATCAGATGTGTGCCATATCCCTGCAATACAGTTAACCACAAAACTTCACGTTCAATGTTAAGATATCACTTGACAATGCCAAAACTAGAAGTTCAGATGTTTGCAGTGCTTGATAAATCCCAAGTGAAAAATTCAAAATCCTTCCTAAAATGATAAGTGACTTCTGGGTCTGCAAAGAACCGAGATTTCATATTGAGACTATACTTAGAGCATACAAGAGCAACGCAGAGCGTTGAAATGTGCGTACAAGTGCACCACAAATGCTGTGCTTCTACGGGTGTTTATTTGTATCATAAAAATGGCCACTAGATGGCGCAAAATATGTTGAATCCTTCCAAAAAACTGGTATATTTCATCAATGAAAGCTATTTACCAAATTTCACACAAATTTGTCAAGGAACTTCTGAAAAACTGAGGAAAACAGAAAAAAAATGGAATTGCCACTAGGAGTATATAGGCGCAAAAAAGCATAACTGTCACTAGGAGGCACCACAAGTAGATGAAGTCGCCGGAAAATCATTGTCAACCTTCCTCTCCACACTAAGAACATATATGTCAATTTTCACAACCATCCTTAGATGGCGCAAAATATGTCAAATACATCTGCAAACCGCAACATGTCATAGTTTCAACAAAAAACTATTAACCAAATTTCGAAACAGCTTCTGAGAAACAAAGGAAAACGGAAAAAATAAAATTACCACTAGGAGGAGCAGTGTTGGTCAGATATGTCTGAATGTTGTCGTTGTTTGTTGTAAACTTCACATAAATACACTGTTTTACTAAACTTGATGAAGATCCTGCAGAGGGTCAAGGGCGTAACAAAACAAAACTGCCACAGAAGTCGAGGTCATCGGAAAACCGTCGTCAGCCATTCTCTTCACATTAAGAACATAAATGCCAATTTCCACAATCATCCTTAGAGTGGTTTGGATGACAGAGGGGCAGACTCAAAAACAGTAAAGAAATTGCCACTAGGTGATGCAAACTGGAGGATAGCGTCACCTCACTAATAGATGTCTACTTGCCAAATTTTATGAAAATGCGTTGAGGACCTTTGAAGATACAGAGGTAAACGCAAAAAAACTAAAATTGCCACTAGGGGACGCACCAGTAGTAGAGATCCAAAGTTGGCCGTCATCCGTTGTGAGCTTTATAGGAACACATGTACAACATCTCACCAAGATCCTGTAAGGGGATACAACTGTGGACGCAGGACAGACAGAGATGACGGCAATATGCACCCACATACAAATATGTGGGCGCATCAAAATGACATAACGCGACAAGCCAACTTGTAGTGGCATGGCCTCAAGCAATAGAAAACTGCCAGTTTTTCTAAAGTCATGAAATCATCCCCAATGTAACTACATAACAATTTAAGACAAATTTAATAATGACAAGTGGCCTAAATCAGAAGTTGTTTTTATGATGTAAGGCAGGCTTATAGCCGCTACATAGTCCACGATGATAACACGACTATTTTGGTTAAAATACCTACATCTTCTTACATTTCTACCTTGGGTCCCAATTCGAAATCGTTGTAAATTTAAGTCAAAACAAAAAGTGACTGGTAAACTAGAAGCCATTGCAACAAGGAAAAAGCTTCACTTGGGATTTGGTAGAGCAGTTATCCCGTGTTCTGATGACGTTGTTAAACTCTAGTTATCTCACATGAAATTTAGGATTTAGAACGTCAAGAACAAACAAGTACCCAACTAGCTACACGACGCACTTGGCAGTAAATGGGCAAGTTGCCAATCAGCACATTTGATAGCCTACCTTGACCTGTTCATTGGAGGTCACAGCACAAAACACTATCTCTGTGAAACCCTGTGTAGGGAACATTCTGAAGCAGATACCTCCAATCACTCTGTTTTCTTTAACCAAGGCCAAACACTTGTGTTTCCTGTAATCAAATGCTGGGTAGTCTCACTAATTCAGGACAGAGTATGGTGGTCAAGAGAAAGTTCATTTTCTAACTATAACATACACAATACATAAGCACCACAGTGATTCTTTGATCTAATTTTCAATGTCGCTACCACAATAACCACCAGACAACATTTTGAAGAATTCCAGGCGAACATAACAATGTTAGAAGCCTTTGAAATGTCTAAAAAGCAACAAGTTTGGCAACCAACACTTTACAAATTATTTCTGCCTAAAATCAAGAACACTTTATCAGCTGAGAGTAACTTGATATTTTGGTGTAAGATTTCTACAGTTAAAGTGGTTGCATGAACAACCTTATGACCAATTATTGAATTGGAGCTGAGTGGTTTGTGCTAGGTATCTCATGCAAGTAATGTGTTTCAATTGTGTGCTGACTTGCAGGGCATTACCATAGCATTCAAGAGCCTCTTACTTCTCCGTACAATGTGTTCACATAAGTGGGCAAATAGAAGTCTTCAGCAAGTTGTCACTTACTATCGCCATCTTAGCCTTGCATGTCACAGACAAGTTGAGTGATGTACACTTTGGGCATGCAAGGCAGTAGGTAGCATGCCAAGTTTACACTGATTGATTTCGATGATGCAATGTTTAACTAAGGAACATAACATAAGGAAAAAAAGTAATGAACACTCAATGTTTAATAATAGGCTGTCAATTATTGGCATGAATATCCATATGTAAAACTGATTTAAAATTTGCTTTTACTAAAGTTTAGTGATCGACTAATGCCAGCTTTGTCTTAGTAGTACCATGGAATTGATCTCACTGCCCCCACACTAGCACCCGAAAACTGTGCCAATCAGTCAAAACCCATGCATCAAGCATTAGCAAATTTCAACCTTATTTAAATGGTACATATCTCGGACTTGACTTCAGAGAATGTCTGGCAGACAACGGCGAGAACTGGAGACTTGTAATAAAATCGCAAAAACAAAAGTAAATGAATTTTGTCATTTTAAAGATCTGTTCAAAGTTAATAACTTCAAGAAGTCTCACTCAACAACAACCCCAAAAATATGTGTTTGAACTGTACAACTAATAATATCCCTGTAAACAAAAGGTGATGGAACTGATTCTCATTGGCTTGCAATCACAAATGGGTAGACTTACGGGTCGAATACGAGTCTGGTAATATACTCCTTAGGCATGCGAGGCAGCTGATGTGAGAAGACATTCTGTAGACCCACTAACCACACCATCGTCTGCTCCGTGGGTTGACGTGACAGACTGTTGTTGACCACATGGAACTCGATGGCACCTTTCTTCTCCTCTAGCCGAGCCCCCTCATCACGCGCAGCATGTGGATGGAAGAAGCTAGGCTGGCAAGGAGACCACGGGTATTAATGGAGCCACATAAATTAGTACAGCTAAACGATATTCAACCTAGCAATGTTAACCGAAATTAGAAATGGGCAATCTATCTAGGTATAGCAATTTATCCAAACTGTGATTAAAATATCATTTTTATTGGACAATGTATTACAGATTTCAACTTATGGGTGTTATGAAACTTCAACTCTAGAGAGTTATGATGTATCATTAGCTTTGACTGGCTCTAAGTTGTCATTGTACATGAAATGTGCAATAAATCTATTTCACTGCATTGTAATTATGTGTATTCTGTCCTAGCTTTTGAACACGGGGAACAACACTGCAGGATGCTTATGCCTCACAAATATCATTTACAAAGACTACAAAAATTAATTTCTGAATATTATGTAGCACCCTACGGACAAGTCTGTACATTTTGCGAAATATCTACAAAACTACAGAATTTAACTGTGTAAAAGTACATTATTTCTGAGAATAGACATTCTGTAGAACTTTTTCTAGACTCTTAGACTATATACAAGACCAAGTTTTCTAGCAAAATCAACAGTTAAATAGCAGGATCAATAACAACAAAATTCCGTACGATGTAAATGTTCAAGATAGATAAAATCTCAAAAAAGCTGTTACAGTTTTCTAACTTATCATTGTCAATACATTCCTCAGTATAACAGAGTAGATAAATACCTCAGTATAATATGACAGACAGTCAATACATACCTCAGTATAATATGACAGAGAGTCAATACATACCTCAGTATAATATGACAGACAGTCAATACATACCACAGTATAATATGACAGAGAGTCAATACATACCTCAGTATAATACGACAGAGAGTCAATACATACCTCAGTATAATATGACAGATAGTCGATACATACCTCAGTATAATATGACAGATAGTCAATACATACCTCAGTATAATATGACAGATAGTCAATACATACCTCAGTATAATATGACAGAGAGTCAATACATACCTCAGTATAATATGACAGATAGTCGATACATACCTCAGTATAATATGACAGATAGTCGATACATACCTCAGTATAATATGACAGATAGTCAATACATACCTCAGTATAATATGACAGAGAGTCAATACATACCTCAGTATAATATGACAGATAGTCAATACAGTCAGTATAATATGGCAGACAGTCAATACATACCTAAGTATAATATGACAGATAGTCGATACATACGTCAGTATAATATGACAGAGAGTCAATCCTGAATATAATGTGAAAGAGAGCCGATACATACCTCAGTATAATGTGACAGAGAGTCAATATATACCTCAGTATGTGACAGAGAGCCGATACATACCTCAGTATAATGTGACAGAGAGTCAATATATACCTCAGTATGTGACAGAGAGCCAATACATACCTCAGTATAATATGACAGAGAGTCAATATGTACCTCAGTATGTGACAGAGAGCCAATACATACCTCTGGACCCAACATTTGATCGGGATCCGTAATAAGACCCAGCACCTCATTGACAGTTTCTATGGGAACATCACCATCAAGTTTCCTTTTCTTCACAGCTTCCAACGACATGTTTTCTTCTAATTTTCTCTTCTCTGAAAAAACCACAAGAAAACTCTAAGTTTTCAAAGTACTTACAACCAACACTTTACAAAGTGGTAGCTATAGCAACAAGTAATTCAAAGACTCCTGCTCAGGATGGAAACTTAATTGCACTCAAAGCAAAGCTAGCATCAGCTTATCTACACACTCAGGCAATTTTGGGTTGATTATAATATATCAAACTGACAAAAGATTTTTTTACGTAAATTCATATCAACCATTTCTATGAATTTATATGAATGATACTGTATTATATGAATTCATATGAGTGGCACTGTACGAATTCATATGAATGGTATTGTATTATATGAATTAATATGAATGGTATCATGTTATATGAATAGTTGATACGAATTCATATTAACAGTTCACATAACTTTTCATACAAGGTTTACCATCAATCTCGCAAATTTATGATTTCTTGTCAGTAAAAAACGATCAAGAGGTTTTCCATGAATGATGCAATCAATGATAATGATACTGATATCAAGACTGATATCAGATTCATGTCACCATTCTGATATCAGTTCATATCAATGAAGGTGTAAGTCTATGTTAGATTTTGGCGCAGATGTGCAACGACTCAGTGTCAATTCGATACATTTCACACACCAATACTAAAAGTACAGTTCCAAGGACGATAGTCAAGAAGACTCTTGTTTAATGTACAAGAAACACTTTCCCTTGTAAGACTACTACAACCGTCATAAAAACGCAATTCAGAAGACCCAAAACTTAACAGTCTGCAGACATAAACACCTAAGACCTTTGAAAACAACTGTACACAGATCTTACCTGCTTGATCTTGACTCCTGGATGACCTTCGTGCGTTAATAAGCCCTGGGCTGATGTTGAGAGTGGTGAAGCCATCGGGAGCGTCCGAAGCGATGTTTGTTGTAAACTGGTTCAGGCCACTGACACCAGGGGCCACTGTCAAGCTCATGCCCGCTATAACATGAAAAATCACTATTTAATGAGTGCTAAAAACCTTTTGATAATTACAAATGAGATATCAGAATAAAGTTATCATGTCCCACCACTTCAAATGTGTTTTTATAACATTATCGAAACAGTCAATCCCATATACTAAGTTTGACTCACTTTGAAATGAATTCAGAGATTAATTTTATTAAAAAGTTTTTTAACTGCAGTAATTTTGGTAGCTGTTTACTTTGCAAAACAAGCCTATGGCATTAGACACCTTAAAGTGATGTAATTAACCAGCATAGCGATAATCTCATCAAGATTTCCTGCAAAAGACATATTTGTGGGAAACTTTACTAACCAGCTGGGCTTGACGTCACATTTGTTGGGTTGTGTCTGAAGTCGGGGTCCCAGATAGGAGAATTAGGTGCATACACCTCTTCTTCCAGTAAAGACAGAAACCTAAGAGAAAGCTTTGTCTATCAATCCTAACACTAAAATTGAATTTTAAGTCATAAAAGTGTTATGCTAAAATTTATCTAACCAAGATGGACAACAGATCAACACAACTTTATCAAGAGAGAAGCTGTGTTGCGTTCCATAGACCCGAGGCATTTCTGAGAAAGTTAGTGTGATCATGTGTCTCGGTTTTAATGCACGGCCACATCTGGCAAAAATTTGGGTAATCTAGTTTTCTCGCAAGAAACTTGGTCTATGTGACGCAACACCTGGTACGACTGCAGTGTGAGCCTGAACACAGATGTAATGCTTTCTAGCATTTTCTGCGCTTAACTCTTAGTATTGTATATTGTATAATAAGCATAACAAACATTAAAACAACAAGTTGACAAGAGAGAGCTTGCTTAACACTCATTGCATACAAACATGCTAGGCTGGTTAGGATGTGCAACGCCAGGAGTTCATAAGACTGTTAGATACATCACTCGGGTTTATCAAATCAAATCAGTGGTTTTCCAAAAAATGTGTCACAAGAACAAAATAAAAGTGAATGAAAAACCAAATGACATCCAACACATAATACAGTGATGGCAAACAAATTTTGCCCATTTTCTGCAAGTAAATGTGCAGTCAGTATTCTCTGAACTCACACACTGAACCGCATCTTGGTATTACAGTAGCCATTTTTATTGTGAGATAAATGTTCAACTCTACCTGACTCCCATGAAATGTAAATTTTAGGGTCTGGCATTTTACAACATTTTTATAAACATTTTGCGATAATCATAAAATAACTACCGTTGTGCAATGTGATCTTCAAATGACTAGGGCAAAAAGATTGTCGCAAGATATCTGAAAGAAATTATGTTTACCTCCATCACCTCAACTCATCTAGTTCAAGAAAATGTCAGATTGGATTAACAAGAGAAGTTGCTTTTGCGCTCTCACATCACAAAAGAGTGGCAAGTCAGATAATAGCTTCTGTAACTAGTTGAGGGCAATCACAGGAAATTGGGATGAAGCAAAATCAGATAATCATCAAACTACCTTGGAAAATGTGTCAAGACCAGCGTCCTCTTGTCCGGTGGCATCTTGTCCTTTTCGGCTCGGAACTTATCCAATAGTTGTTTACGCATCGTCTGGAAGACGGAGCGGAGCAGTGTGCGACCGAATATCAGCGTGGTCTCGTATCGGGGAAGGCTGTCGCAGAACGCAGGCACATGACAGTAACACAGCCACCTAGAGAGAAATATATAAAACTTTGAATGACAGAGTCCACGTAATATCTGGCCAACACGTGGAGGACAGCATCTGGCTGACCACCAGGTATTCAATTTCTTATTATTTTGAAAAATAAAATCCCACTGCATAACAACAGAGCACTGTTAAAAAACGTTTTTCTAATTTGGTTTTAAGTTAGGTGGATACACAAAAAAATTAATTTTGACTGTTCTTTTACATTTTTATATCATCCTAATCTTCAATTCTTCATGCACAGTCTACTGGAGAAAAATGAAACCATTCTGAAAATCCAAACTTGTTTTTTTAATTATATTTGACCAAGCTTCAGTAAGTCATATGACTAGAGTGCTCACCAGCTCATTGACTGACAAGTGGGGCGGAGCTTATACCAGGACACTAGCTCTAATCTAACCCTGTCAACAAACAATGCGTAACCGGGCAATAGAGAGTGCTGTACCCGCCAGCTGATATTGATGTTGTAGCAAGGTCAAAAATAAAATAATTCTGTTTTTGACCATGTGAAAGTTGGTGGTGAAATGGTGAACTAGCTCCTGTTCCGAACCTGAGCCTGTTTGTCTATCTGCAAAAAAATTAAGTTGAGTACGCCAAGTTCTACTGAAGCCATCACTGCACTCAGCTTGAGGAGTCAGTGCAGAAATTGTGCGTGTGCAAGAGAAGTCAGAAAGGCGAGGTGGCTTGCGAGAGGACGCTGAGCGTTGACGTGGGTGGTGTTGCACGATTTGATGAGAGTGCATGCACGCGCTGTGAAGACACGCCGCGCGCGAGACAACTACATGCCGTCAGAGTAGAGTTTTTGGAGATAAACCGAGCTTCTGTGCTAGGAACGCGCCATGAAGAAACTAGGCTGCCAAACTCGGGATTTTTTTAACTTGCCGCCGGCTATAACCCAAAGAATTAGAGAAACGACCTAGTGTTTAACATAACAAAATTGTTCTCGTGCATAGATTCAAACGCATCCCTGAATTAAAACTCGTCATATTATACGATTTTAGAGGAAAACAATATAAATAAGAAACTTTGGTAACTTGAGAATCTCACCCAAGCGACGCTATTTGTGCTGAAAGTACTATTTTCTCATCCCAAAGTCCATTCGGTCAAAATGTTGGCGGCACAGGCATGTGAAAATGTTGAACCATTACAATGAAAGTAGTTCTTTATCCTTGTCGCCAATATTGTTATGTAGACAGTAATGCGGCGATTTGATATACCACATCTATTGGTTGATGAAGAGATGGTAACTACATATAATATTGGAATACTAACAAATAGGTCTATGTAATACAGTTAGAGTCTTTTACCACTCTGAGTGGAGAGTTCAGATGAGTTGCATAAACAATCAACGCATGATTTTAATGATGTGTTGTCGGCACACCAGTACAGCAGACAATAGATCAACGCTAAGCTGCACCCACGTGACAGTCATATTTTGTTTTGGTCGTCTGTCGTGCTCCACAAGTTCGCAAAAATGATTAAAATTACGCTATAAACAAACTGGTATGTCACATTTTCTAAACATGAAGTAAATACCAGCTTTATTTCTAGTACATCAACAAAAATTGGAACAGAATGATCGCGCATTCTGAACGAATTTTGACCTCAAGTAGCGATCGAAGCCCGCTTAACTTCAAAGCCGTTTTTCTCGGCTCGTGATTTCACGTTAGTAACAAGATTCACGGGCCTATTTTTCCGCAACACGTGGGTCTTTTTTACGAAATTTGCAAATTTGAAATCCTCTAGGACTGAAGCAAAATCACGTGCCAGGGTTTTTTGATACATGGATTTTTAGTTATTAGACAGAAAGTGATCAAATGACAGAAAGTGGCGTGCTTACCCCAACTCACACGCAAAAAAGCCACAAAATCAAGATCATAATGATTTTGTACATATATTTGGTATGTATAAGTAGAATATTGCGTAGGGAAACAGCTGATGATAATCCCTTTGCATTTTGAAAAAAAATCGAGGTAAAATTGAATTTTTTGAAAAATAAAAAATACGATTTAAAACAAACAACAATAAAAACTTTTTCTTTGATTTTTGTCACTTTCAGAGTCATTTCTAATTAGTTAAAACCCCCTTTATACTTATTTTAGATAGGAACCTGGAGATTTGACCCGTGTATACACCTACCTTAAGATAAAACTGGTTTTAGCTTTGCAAATGAGTATTTATTTTCAAGCAATTCCAAAAATGTAAGCAACCATTAAAGTTTTAAATTAAAGTAAAAAATAAGACTGAATTGGATTTGAGAGTGCAGAATTCGTGTTGCTTTTAATTGGTAATCTTACAAAAAAATAAAATTAACAAATTACCACCCTTACCTAGTATAGTTGACCTTGTATACAGACAGGTCATCAGTCTGGGAGTGTTGTTTCCGGGCAGTAGGTGTCTCTAGTTTCCAGTGGTTCAGACAATGCAGGAACATCTTAGCCAGATCGTACATGGTCTGCAGGTCTTTATGAGCATGGTGACCAAACTTGTACAGCACAAAGTTGGTCACACCCTGTAGTCAACACGAGGAGACAAACAGGAATAAGTATGCAGATGATACAAACATACATCGCCATAGTGCCATAGTGACATTCAACAGAATACGTACAGTACATGACTAACGCAACCGGATAAAATTCTGTTTTTGTGTCAAGATAAGACATAAAGAATTGTGCTCACACACAACCATCATATTAGAAAGAATCCGCTGTCATGACCGAAAATTCCGCTGGTGCCTTGCTGACATTACAGAAACTTTTGGGTCATTTTGTCTGATACTATCTGATGTGTGCGGCATACACACAGCAAACAAACCTGTTTAAAATGCAAATGATAGTAAGATGGCTATGTCATATAGTACAATGCATGAAACAGGACCAGACAACTAATAAATCAATGCTACGTCAGAAATATTACACTACCTCAATGGAAAAAATCCTTAAAAATTAGGCTTATCTTCGCCAAGGGCTAAGACCTCTGACATACTTGCCTATTTTATGTCTTGTTTTATTAACTTCACTTTAGGGACTGAATAAAATAATGAGAGTGAAGCTTACTTTTGCAATGCTTGGCTTTTCGAAGGGTGGATTTCCCAGCGGGCCCTCCACTGTAGGCTGGCTCATGTTCAGAACACACTTCCTCAATAACTACGGGTAGAGAAAAGACCATTATGAAATATAATTATGAAGTAGATAAATCTGAATACCTATGAAAACAAAAGTTCATAGTTTAGGTCAGTCCCTCTGATTAAGGTAATGGAAGAAACAAGAGTTTTCACATTTTGCTTGCTTGAAAAATTACATTTTTGCTTAAGAGAACATAATAATAATACAATAATTCTTGATCTCATCAATTAATATTGTGATAATGCATTACTCTCATTTGTTTCCTATTTTCCAACATGCCCGTTGCCAAGTATTGTGACAATGATGTAACATACATATTAAGATTCCGTAACACATTGACAATATCCAAGGTATGAGATAGAGCCTGTGGTCACTCACCAACCTGCTCACAAACAGTATTAGCTGAAGTCATAATACTTAGCTGGTATGTACACGTCTTCAGTGAAACTTTTGATTCAGACCACGACTGAACACTTCAGGCATTTGAAATTAACGGAAAGGTTAGTAAACATATCGAGTCATAACTTAACCAAAAACCAAGACAGTTATTCCCAAGCGAAGAAAGAACATAATTTCGTAGCGGTCTAAATCAAATTAGATTTTTCAACAGAAAAAAGATCACGGCATCGTTTACAAGGAATTACGGCTTGTGTGAAACTACTAGTACAACCGCTAGAGTCCTAACACTACAAATGTCCTCAGCCTGACCCGATGACTCACCTTGAACAAGTAGAAGTAGACCTGTTTGGTGTCAGAGTCTTCTTCCTTGTGAACACACATGAACAGATTCTCCACATCAACCACAATACCCAGAAGTCGATTTAATTCGTCTTCAGTTGTCTTTTCCAAGTGAGCGACATGACAATCTGTTTAACATTTAACACATGTTACAATCTGTTTAACATTTAACACATGTTACAATCTGTTTAACATTTAACACATGTTACAATCTGTTTAACATTTAACACATGTTACAATCTGTTAAACATTTAACACATGTTACAATCTGTTTAACATTTAACACATGTTACAATAAAAGCTACTGGTGTTGAAAACATCAACTTTCTTTCAAGTCAACATTTATTTAAAGTCAACTTTAAAAACAGTAAACATGAGCCATGGGCTCATTTCAATGACTATATAATTACAATTGAGAAAATGTTAAGCAAATAATTAATTAAAATCAAACAATGGATATGGTTGTCCATCAGCTATGAGTTGAAGACACGTTGACTGATCCACTCCTTTTGAAAATGGTTACAATAGCCTAGAATTTTTTCGACCACCACACTGCCTTGGCAACTAAACAGACAGCACCAAAAAGCAACTTAATACTGGTCAGGAGTAATAATAGCCCATCAGATATTGTCAAGGCCACATCCAGGCTTCTCTGTGTCTCATGGGAAAGTGAAAAGAGCCACAGCGTAGTCAAATACTAAGCTGTCACAACCCTCCACTAATTCAACACCCTGCCATATTACATCATTAACCAAGGGAAAACTTGCAGCAATATTTGATCACTTTTCACCCTTAAAATGATGGAGGATGACTAGTGATGGGATTGGTTGTCCACATTTTATGTCGTATGTATCGGCCAATATATGCTTGTACCTCTAGATCACCTGAAATTGGTGATTTTAAGCAGTTTAAGGCAAATCTAATTTTCAAGGCATGTAGCAGTAGAAACTGTTATGCATTCGAATGTGGTAGTCTATAGAGACCCACCACGCCGGACCTCCAGCAGCACACAATCTTTTCAAATGACTAACCCACTAAATATTACCTAATGAATGAGAGCAGCTTCGACATGGGTCTTCCAGCGTGGCCAGTGGTTGCGACACATCCACTCTTGGAGGTGTCGGTGGGGGATTAGGGTTCTTCCAGCCATTACACTTACAGGCCTCTGCCTACAACACAACTCAATAGTAAACATTTGGTACACGGTCAACTTAAGTTAGAATGTCCCTTTGGTGGCAATATTCAGGGATTGCCTAGTTTTTAAAGTAAGGGAGTCAGCAGCAAAAGGTAAATATGGCACCCGCATAGCTGCTTTGTCCATTCAAGTACCAAAAAGGCGACTCAGGTCTCAGATGGTTTGCCTTAACCTTATCTCACTTAAGTTACTTGAAAAAAGTAACTTAAAGACTCATACAGTGCCATCTTTGAAAACCGAAATTCTTTTGGGATGGAATTCGTTGTTGTGGTTTTTGAATACGGCAAGTCAGCGCTCCTAATATGCATGAGCAGAGTCATCAGTAGGCTTGGTGCAAAATTGCATACTAAATATACAGCTTTGCAGCGATATGGGTAAAAAACTGACCAAATAAAATCTTAGGTACATCACCCGACGTTAAATAACACACTACTCGCAATTGGCGAGTTTGGTAAAATCTCAGCTCGCATTTTGGATTCGAAGTCGCCAAATTTTTAGAACTGCGGATGTGCGATGGGTGTCGCTTGTGATACGGCCCATTGTGATGCTTACCCTGCAGCTCAGAGGCACAATAGGTCTAGTAGCTCACAACCAAAAAATGCAAAGAAATGTGACTGTTACAATGGAAAGTGGGGAATTTTAATGTAGTGTTGTCTATGCAACTCAGCCCCGTTTTAATCGTCTGCTCAATACTAGGGCATCCACGATCTTGGTGTGACAAGCTATTACAACTTATGTGCTATATTGGCATGCTGTTGCCATATCACGTCCACTGTACCTGCGATACTTGCAAACACGTTTCTCACCAATAAATATCTATCATCGTGTTATGTACGTAAATCCATTTCCTGAATCACTTACATCGTCTACACCCAATTCACATACAGAACTGCACTGAAATACACGTGCTAACAATCTTTCCTGAAATAGAGATTCACCCATCTCAGGAAGACAAGACTCGTCTTCCTGAAATGGACCTATACATGTCCTAAAAATTGGTTCTACTACAGGTGTGCGTGCTGATATCAGAGGTAACTTACTAAACACCATGGTTTAAAACATTTTCATTCTTCATTGTACACACTAGTACGTCTTTTACAAAAGCAATTATTAGAAAGACATTTGATAGTGTAATAATGGTGCAAAACAGACAGCTACCGTTCCCCTGCGTAGTCATTGATGTGGAAAATGTGTGCGTTGCTCGGATATATTTCTGAGAAATCTTGTCAACTTGCCACAATTCTTAAAGTAGATCTTATGTTTCACATATGTGACATATATAGCAAGCTTGTTTTGAAGGAGATTTATAAAACAATTACGCAACTCCAAATGTGCTTTTATATAAATCATTATTTATAAATCATTATTTATAAATCATTATTTATAAATCATTATTAAACATAACAAAACGTGATTGGCAACTTTAGCAAGCCATTCACGCCCACAAACATACCTGTGGTAGGGGTGACCTTAATTTGCAACTCCAAGTTATCTTAAAATAAAGGGGCCAACTTTCATTGAAATCCTCAAATTTTAAATTTTGTAAAATATGTCTTTTTCAAGTCTGAAATTATCAAAAACTTCCCGGGGCTGGTCCAGGTCTGTATCAGTCCATGGAAAACAGTGAAAGATTGTTTTGCGCAACTCATTTGGTAGACTGTTCCAGACCCAAGCAGCCTTGACGCGAAAAGAGTTTTAACTGTTAGACAGAACTTGAGGAATATGTAAAAGATTGTTGTAGCGAAAGCAATTGTTATCTTGTTTCTTTATAAGTGAATGAAGTGTCTTAGGTGATTTGCCATGAAGGATTTTAAATACTTCTATTGCAATACTAGTTTGTGTAGGTGAAGGGGTGGTTTGTTAGCTAGTGAGAGTAATTGTTTGTGCGTGCTATCGTCATGGTAGATAATGACCATCATCTATCTGCAGGTGCAGCCAGTAGAGACGGTGTAGCTCCAATACGCGCTTCATACGTCGGAAGCATATTAGCGAATTATGCCTCACACTGACTAAAACATCAAAGTCACATTGTTAGAAATACCTTTTGAGCATAGAGGGACAATTTAGGAGGTCGTCCATGTATTTAATTCCTTCCAACTCAAACAAGTACTCCCATTATCTAACTTTTTCGTTGAGCAGTCCCTCGTTCAATTCCCACACAGCGTACGCTAGGGGATATATATACGTCATGCCACCTGCCAGGTGCAGTGTTAAAATGGCGAGTTACCAATTTTGGGAACTGAACAAAGGTCTGCACGAAGAAAAAGTTTGATAACAGGAGTATTTGTTTGAGTTGGAAGGAATTAAATATTTCGACGACCTCCTAAGTTGTCCCTCTATGCGCAAAATGTATTTGTAACAACATGACTTTGATGTTTTAGTCAGTGCGAGGCATAATTTGCCGAAAAGCTTCTGGCATATGAAGCACCTATAGGAGCTCCATCGTCTCTGCTGGCACAGCCATCAGAGACGATGGTCATTGACATTGTCTATCCTCGTGGTTGCAGACAAAACAGAGGGCTCTGAGTTGTAGTTTTCCTAGACACGTAACACGTCTGTAAATAAGTATTTACTCCGAACTACTCGTCAAACCATAAGACTGCCAACACTACCACTGCATGGTGTTGTGAACAATGTTGATCACTTCAATCTTGATTTAGATCATTCAATTCACACTTGACTCTAGTCTTGGTACAAAGCTGTATACCAAATATACAGTTTTGTGCCGATGTGGGTAAAAAAGTGGTAAGATATAATCTGACACAAAATTAGTGTTATTAAAAAGTATAGTCTTCCTTGAGTAAACTAAATTATTTAACGGCGTTGGAAAAAATGGTGTTCTACAATTATTCTGCTGCTAAAGTTGTGGAGCGGTCTTCACCATCGGCTTTCGGCGCCATGAAATATTGCGTCACCAATTGGACAGTTTCTTTTTTCGCCAACTTTTCAATCAACTGTTGTTCTTTCTCACGGTTGTGTACACGTCACAACAAATTATTGGAACTGGTTTCACTTCATTATAAGTTTTTAGAATTTCGATACCGAAAAACTGAATTTCAGAACAAATTTTGCTGCTGCGAAGTTGCCGCAAAAATTTAGGAAATGGTACGTGTGCATGACACGAGCATACCATTTTCAAAAAGGCTACATACTTTTCATTGTTACAAAAGGTCTAGAATGACACAAGAGAATGACATTTGTTGCAATGTTTTCACTTAAATGACTGTAACGGGTAAGGTGAGTGTTGTTTGATTCAAAGATTTTGCATGCACCCAGTCCGCTCTTTAGCTCTACATGTTGATACAGGTTTCACGGTGGGGTGACGAGCAGAACTACCCTGGCTGTGTGCAATTTCGGGGTCTATGGAAGAAAAACACAGTGGTACCTAGCTCACGTATTTTGACGATAGTCTTCACAAGGTACTTAAACTACATGGTTAATTAACGGACTCATAAACACGGTAACGGACGCATGAACATGACTCACGTACCTGCAAACACCGTTCACCGACTCACAAACACGGGAACGGACTCACAAAACATGATCCATTCTCCCAAATACATGGGACACGGACTCACATTCACGAAGAAACACGGTTAACGGACTGCCAAACACGGTTCACTCTAAAGCATGCGATAAACATGGGTCACGGACTCATCGGCTTCCTGGGTCAGCTGACATCTACATTTTGTCCATAAACCGTGTTTGCCGGTCCATTAACCGTGTTTCCTCGTGAATGTGAGTCCGTGCCCCATGTATTTGGCTGGGTGAATGGATAGTGTCATGTGAGTCCGTTCCCGTCTTTGTGAGTCAGTGAACGATGTTTGCAGGTACGTGAATCGTGTTCATGAGTCCGTGACCGTGTTTATGAGTCCGTTAACCCTGTAGTTTAGGTACACTACCTTGCTTCATACAGCTAGCTGGCTGGCTAACTTGACTTTTGTCTTTAGTCACAGGCACCTTTAAGTAGCCCTCGACCATATACTATAGTGTACTGTTGAGGGCTGATCAAAGGTGCCTGTGCTTAGTCTAGAGAAGAGGTGACATCGTTCATAGAACGTGATAATTAGAATCGCAGGACTTACTTTGCAAGACGAATATACAGCCAACTTTTCCAGTTTCTTGTTCCTAGGGAAATTTCTCACTTGCTGTTTCTTCTGTGCTATCCTTTGAAGGTTGTTTGGACGGCTCATTTCCCCTCCTGCACTGGGCGGCTTCACCGCTTCCGACGGTGACTTCTCCATTGTGGAAACGTTTATAATTCGAAAGGATAAGGATGATGGCATCAAACAAGAGATTCAACCACTTGCATTTAAATGGCAAGATTTACGTTTGTTAATTCCCAAAATTCATAAGTAGTGGACATAAATACCGTAATTGGGGTGAATGAAGCAAAAGTTGGCAAAAAAGTTTCTCTCAGATAATTAATCTCCTTTCGATATTTGTTATTAAACTTTCCAACAGGCGTCTTTTGACCTATTTTAGAAATCAACAAAGAACCACAGAGCGAAGCGTACCCTGACGGTTTTTGTGTCAACTAAGTTTTCTGTACGTGTTCCCCTGCCGGCTGTCACAACAAACTGTCATCAATGCTCAAAACAGAGAATTGCCTTTCAAATGGATTAAGAAACATGGTGTTATATTTTGGTGACCACATTTTAACACCCAAATACATTATTTTCGAACAAGTACAATATGAATGAACTCACTATGTGATACATTTTTTGTTCAAGTTTGCTAAAGATGGTTTCAGTGCGTCAGCGGCAAAATAAACACAATCTGTGTCAAATAAATTAAAGAAATGTGGTCAATCTCAATCAATCAATCAAAATGCTTAGTCAGTTGTGTAGATTTTTCCACAGGCAGACCATTTTTCAAACAGTAACAAGCTTCAACAGAACCACCCATGAAGATATTGTGAATAAATCAACATGCCTTTAAGTATTTTTGCGCTCGTTGTACTATTGTTCTACAAAGGTACATAAGTTCCCAACATTTGAAAATGAAAAACAAGCAGAAAATCTGCATCTAGGCCATACTGCAAGATGGGCAAAGCTTTGCCCCATCCCAAAACACGCTACATTTTAATGGGTGCGAAATAGGGGTAAACCGTGTGGAAAAGCACAATAATAAACTATGCGTTAATTTGCCGCATATGTCAGAAAGCGGGACATATTGATGGTGTGGCAGGCCACACAACAATGCTTCAAAAAACATTGGATGGCGCTGCCGGCTGAAAAGCAGACTGTAGCGAAGGGTAGTGTATAATGCTGAATGAACACGCAATTGTTTACACAAATAAAAGTATTATTTCATCATCACATAACTAAACATACAATATGCAAGCAAGCTCACTACACAACTGATAGTATAGATTAGAACAAGCACAAAATCCAAGTGAGCAAACTACCAATGTCTGAACACAATAACAGCATTATATAACTCACAGCGAACATTGATGGCAGGGTACAGTAGCCCAGTACTTGATCAAGGTTTCTTGAGGCCCCTATTAGAAGTCTGGTGGCCCTAGTAATTTGAAATGCCCAAGAAAAAATACAATTTTTTTATTCACCAGTATTCCTTCTGCGGTCGTCACAATATTTTGTGCATGGTCCAAGCTGCAGTTTCGTGAATTTAATGGCAAACTGGAACCAATGTAGCCTCAGTTTATGAAACTTAAATAATTAACAAATTGTAATATTGGCATCGTCAAACATCAGGTGATGCCTAGTATGATGATTGGGCCATTTTTCATGGGATCACTAGCAGTAGCCTATTGGTGATTTTTGATGGTGATTCCCACCTACCACTTCAAGTAAACGTCTGTCAGTAGACATGACCATGCAGCAAACTCATCGGATCGGCACCAACTTTGTGTGAGCGAGGCATTAGAGATGGGCACAGAGAGAATGAAAACTATTTCATTTAAGTAAACTAACAAAGTTCATTTATGCAACAGAATATTTCATAGCAGAGTCAAAATACAAAGTAACCAGTAGTGCACAATTAAATTCTTTGAAAACAAACCAAAACTTTTTAGTTAGGTCAAATTTTCATCCTGATACAAGCTGAATATTTCTAAGAGGAACAGTAAAAGAACTTCTTAAAAGTGATGAGAAAAAATACAAAAAAACTTACAAACCAGGTTACAAACAACACAGTAAGGGTGGGAACAATACATAGGAGTGGCAATATTCCTCACCATATCATAAAGTAATGATCTTTTCTGAAGGATGTACACTATAGCACGATCTCAGGCATGAGACTTCACAAACAAAAAATTTCAGTAACAACGGAGCCTTAGAAAGGATTTATCGATTTGTGCAACTTGTTAAATAAACCTGATGCGACAGAACTAGACCTACTTTCCATTTCTCACATGTTGTTAGTAAAAAAAAGGTCAAAAATGACAAAAATTTGCGATTTTATATTTTTCTCAGCACAAAACCCTAACTCTGGGACATCATGGCAGTGCAAAATAACAGAGGGCATCTCTGACTAATGCTTTGCACTAAAGACCTGGTTTGATTTGCAATAATAGGTTCATCAGGAATTGAATTTTAAAGCACAAGCATTTTAACATTGTTGGCACTGCTTTTGTAGCTGGAGTGAAAAAGTAAAATACAGTTTAATCAAGAGCCAATCCCCTTCATCACAAATAATAATACAAGGCCCAGCATGTGGTAGCATAAGAAAAAACACTTCCTTTAATCAGCAAATAATCAGCTTGTTATATATGTGCATTGCTGTATACTATCTGTGCTAATTTATTACCAAAAATATTCCACAACGGAGTTGTTCAACATCCAAACCTATAGACCGGAGTGTGACCGATAATAACCACTACACAAATAGAATAAATATAGTTCTTACACTTACTGTTTGTCAACAAACTATGATCTACGTACTTTAACTTTAAAATTCTAAAATGTTGCTTGGTAGCACTTGATTAATCCAGCAATCCTATGCTCACAAAGGTAATGCTTAAACAATCAATGGTCAGATGAGGTTCCGTTTCCTAAAACAACATCACTATGCAACATTTACTGAGAACATCACTCACTGGAAATCACCACTGTGACCATAGACTGTCTATAATCTATGCTGTGACTGATTTAATTTAAATCAAACATCCTAAATATATAAACATGTATGGGGGGAAACTAAAGGCGTAATAACAGTTGCAAGATTTACATTGTGACACTGAAAGAACTGTTGACAATCAGGACATGGCATATTTACAATATAACTTGACCAAGACTAAAAGCAAGTGAAAGTCAATTGCCATACTAACAATGCACAGAGTCTTGTAGTATATAACAGGGGAAATAACTGTCTTAAGGTTACGTAGGACTTTTGGTAAATGTCCAATTTTGGTCAACTTTGGAACATCGTACCTCATAAATGGCAGATCGGATTCACAAGAAACTTTCATATACTATGCTCTACACATTGGTCTCCATAACTACCGTATATCAGGTTTTGTTTCTAAAATGTTCCACTTTTGCACGAAAGGCTACCAAAAATATAACTTATATGATTTTAAAAAAATTAAAGTTTCATCAAACAAAAACAATAATTTAGAAAACTAACAATATTTTTGAGATTTTATCTTGTTCATTTATTTGATATGAAATTTGGTCAAGTTGCTGATCTTGTTTTGCTAAATTTTCCTAAAAAAAGAAAGGTCTCATGACCTAATTAGTGAAAGATTGGTATACAGTCAAAAACCAAATTCTACGGAAGTTAAAGAGGCATGGAACGTGAAAGCTCGTCATAAACATATTTCGAACAATTCCTGATGAAAGTACAAGTACAATCTTGCAACGTCTTGTACAGAACAATTCATTTCCCCCTGCAAGGAAATTTCCAAAAAAATCACAATATTCACAATTTTTGAAATACACGCAAACGAAAAACTCTGTGGTTAACACAGAGTTTCTAATCTCCATGCGCTCAGTCGGTTGCTTGAAGGTCAAAGGTCACACTTTCCATATAAGGAAATGTGCTGCGTCTGTGTCTTGCCATACCAAATAAGGAGAGGGAGAAAAATTGACGAAGAGGCAAGCAGCTGACAGATCGTTTTTTTTGGAAATTTAAAACTAGAAGAAAATGCTTTGATACCAACAGAAATTAAAAATCTTTATGAAAAAACCTTAAAAATACCCGATAAGCAGGTTGAATTATTTTTCAGTGTCAGAGAACCACTTTGAGTATTGCAACTTAGTCCGTTTATTGTGTTCCAGGCCTCTTTAAATTTTAGTTTTGGAGATATTTGGCTAAATGTATAGACTTGAAGATAAGGTCCTACATAACCTTAAGTCCATCTAACTACATGCTGTGAAGCCAACCTTACTTGTGAACATGAAAGAACAGGTAGCGCATCGACAGTCAGTAGCCTATGGAGAGTAAATTTGATCAAAAGACGAGGTGTCAAATATCTGCTCTGTATTGTTAGTACATGGACATTGCTCATAAAAAGATACAACAATAAAACATAGTCAACACCATTTAGTTGAGTTACATGGACTAAAATGTCTCGTTCCACATCCTGACACTTTCCACACAACACTCCACATCTCAAAGTCATTAGTTTCAGTATAATACAAAATATCATTCATTGTCTTGACTATTTCATACATGTTAAACCAGGCACGCTTGCATTACATACACTAGCAAGAAATTGGGACAAGTCATAGCATCTAATTCATGGAAGTCTGATGCACAGCAAACAGAAGGAAGAGACGAGCAGTGTTATATACTGAGCATGCAAAATCACTAATGCAATAGCAATTAGGTAACAATGGTTGCCAAGGAGCATTAAGCGCCCTGACAAGAACAAAACACCATGGTAACAACCTATCAATTGTTTAGATATAATGTGTACATGGCACGGTGTAATAAAAACGATAAACAATTCTTCAAACACAACTCCCTACCTCTACAACAATGTACAACGCAGCCACAAAGTAACAATCAAAGCAAGAAGGCACCAAATGTTTGCTCACTTCACCATTTCTCTTGTGTCAGTCAGGAGGCGTAGTCAAAGTTAAAATCAACACAAAACTTCAAAAGCACAATATCACATGGGTAGCAAGCACGACTGAGAAAGATAATTGCCTGGTAAATCTGGCATCATATTTACACCACGTTCTCTGGTCATCTGCTCAACAACAACACAACAAATTTTCCACACAAAGAGGGACACAATGTAAACATTTTAAAGGTGTACTATAAAACCCAAGCTTTCTGTCAAATAAAACTTTTAATGCAGGACACATTCCGTTAAAAATCAGACTCATCTTGTTTTTTAGGCATGTGATTGTCGCTAATTTCAATTTGAACAAAGGATAAGAACACAATGACATTGTTATGCAAGACCAAATACGCCTTAGAAGGAAATAGTTTTGATGTCAAAATATGGCTTACAGAAGATTCAATGTATTTAAATTGTTTTTCAATGAAGGAAACTATGATCACAAATGGCTGCAGATAATAGAATTCCTGTCAAACTAATTTACACAAAATAATTCTTTGAAAGGTTTGCTATTTAAAATAACATCCACACAAAACCAATATCCCTGTTTGTACACCTACAGGACACACCAAAAGTACTAGGAGAGAAAGACCCAGAATTCCCCCATCTTGACTGTTGGGTGGATGCCAAATTCATTGTTACAGTAGCCTTCCCTAATGATCAGGAATGACAGCAAACTATAAAGTAAGTCAAGTGATTAAGTCACTTTGCTGCCATAACAATTATTACCAGACATTTTTGCTCCTAACAGAATTAGCAATCAGGTAACCGTACTCTGTTAAGATTACTTCATGCATTGTACAATGGCAGAGAAGCACTTCTCATAAAGACAAAACTGACAGACCTTTATATGAAAGCCACGTGACATTTAAATGCAAATTTGGACACTGTTAAATTCTTTAGCGTAGACCAAAACTCAATAAATAACATAACTAATATTCCATACTACAATGCTAATTTCTAAATGCATTTCAATTAGTCCCACTTCAGTCTCTACATGTAAAAAAGTAAGTACACTACAACAGAGTATGTTTCTTGTCCCATTTTGCTAGTGCGAAAACTCCATCTTTTCAGAACACCCTGTTGTTTGTGAATACCAGTCAGTGTACAGTAAAACGCGTGTTAAAAGAATGAATCTGATATGCGTTGGACAAGATATTTGAAATTCATATTATCTCTTGTAGTTTGTGTGGCAGCAAAATTAGGAGCTGAACTTGAATTGGCGTTTACAAACGACAACCATTTAGACACAGAATAGCCAATTGAAATGATGATAACCACATGTAAATATTCACCAAGCTACCATGACAAGAGTATTGAAGGATGTAGCAACCATAAATGAGACATATATAATATAGGACAGTATACAATCTAGCCAGATTAACCCGGCTGTCGTGACATTAAAATGCTGTGTCCTCGTTGCTATCGGCAACTAGGAGATCCTCTTGTCGTCTCTTTTGACTTCTGCGAATGCCGTCTGCTCGCCTGTATGGTTGGCTCTTCAAATCTGTTGGCAAATTTCAAAGGTAACATTAGCTGCTGCTACTAACAGAATGTGTATTCATTTGGCAACAATGGAAAAACTGATTCAATATCAACAGACACTAGTGGGAGACTGCTCTCATTATACTCTGACTAATGGCAGAGACATTAGCGTCAAGAAAAAACAGAATTAAGCGGGACAGAATATACACCCCTGATGAGCACCGATTTGTAAAAACCTTAAAAAATGCAGCCGTGGTCACAATTTCACACGAGGAAGTTACAGACATTCTAAGCATGCTTTATGTTTGACAAGCGTTTTTGTCTTAGTAACAGTTGTCCTAGTTTGCTGAACAATTTCAAAATGTCACATGGCAATCTGCTATCAATGACTGCGCCATATGGCCCACTGTGTCGTACCTAACAGTATGTCCTCCAGAGCACCATGGTACACCTCATCCTTGCCCAGTAGTTTCTTGTCTTTGATCTGACGATTACGCTGCTTGATCTCCGAGACCAGTGCTGCCTGTAGCCAGGAAAGAAAAACAGTTAGTGAAGTCCCCTGTAACTTGTTGAAGATAACCAACCATGTCTCTTGAGTGCCTTAACAAGGAATACAAATGGCATTGACAACTATCTTACAGCTATGCCGTTGCTTATAGCAAGATTGTTGCAATGAGATTAATTTACATAGAATCAAAACGACATGGAAAAGATAGCTGTACTTAGAACTGTTAGAGCTCTACAGCAAAGTCTGTAAACCACTGATGTTTTCAAACATATCTCATCAAATAGCCCGAGTTGTAATAAAAACAGCTGTTAACACAACAAAAATATCAGTTAAGGTTATCGCAAACCTTATTTAGTGGCCTCCATTCTAACTCGTATATCAAAAAATAAGCTTTGTCAACTAGCAAAAGTACATATTTTCTGAAAGAAAAAAGATCAGAGAATATAAAAATACTTTTTGTATTAATGTACCATTGTTATTTTAACGTAAAAACCTTATTTCAGTAAAGCTTTCATTTTTAATAAAGGTGTATTCATAGTAACTCCTCGGTCGATTTTAATGAAACCTTCACCAGTTATCTCAAAACAACGATAGGAATTTTCGATTAGTCTTTTCGTTTGGTTTCTATGACAAATCAACTCGCAAAACGTAAGGTATTTTTGTAAAACATGGAAGTCGTATTGCTCTTTGTTACAAAATCTAAGCCTTTATATCGAAAACCCTAACAGCGTTTGTGAGATTGATGACTAAATATTAAGTTTGGAAAGGTTCAGCGAAATCCACCACGTCGTTTTCGAGAACTCGGGTTCCAAAGTCCAAAAAAGTCGATTTGCCGAAGCTGAGAGAAAGCCGATTAAACTGGGACGAGAGCAAATAACGAAGACTTGGGTTAATTATTCGGGGGAAACTTGTTTTTGGTTCCCATAACTTGTACAAGCCTTAACTATGTGAGCTATTTCAACATTCACTCGCAATGACAACTGATTTTACAGTGCGTACTTAACTTAATAACCATTTAAATGTACCGTTTCCAGCCAACTTTTACTGTTGTTTGCGACTTACTTTTCTAAGTAGGTCACAGTTCATTGTTATACACATAGTCTGTACACATCATGTGCTGGGAGACTGATACGAGATCAAGTAAGAAATGGATAATAAAAATCAAATCGGTGGTTAAAGCATGTCGTTAGCACAAGATCGAAACATCGAAATGTCAATTTATTAATCGAATTAAAGAACTTGGGTGAGGATTTATCTCTTTTCACAACTTCCCGTGTTCATGACCACAGAGGCCTGAGGCGACTCGTAGCCTTTGTTCACAACACATACAACAAACGTCATGAACTCTAAAGAAATGTTTTCATTTATTTTCTGGAAACAGAAAAACACCATATGACTTAGGGACCAAGCAACTGTGCACGAATCATTCCTCACGTACATTGACATCTTTCTTCTTGTTTTTCTCCTTCTTAGTTGCGACCGGGGCGGGAGGCTCCTGTTCAAGCTTCCTTCTCTTTTCATTGTCAATTTCAGCTTGCTACAATATAAGCAGAACAAATCTTAGTGTAGTCTAGATTAGCAGTGTTCATAATGGTTAAGGGTTACTTACTACAAATACTATATGTCAGGAGGGTAAATGTTCGTCCACATTCTTATGCCCAATGCAAGTGGCGAGCTCAATATACAACAACATCTCGCCAACTTTGCACAAAATAATGTCAAAAAAATTGATCATTTAAGTTTTCAAACATGGCTTCTAGCATTGCTACAAATGACCACAGTTTCTCTAAAAAAGTTCCAATGGCAGATACGGTACTGAACGTAATGCACTTATTTTGTGTTACTAATCTTTTATGAACTACTAAAAAAATTCACTTGTTCAAAATCTTGTCCTAATTTGCTGAGATAATGTGTAATCAGCTTCGAACCTTACTCCATGTGATCTATCAAAGTGCCATGCAGTGGGTTATGGAGAAATAATAGTAGGAGAAATCATCAGAGAACTTCTTACACACTTACACAAACTAGCTAACTACAGAATTGGTCCAACTAAATGATCTTATTCTGTAGTAACAGAGCTATAAAATGTTCTCTAGTAACAGATAGCTAGAGCCAAACACAAGTGGAGTACGTTTAAATGAAAAAAGTTTGACCAGTGGTAGTCAATCTACAACGAGTTAACGTTTTACCTTGTAGGCCTTACAGAAGCGGACAAACATGGAGAAGAATGTGTTGGGGGCAAGCGTGCGCGGACTTTCACCAAAGTACTCTACCACAGCAGCGTATGCCTCCTGGAATAGAGATTAAATGACATGTATGACGGCACATCCAATGAGAGAGGTACTCCCTTGTTGACAAAGCATAGCTAACATGTTGCAAAGCTTTGTGAACTGGTCATGTGGAAATAAAACATTCCACCACAACAAAACAAAGCAGTTTAACTATTTTTCACAGCTGTATTCTTTTGCTCTTGACTCGACAACCTGATTCACTTAATTGCTCTGATAAAATTCAAAAAGTATAACATGAACAAACATGTGTTGAAGAATTTATAATTTGTTTTTTTTCCAACTGCATCCGCTGCGACGTCGCATTCCAGAGGGTATAACCACATAGTGGCCCCTATTTAGTTCAAATAGAATAAATGAGCATACAAGCGCATATTTTATACGACAAAATTTTGCTTATATAAAAACATATGAAAACCCCTTGAAATGAGAGAATTGCCTCCAAAACTTTCACCTTTATTTGCAACCTCATTTTACTAAAATGATCGCAACATCCTGAAGCAATAGTTTTTCTGTTCTATTTTCTTTGAAAGCAGCACCACACCACAAACAAAATTGCCTCTTTTAATCCATTACCTGCCCTGTCTTGAGGTCAGCGTTCAACTTAGCTAGTTTATCCTCCGAGTTGGTCAAGAAGTCGTAGAGCACAGTGGGCGGGTCCTTGGACTCGCGCCGGGCCTCGTACTCTCGCCGTGTCATCTCCATGCCCTTGTTCAGCTCCTGGATATCTGTCTGGATGTTGTCCAGGGACACTAGAATGGGGGTACCATTGTGAGAGGAGTTGATCAAATGGAGTAGTCTCAGAACACTAACAACTATGAGCATATTGATGTGTTCAATGACAAGGGATAGATAAAATTTCATTATTACACAAAAAAATTAATTTGTAGAAACACCAGCATTTCCGAACCCATATATCTATGAACAGATATCCGTTATTTGACAATGAAGGTAAAAATACCACCATATAGATGCAATCCACTGTATTCAATGCTTAGCTTCACAAGAGCAGTTTTGAGGACTACCGGAGTTTACTCCAGACTTAAACATATGCCCAGCAAGTAAAATAAGGAAAATTTAATAAAGATATACACAGCTTATACATCTGAGAAAACTGTGCATGACTAAATTCTAAAATTTCCAGCTGTTTCACACGACATGGACATCACAGACTGCAACTAAAAGTAAATGTTCAACCATAAACTCCTAACAGCCGCAATAATCATACTCTCCCGGTTTCAATTTGCGCGCTACCTTCAGTTTTGATACACTCTAACATTTACTCAAAACTTTCCAAATATACATCCGGGCATACAGTACAACCAAAATTATTCAGACAAAACAATCCAGAATTCCCAGTCATAAGGGATAGGCAGAAGCCGAATTCATCATCAGAGTTGTTTTCCCTAATGACCGACAACAAAGAGGAACCAACACGAAAGTCATTAGGTGGCTAAGCCACGCTGTAATTAGAATTTTGACGACCTAATTATTAGCGGTCTTTTTTATGTTAACAGAACTAGCCATCTTGACAGGGACATGGTATTTTGTTTAATTACTTTTGTGTTGTAACATATATTTGGATTTGACTTGCGGTGCCCAAACTGAAATTTTTTAAATCAATGCTCTAACTTTTTCAGCAGAAACTCTGACGAAAACCATTGACGTTCAAAGTCACTCAGGCACACAGCATAACGTGTTCAATAATTAAAAGTCACTAATCCCATCCTATCCTACCTGTGGCAGCCTTCTCAATGTAGCGCAGCTCTGCGTCAAAGTTGGCAAGGTCTGGGAACTTCTCCGCCACAGTCTGACATATGAAGTGGAGCAGAGTCATCCGTTTGTCGTTGGACTTGCAATCAAGAAGCTGGAAGGTTAACGGTGGTGCTTAGGATAGACTGTAGTCCCGAAATGGAAATTGAACCCAAAATTACTTCTAGGTGGCGCCACCATAACCATCAGTATAATGTAACGAATAGTCAGTTATTGCTGTGGTAAAGACTTCTATTTCCAACTTAGGAAACAAAGTAAAAAACAGAACTGGTGAGAAAAGAAGATTAGATTGAAAAAGCATTTACAAATACAGTACGATAGCAAAAATAATAACACAAAATGACCCGGAATTCTGAGACCAAATGGAGTTCCCCCATCCCAATGGCTGAGTGCAAGTGTAGTTCACCCCCAGAGTACCTATAATGACCTGTTATGGTCATCATCACTCACAATGATGGGGAAACAGTGGATTACTTTAGCCATATAGCGTGAAGAAATGCAATTCTTTACCAAAGATGGCTGAACAAAAATTATCCATTGTATTTGCATATCTTCGATTTTCATCCTAGCAACAGATACGCTGCAATTTCAATTCATAATTGTATTATTTAATACTAATTTGACATTACTAATCACAACATTAATACTTTCACAGAAACATTTTACTTCTTGTTATAATTTGTGCATGATAAAAGAATTTGACTGCACAGACCATGTTAGGCCTGCTATCTGAAACGAAGCATAATTACCATATCCAAACTTTGTAGCTTGAAACCATAGACACCTCCACGTTTGTTGCTGTTCATGTAATTACCGAATGCAAGAATTATCTGGAAAAGGCACATTTAACAGTACATCTAAAACGTGTAACAAATTATTTTTTCTCACATTCTCACCCGCAGCTCATTAACGAAGTGTGAGCGATGCAACATGGGTGTTCATTAACAAAATGTCTTTTAACGAGTACAGATTAATCTCACCAATTTAGGACACAACATGGAAAACACGTGTTATTTTATTTTTTCATTTTTACAGATATGCAACATTAATTCTTTGCCAGTGTCAAGCTCTGTACTATAGCTACTATCAGAGAATATTTGAAAGAAATTGTGAGTGTTCCCAACAAAGTTAGAAAACATTGAAAATGGAAAAGTGTAATTTTGGCGATCATTTTTGTCCAAAATTAGTGAGATGTTACAATAGGAACTTCAACGAAGTAGGAATTTAAAGAAATCATTCTCTAAGAAAAGTTTTGTTAAACCACAAAACAGTTACAATTTGTGAACAGAAAGCAGGGAAGTAAAAACTTCCACAAAATAGTCAAAAGCAACGGCAATATCTTCTGTCCTCTCTTTTGAATTCAATTGGCTTTGCAGTTTCTATAAGCCGGATAACGCAGAAAATAAATCTGAAACTAAATAAGGCGAACTAGATTCTCCCAAGGATAGTATTGTTTCACGAAATGTAGAATATAAATAGGTAACTAAAACAACAAGAATGGATCAACTGAAATTTTTTGATATAATAATGTCCTTCGTCAACAGAAACAGAAATAAAGACATTTCTGTTTCTGTTGACAAAGCACATTATTATATCCAAAAATTTCAGTTGATCCATTCTTGTTGTTTTATTTACCTATTCATATTCTATAAGCCGGAAACGTGGAAGTTTTTAACGCATCTCTTCTGTGTATTTATACTAGAATCTCACCAATGTCAGACAAATAATATACAACTTAAAAAGAACTTATTTGGTGTTATATTCTATCTTTTATGAAAAAATTTTTTAAAAAATTACACTTCTCTACCAAATTTTGTCCTGAATATGAAAGATTTTGGCGGATAACATTTACCTTTTAAGAAGGCAATCGCTTATTTCACAGGTCATTTAAATTAAATGGTCTCACAGATCAGGTGGCTTTGTCTGCATTGCAACACCCCATTATAGAACTGCTGGCTTTAATTTTTGCTATATTAATGACAACAAATGTTGACAAAAAGTAGGGCATTTTCTTCATACCTCTAACATCCTTTTCACCTTGCTTGAATTCTTAATGGACATCGAAGCAGCAATCACACTATTCAGTTGCTAGAAAAACAGGCAAACATTGATATAAAACTATAGTAACAATCATTGTAAGTAAGAAGGATTCGTCATCTTACACGCCACTTATTGGTCACATCACCTGACCTGTAGTTAAGTGTAAGAACATCTCTGTCCCGACCGGGGCTCGAACCTCAAATCTGGACAATCATTGTTCATGGAATGCCATAATATTGTGTTCTGAATCCTTCACTTTATCAATTAATAGAATTAGGAAGTTTTTGAAAACTAAAAATCTGAAATAAAATTCACCCACACCTCAAATGCAATAGCACATAAAATGACACAAAGAAATATCACTAACACTGAGCATTTGACTGACAGCGAAGCACATGGCCACACCCGCTTGAAATCACATGATTACAAACCAGAAAACTTACTGGCTGTAAATGATGTAATGTCTCAAAGAAGTTGCCAAGGAAACTCATGATAGTCAGCTTCTGAGTCAACCTCTCCACATATATTAGCTGAAATAAGAATGAACGAACAGTTTAACAATAATTATGAATGAGGACAAACTATGGACATATATAAGTTGTAAAAATGACAAAACTTTTTTTCTAGATTCACTGAAGTTGTAGCGACACAAATCAAGAATTAAAAAACTATAGTAAACCAGTAAAAATACTTCAACACAAAATTTCGATAATTTCGAACAGAAGGTGATTTCTTTGAAACATATCAGTATTTGTCACGAGTTGCCATCAAGCTGAACATTTCAAAGATTAAACAAATTATATGTTTATATATATATATAGCCATAAACATCTACCCTAAGCATGAACTTGTCCTCATCGGACAATGCCTCAACAGGCTTGCCTTCTCGCTCATATTTCTTGAAAGCTTTTACCTGCAATGGAGATTGATAAGTATCTCTACTTGCATCACCTCAGTGTTCAATTACACAACAGCTGCACGAAAGAAACAATCGCATGATTAACAGACAAAACACATCCCAATTTTCAAAAACATAATTTTCAACCCTTTAATAAAACACATGTTCAGAATTCTACAGGGTTACCAACCTCTCTTTGAGGAAACAAAAAGAATTTGAGATTCTCATCTGATGTTTTATCCCATGGACAAAAACTAGTAGTTGTACCTGTCAACAGAACTCGGCATAAACAAAAACACAAATCTGACTGCTTATAGATTTCTTTCTGTACTAAAAATTGGTGCCAGGCAATGTATCTCAGCATATCTAGTCCGATAATCTCTCACCTCATCCTCATTTGGCACCATTCTGATGAGGATATCTACCATGTCAGTAAAAAGGGTCTTCAGGTCAAGACTGCAACAAGAGGTAAAAGGCAGTGAATCAGCTCAAACACACCTTTGCAATTTTTTAATAATGCCAACTACAAGAACTTGATCAAGCTTTGTCAAGCTTAATAGAACACTCACCTTACTATGAGACCTAATTCTAAGCGGGAATTTTCTCTCTTGGTTAGCTTGAATATGTCAAGTCACAAATTTTGAATAAACTAGTTGGGCCATTCGCCATTTTCAACACTGAATTCTAAGCTTAGATACCTTGAACTGGTCAGTAATAATACTTTCAAGACTATCTTAACCCTTATCCTGCTGAGCCTCTATTCAGACTACTTTCCCTGTGTGCTGAGCTAAGTAGGTCACCATTACTGCTGTACACTGGGCTGCCACGAAGGTCACTTAATATATTAATGACCAAACAGTTTTAAATCAGAAATTTGAAGGAGAAATGTCAATTTCACAGAAAAGTAGTCAACATAAAAGTTGTTCAGAATTTAATGGATTTTCACCATAATATGTACGTCTTCATCATAGCCTTAAGTGAAAATAAACTGATCCACAATCATCCTTCCACGTCTGGCTTCAGCCATAATGAAAATGTGTCTACAATTACATAAAAATGCCAATATCTCCCAAATTAGAAATTACAGCCATATGGCTTAAATCAGAGAAATGTAGAGAAAACCGTGAGCTGTGGAATACGCATGTTCACATATCTAAACCACACAAGGGGGGCTCTCACAATTTCTGAATGAAAACCACAAGTGTCCAGGGGTCAGTACACTCACCTAGCGCTCACAGCTGCAGCTTATAATAGTTGCTTGAGTACACCCATCGTGCTGCATAGGATAATTGGCAAGTCTTCTGACCTCGCGAATCCAATAACTTAGCAAAATTTGTCATCTTGGAAATACACATGTTACTAGCCATGATCAGGAGGCCTACAGTCAAGTCACTTTTTTCCTAAAGATGGCTACACTCCCCACTCACTACACTCCCCCCCCCCTCCTTACCTGTTAATAGCCATGATGAGTACATCCATAGGCATATCAATTTTCTTCCTAGTGATAGCCACGTTCCTCAGCCTGTTACTGTCCAGTACGCTGACCGCCTGCTTCTTACTCTTCTTGCTCGCCCGCGGTGTTGTGCCGTCCACCTCGTCTTTCAGACCACCCGCCATGCCAATGTGGAACTCTTCTTCAAACAGGTTGAAGTCAATTTTCTAAATAGGGAGATAAACATGTAGAAATATTGTTAACTAAAAACATACACAGATTGCTAACTGCAAGATATGTCTCAAAATGTGGGCACGTTAACTCCAGCTATTGCCATTATGTTGTATTAGCTTAACCCTTATCCTGCGCTAGGCGAGGTCAGCCGACATGTCAATTATCCTATTACAATGCGTTGGGTGTACTCAATCGACTATAATAAGTTACAGCTGGGCTGCGCTAGGAGAGTGCACTCACCCCAGGACACTTGTGATTTTCATTCACAAATTGTAAGAGCCCTGGAATGTTGTTTAGATATGTGACCATGAGCATTCCATACTTCAAAGTTTCCTCTACAGTTCTTCAATTTAAACCATATGGCTGTGATTACTAGTTAGGGAGATATTGGCAGGTTTATGTAAGTGTAGACACATAGTTTCATTATATGGCTGGAGTCATAGGGGAGAGGATGACAGTGGATCAGTTTACTTTCACGAAGGCTATGATAAAGACTTACACTTGGTGAAAATCTCCATCAAATTCTCCACAAGTTTTATATTGACTTCTTTTCTGTTAGTTTACTATTTCCCCTTCAAATTTATAATTTAAAATTATTAGGTCATTTGTCTGGGTGACCTCCACAACAGCTTAGTGTACAGCAGTAGTGGTGACCTACTTAGCTCAGCACACAGGGAAAGTAGTCTGAATAGAGGCTCAGCAGAAAAAGGGTTAAAGGAAATTTTGTGGGGTTTGGTAAGACATCAGACTTGTGAAAATAAATGTGAGTCGTGATGAACCAATTTACTGCTATGAGTTTGAGTTAACTAAGAATGTTCTGCTTGCAAATTACAGGGGACTTCCAAAAGATCCTCTAACAGAAAACATTACCTATTTGCCTAGAGGCCCTTTTAGAAAAAAGGTTCAAGCAAGCCCTGTGGGAATTATTTCTGGATTGCTTTACATGTCTGGTACATGATGGAACTGTGGGCAAAGAATAAATTGTTTATTATTTTTTCCTGAATACTAATTTCAAACAACATATTATAGCAAATGTTGCCCAGTTTTGTTTTTTCACTAATCTTCAATGGTTTGTGAGAGCCAAGGTTCCACTTCGATGTTTTGTGAGAGCCAAGGTTCCACTTCGATGTTTTGTGAGAGCCAAGGTTCCACGTTAATGTTTTGTGAGAACCAAGGTTCCACTTCAATGTTTTGTGACAGCCAAGTTTCCACTTCAATGTTTTGTGAGAGCCAAGGTTCCACTTCAGTGTTTTGTGAGAACCAAGGTTCCACTTCGATTTCTTGTGAGAGCCAAGGTTTCACTTCGATGTTTTGTGAGAGCCCAGGTTCCACGTTAATATTTTGTGAGAACCAAGGTTCCACTTCAATGTTTTGTGAGAGCCAATGTTCCACTTCGATGTTTTGTGAGAGCCAAGGTTCCACTTCAGTGTTTTGTGAGAGCCAAGGTTACACTTCGATGTTTTGTGAGAGCCAAGGTTTCACTTCGATGTTTTGTGAGAGCCAAGGTTCCACGTTAATGTTTTGTGAGAACCAAGGTTCCACTTCAATGTTTTGTGAGAGCCAAGTTTCCAATTCAATGTTTTGTGAGAGCCAAGGTTCCACTTCAATCAGTGTTTTGTGAGAGCCAAGGTTCCACTTCAATGTTTTGTGAGAGCCAAGGTTACACTTCAAATTTAGTTTTCATGGATAACAACAAACCTGTTTTACAATTTCTGCTAACCATTTCATTGTCAATGAAAGTTGATGTTCACCAGCATTTCTGAATACATTATCAAAAGGGCAGTGATGGCTGAGGAACGGGTTCACATGGCCACCTGTTTGACAAAATATGTTAAAAGCTGCATATTGCCGCTGTTTAGGCATCAGTGCAGAACTTTTAATCAGGCGCTTTGTGGTTTAAAAACATCACACTCATCTGATAATGAATTATTGCCATATGAGCCGACAACTCAAGCCAAATGCAATGGATGCATGCGCCACTTTGAAATAAACCATTAGATCATGTCTTTGACACGTTGACGATCTCCGTGTTCTTGTAACAGAATGGCAAAGAATGTTAGAAGACCGGCTTTATGAGAGTAAAATGCCCGACATGATGTTTTTAGCCAGCTGGACAGCTTGAAATGCAGCTTTAAATGCATTGTGTTTTAATAACAGAGGCTGCACTTGATTGAAAACAGTGAAATTCGCTGGAGTTATCCATCAATGGCATTTGATTGGCTAACTGTTCCCCTCAGTGACCTAATGTATTCCGGGAGACTGAATCAGGTGCAGACTTAGTCAACGTTGCCTTACATTGTACAACTTCTCATCATCCAGCTCGGAGAACACAGTCCCCTTGACTTGCTGAGGCTTCAGTGCAGCCCAGTTCAGCACGGGTAGTCGGTACTTGGTCTGGATCTTTTTCTTGATATTCAAGCCTACAAAGCGAGAAGTTAATCGAAGATACCAGCACATCCCTTCCATTTGCTGCTTAGACACTGAATTCAGAAACATGCTCTTATATTTAAGCTATCAAACTGGTCCTGAAAATGTGAAGGCAACAATAGCCCAATTTCCAACATTTGGTGGAAATAGGTCCGTCGCAATATAACACAGCAGCAATCTCATTTTAAGGTATTTACCAACAATGCAACATAAGTGTCCTTTTTCACACATGTTATGCACTATTTAGTGACTATCTCATATCCTACTTATTATGTAATTCGTTACTGAAATTCTGGCAAACTTCTATCGTTGTCTTTTGAGTTCTGATGCAGACACCAAGAAATTGACAGCAAGGCAAATATCAGTGCTAAATATTCAACCGAAGAATTCCCGATATTTTCAAAAGTAGGTCGTGCAATGCTTTTTTCTGCCTCCACAATAAAGAATTCAATCAAGAACGGGTGTATTGAAAGATAATGTGCGATTAAATAGGAGCGGTCACATTTTGTGAAACATATTTTGACTCATGAGAACTTGAGTGGCAATTCTTAGTGACAAAAATGTAACAATATGTCACCTTAGACAATGGAACAGACCATCGAGTAATATTGTTTTGCAAGTCTCATAAATATTACAAATGCAAAATTCAAACAAGCAATAGCAAACTAGGTTCAACAATAATCAATCATGTGAAATATACGGCAATACAAGGACACCTTGATTTACAGCAGTATATTCTGGAGTTCATGTAGGTTGCAGATTAAAACTCAAATTATGTGATTAGCAAGTGGATCTTTATTCCGTTACTGAAGAGAAAGTCTGTTTAATACAAATTCTAAAACAAATCAAAATTCCTAATATCAGTGTCATAGTATCTTTAACTGTGACCAGATTCCATTTTGTTTATCAACTCATATCACAAGGAATGTGTTTGTGTGCCACTTTCCCACTTGCAATCTTAGGGTAGCCTAAGTCTTTTCTTGGTGGTTTCGGGATTCTTGTTGGTAACACAAGCAGGATCCTATCACAGTGAGGAATATGAGACCGCTTTGATGACAGTAAAAGGCCTAATAGAACTTTCAGTTTTAGCCTGCTAAACACGACGAAATGCAGCTTTACACCGACCTCAAAATTATGATACTACTGGTTGTCTTACCTGGCAAACCACCTGGCAGTGGAGGCGCGCCAGGTACAGGAGGTGGAGGAGGTGCCCCCGCTCCTGGGGGAGGCGGAGGTGGTGGGGGTGGGGCCATCGAGGGAGGGGGTGGAGGAGGGGGAGCTGGCGCAGCAGGCGAAGCTGATGGCGTCCCCGGGGCTGACGATGTCTGTCCTCCCGAACCTGGAACACAGCAAGATAATTGTTGACAGTGATTTCCATTGCCATGCTGATATACCATAACTGCAAGGTCAGAGACATTAATTTGGTCTCAAAGGGAACCTAATAATGAATTGCGACTCAGTAAGATTTAGGGCAAACACAAATAAAATGGAAGCTATTCATTTGGAATCTTAAGAGCCTTTCACACCAGGCATGCGTAGAGTTGCTGTGACATGGCAAAACATTGAGAGGCGCAAATGGATCTGCGAGATGAATGCCAAAGTATTTGAGATTTTCAGCATAGAGCACTGAGCACAGCATGTAGTTCTTACCCTGTACTACTGTACGTCATTAACACGCAATAATAGTACGCTATCCTATACCAGTCTAACAAAAACGGCAACTAATGCATAACTTACAAAGAGACTATGCCGATCTTGCACACAACACTTTTTCACAAGTGCTCAGCCTAATTTCAGCATGGCACGACACAACTCTACACACGTCTCGGTATGAAAAACCTTTTAGGATATGTAAGGCATGACCTAAATTTAGATCGCGAATAAAGTAGTCTGTACGAACATCTCACGGAAAACCACTTTAAAGGAGAATGCCACCCAAAAAACAACCTACTTTGTAGCAATTTAGATCAAGTAGTTCTACTCAATAATGGCAGGTTTGGTTGCGTTACCTGACACCTGACGGTAGACGGTGTTGAAATTATCCAATGACGTAATTGGTTTCACACGCAGTCTGCTCAGCAGTTCACAACACAGGTTAGTGGTGTCAGCTTATCGCTTGAATTCATCGTTTAATACCAATAAATCATCAAACTTCGATGTAAAACCTTTAAAAATACATCGAATTCTTTTAAAAACGTGTTGTTTTATTTCTGTTACATCGAATTTACTGGTATTTGGACACACCGTAGCCTACAAAGTTCGGCAGGCCAATTTACCAAGGTCCGTAGCAGGAGTTTGAGGTCTGTTCGGAGATAAATTCGAAGTATTCTCTGTGAAATACAGACGGGAGAACCTAGATCTGTGTTGTTTATACTTGTGATTTTTTTAGTTCTAAACACACAAAACGCTTGTTATCCCCGTGGCCAGTGGCTTGGAACCCGATCAGGCCTATCGCGGCCGCCAGGACTGGCACGAACATAAACCAGCTTGAGTTGGAAACTAAACCTCCAGTCACGAAAAGACTATAACAGTGAGCCAAAGAGATAATGTGCATGTAATTATTTATGTGAATTAGCCACGAAACTGAAAATCTACTTGTCGGGGGCCGCGAAGTCGGGTTCCCCTTCCACAGACCGTCAGGGCAAAGGTTGTACAGTAATGTATTTCTAAATAAAGATTCCCGTAACATGTGAAAATAGCATGTAAAATCGAGTAATTGTTTCACAACAGCTTTCTGACAGCAAACACTGAATTAGTATGCGCTCACATGGCCTCGGTGCCCGGTCAATTACCGTTGTTGCCGGCATCAAAAGCCGGTAACGCAGTGGTTTATTCACTGCTGGCTTCTCAAAACATTTGCACTCACGAGAACTTTAAGACATTACAAATTGTATCGAATGAGACAGACTTTGTTTCAGTTTCATATAAGCATTGGTTAGGATCATTTTAGGATGAGAATAATTCATTTTGAAACAGAACGCAGAATAATAAACGTCTACACGGCGCCAATCCCGACTTAATCAAGAACTCATCCGACGAAGACTTCACGGGTCCGATCGTTAGGTTTCACAGGCTATCAGTTAAATTCGAACCGGAATACACTGATCAAGAAATACTAGAGAGGCGCCGTGAACATGCATAGGCAACGGAACGTATGGATAGTTCTTTGGTAAGCCGGAATTCGTCAGAGAAATCACTGTCGACGAAATGCCGGCTACACACACGGAGATGTTTCACGGCCTCATACTTGCTATTAACAGCGTACCTTTCATTCTTCACTATCGCGAGTCACTTCCTAAGCATTTCGGGCTCTCGAGGATGTCGAAAAAACGATATGCCCGCTTTCTTCGCAGCTTCATAGTTCGGACAAGCGAGAATCGATGCACTGCAATATATGGCGGCATTCACTCTGCAGACGAACCATTGACGTCGCTGCATTGCTTCTCACCTTCCTCACAGGTTAACGCGACACCTCTCGGCAAGGTGAGGTCAACCGTATAAGAGGCGATGTAAACATAGACCGATCAAGACGGTAAAATAGACTAATTAAATCGGGTGGCATTCTCCTTTAAGCACACACAAAAAAAAACGTGAAACAAAAAAAATAAATCTTTACGTTTTGTCAATAACCTCGCTGTCAGTACTGGTTAAATAATAATGAGTAACATCAATAACATAAGACAAACTGAGGAGAACAGAAATAACACACTGGCTTACACACTATGCGCCCAATACATTTATGATCTGGAAACACAAGCAGTCATGTCCATATTAGAAGCCTCTCCTAGGACGTCTAAGGTGGTTCCAAATGTCTGATGCGAAGCATTCCAAGAATGAAGTTAATATTATTATTTGCACACAAATGAATTTGGCTAGAAAACAGAAAAGCTCATAAAAACTCAACATCTCAATTCTCGTTGACCCAAAAACCTACAGTACTACTGGTCATAATTTGGAAAAAAATGCCATAACTTGCAGTAGTAATGAACCCTGTTTTTGGCACAGGGTTCTTTTGCGAAGTAACAGTGACCCGTTACATTGGCAGCACGACGGTACTTTGGTATGACAGTACTCTGCCTCAGACACACTTTATGTGTATTCCTTTCACTGAACATGGGAATACTAAAGGCATTTTACATCAAAGTTTAACTGTGCAGGCCTCAAACATAGCACATAGAGCATCCACGCAGCCCTTAAACCTAGCGACCATTTGTTCCAGGAGTAACTTGCTCAAGGGTATGTCTGTGTGTGGACGGCACTACTTATGTAAACACTTCATTGAATTAATAGAAGAAAGCAAAGCTCACTTTGTATTTTCAGTCTTAACTTCTCTAACTCCGCCATTCGTGTGTCCAACTCTTGTTTCCGCAGCGTGGACTCCTCCACCTTCTGAGACATTTCTTGACGCAACGCTTTCATCGTCTCTTCCTGTTCTTTCACTAGTGTCTGTTGAAAATGAGGCATATGTTCATGTGAGTGAAAATTGAACCTGTACGTACCTCACTAGCAAGAACAAATAAAAAATAGAGCGTCAACAAATTTGTATAAGTTATAAGCAATATCCAAATATTTAGTTACATTTTTAATGGGAACTTTGTCAAGACAAAAACAATTTAAATTGACAGTCGAATTTTTGACAAAATTTTACAAACTCTGTTAGGGGAACTACAGATTATCATCATTATTATTTTTATTTACCAATGAAAAACAAGTTGACATAATATAATTTGACACAATATAATTCAATAGAAATAATTATTCAATACAATATCATTTAATACGATATTATGTAATACAATATTATGTAATACAACACTGTGTATAGGACAATTTTCAAGGAACAGACAGAAACACTCACAGACATCTGTTCCAACTCTTTTCCCTTTTCTGAAAGTTGCTTTTCCAACTCAACTGAAACAAGAAATCCGTAAAGTGTCAGAGACAATGATCCATTTCAACTTCCATTTCCATGCTTACAAACTGGTGATTTCTCAATAAACTATGGTCACAAGTTTACATCAAACTTTCTAAGGAAAATTTGACAAGCATGACGGTCAAATTGTAATCATTTCACTACTTTGCTTACAGATATGGACTGAAATGCAAAAAACAATTAACAATTTACTACTTCTAGGCAGCACAACATTTCCAGGTTTACCTGTCTTGGCCATGGATTCCTCTTCAATTTCCAGCAACCGTTCATTAGCCTGCAATACAAATGTGTCATTGACTAACAACAAAGAAAGACAAGACAATCAACTGGTCTACAAATGTGTCATTGACTAACAACAAGACAAGACAATCAACTGGTCTACAAATGTCAACAAGCGTGTGAACATTTCGGCTTATTAAGTCCATGTTCAAGAAATATGTAAAACAATGACCAAATTATAATTAAGCAATAATAAACAACAAACACATTTTTTAAAGACTAGGATTTTATATCGAAAGTTGATACTAAAGTAATTACAATGCAAAATATATTACTTTGAAAAAAGTAAGATTGCTTTTCAATATGCTTACAATCTTATAAATAGTTGTGAAGACCTAGTTTCGAAATCCACACAAAAACTGATTTAAATCAAAATCAGTAAAGTTTCAGAAGCATAATTTTCTAATTTGCCATTTCTCATGAAACTCATTTCACTTCAACTCCAATAATTTATCATCATATCTTTCTAAACTTCACTCTGTCACACTGCTCTACCTGGCCCTTACAGCAGGCCATGACCTTTGACTTACATGTGACAGCGCCTCTTCCAGGTCTTGCACCTGTTCCAAAGCAGCGTGTTTGGCTTCTGAGTCGTCCATCAGTGTGGCCACATCAATCATGTTGTCCAGGTAGGCACTCACCTGGACACGCAGGCGATCACTCTCATTACGCTTCAGTTTCTGAGAGAAGAGAGTTTTGTTAAACAAACAGCACATTTTTAAGGTCAACTCATGAGCTCAATCTTTTCTAAGACAATGACAATCAACAAACAAAACAATTTTTCCATCTAATTCAATTTAGAATCACTGAGAATCAACTCATGACTTTCTATTTCCTCAGACAGTTCTCACCTCATCTCCTCATTTATTCCTCACAATATTCTACACACAACATGCCATGACAAAATTACACAACATTGATGAAAATTTCCTTTGTAAGTTATCGTATTCCATATCTTGTAATTTGTGAAACAGACGAAGACATAACGTCAGGGCAAACTCTGTCAGTAAAACAATTCAGACAAAACTTATGTTGAAGTGGTACGAAAATGCATCGAAAAGGCAACTTTGGAATAACTGAAGAAGTTTCAGGATTTCAAACAAAATCATGACAAAACACAGTTTCCATGATTGCGATTTTCAGACTCTGTACTTACTTCTAAATACTCATTGAGACCGATCGTGTCAAACTCATACTGCAGATGTACACGGAAATTCATGTTCTCTACTGAGTGAACTACGATGTTAATGAACTGCATACATGCCACCTGTGAACAGAAAACAAAATCAACGCCTCGTACAGTTTTAAAACGAATGAAAAATTACACACCAGAAAACAATAGCAGACGATCATAATTATGCTCAATTTACACCATCAAACTTCAAAACGTGTCCGACAATTGCAAATCTGAAATCGACATTCTTCCCAAGTTTCATTAATTAGCAGTACTTAAATATTGTTAAAATGTATTCTCTGAGCCAGATCGTACCATGAAGTCAACGTGGAAAGACTCGTAGTTCTGGAAGTAATGCAGAAGTGTTTCAAACCGATGTTTCTCCGAGCACGCCTCCTTGAAGTTGTCAAACGCGGACAATATCAACTCGTGGCCGCCCGTCACCAGGCACACAGCCGCCAGCAGCTCCAACACCAATGCTTTTGTTCTGGACAACAGGAAATGATATTACGGTTATGCAGTTTGGCTAACTTCGGAACATCATATCTCATAATTGGTATATCGGATTCACGCAACACTTTTGGATGCTAAGCGCACATTGTTAGGAGTTGTATTTATAATGTTAGACTTTCGTATGAAGGGCTATAGACAATAGGACTTGAATGATTTTTATGAACAACATTATAAGTCACTTGAAACAAAATCAAAATGTTAATTCAGAAAATTGTAAAAGTGTTTATGAGATTTCATCAAGAACATTTTATGAAACAAAATTTGGTCATGTTCATGTTACTGCTGCTTCACTATGAATGTTTATTTTTCCTAAAATTTACTAAAAAGACATGGTGAAATGAAACGGCAGACTGGTAAAAAATTAACAAGGGCAACGCAGAGCATTGACTTTGAGCCCACAACTATACCAGAAACGATGTGCTACTAGGGGTGTTTAGTTGCATCATAAAAATGACCATAAGATGGCTCAAAATACATTGAACCCATCCACTTTCAGAAAATATATCCATTTACCGAGTTAAATGTATAATTGTGTAGACATTTGGCTAAAAAACACAGACTTGTTAGTAAAATCATAAACAACCTTAACTATGAGCCAATGCAGTTTTCGATATTGTTAAAGAAGAAAACAGTTGTGATTTCCCATTTGGGCAATGCAGGAAAGTCTTGCTACTTCTCTGAGATTGATTATAGCACCGGATAGATGTAACATTATAGCACTGGATAGATGTAACATTAAATTGAACTGTATATTGCTGTAGCCAAGTCTGATACAACTGAACTCTCACCTTTGATTCTTGTGGTTAAGACTGAGGGCAATGCAGTTAATTGCCTGATGATGGGCTGTGACAAGATTGAAACCATACTGGAAGAAAATAGGACTTATCATGTGAACAGGTAAGGCAAATAATTTGTTCATTGACATGGATATTTACACAATTACGTGGATATTTGCATACTGAAATCTGAAGCCCGCTTCAAAAATATCTGATGCTGAATTTCATGAAAATGAAGCCAATTGTTCCAACAGATTTTAATGAAATTACTCAGTCTGCTATCAGTGCTATTTATTATGGACAAAAAACAAGAGTGAAACTGTGAGCGCAACATGAGCGCCAAAGATTTCTCAAGAAAAAATATTCAAACAAAGTGAAGATCATCCTCCTGCTGTGCATTCAACTATTTATGAAGATCGTTGTTAAGTGAAAACACAGACTAAGGACTAATTCAAATTAGTGACTATGCTTGAATCTCATCAAAGACACATCGACACATTCACAATGGTGTGCTTACAATCATCTCAGTTACAAGCGGGTGTAAGAACTTTGATGAAACAAATGAACAGCTCAAACAAATGAACGGCTCAAACAAACCCTCATACCTGATGATTCATGATTGCCCTCAGGCACATAATGCAAACGTGGACGTCGTCCTCGGGTTGACCCATTTTCAGTTTGGCGTTCGACTTTGACATTCGCCGGTACTTGGCCGGACTCGATGCCGTCCGACGGATATTCCGCAAGTTCTGACTCATGACACTAGCCCCCCCTGGCGATGATGGCTGCCATGAACTTTCAAGAGTTGCCGCTCGGTCTTTTATCACCTCTTCATCCTCCCTATGGACATAATGTTGGGAAAAATAAGATGGCGCTTTCTGAAAGGCTTATTAAAATTGTACATTAGCACATGTGAATTTGAGCTACCCTTAAACCAATTCAAACTTAAGTTAACAAAGGGTAAGATGAAGAAAAATTCATTACTTCAAAATACTATTTGTAATTAGTAGACCGGTCATTAAATTGACCGACAAATCAATAGATCAATCATTTGTTTCCAACAACATTCAGTTCTCAGTACATCTCCCATACAGCTCCCATACCTCATGACCACCTGTGTGTAAGATAAGTAATCGATCAGCACGTCCAGGCCGCCATTTTGTTCGCTCAGAAATTCCCGCACCCATTCTATGTGATTCGTCCTTAACGAGATTTCGAGGTCTCGTAAAATCTGTGTAGACGTCAGATTGCCAAGAACTTTGCGTTTCTGAAAAAAATAAGACTGCACTTGATGCAATTGCTGAAGTTGTAAGAAGAGAGCTTTCAGATACATAAACACCTGCAATTTCATAGCAAGATGAAATGAGCTGACCCTTCAGCTGGTACCAAAAACAGTGCCACCCTAGACATTAAACAATCCTCCAACACTAAAATGAAGAACAGTAATCATTTACTCTCTGATACTTGTTCAGTGTTATTTCAATGAAATAATACACCAATATTTGACTTTAGTACATGGAAAAAGGCATATCTGTGATGCCTTCTAACGCAATTGCAAGGTTTCGGATTAAACAAATTTAGACACCTAACTCTAAGCTTCTGCTTTTACTTTGCTGTTATCTAGAAGAATGTAAGCTTGAAGGTCAAATAAATTATGCAAATGAGCAAAACAAAAAAGGAGACAGTGAGCACTAAAACTGATGTATTCTCTGAGCTTTAACAAAAGAATCAAAGCACTTGATAAGGGAAATGCCTGTTTTTTTCACACTGATATTTCACAACAGTGACGCAATCAAGCTGCAAAAGCATGCAAAACCCTTTTTTTTCTTTGCACATTGGTATAGCGGATAACGCCTTTCAATCCGGCACAAAAGATGGAATTTTTTGTCAAATTTATTGACCAATATTAATGTTGAAAAATCTTGATTTCATAAAAAGCATGATTTATCTTGAACAGCTAGATCATAAAATAAAACTGGTAATTGTTTATCATCTTAACAATGAAATCAGTCTTTAAAAAATGGAAAAACTACAATTTTGGCAATTACTTTTTGTGCGAAATTGAAGAGGGACTATTGTAATGCATAAAGATTAATTTTGTGGTGTGCAAGGGGATTTGAAATTTTATACATACTTTTTAACATTAAAAACAGGCTTTATTTCATAGAGCCAGATTTTGTAAAGAGAATGTTGACAAGAATGTTCTTACACATTTGTATAAGTTGGAGAAAGAATAGCAAAAACCTATCAGTGAACATTCACAGAAAACTTGAGCAGTAAGCATTGTTGGCATGCTGTAACAAAAGGCCATACCAGACAGCAGACTACTGATAGTGGACTGACCTAGGGAAAACAATCACACAATAATCATAAATAATTCAATCAAATCACGCTGGCTACATGATTTACGGATCTTCTTGTCAAAGACCTGTGGGCAAAGGTCACTTTCCAATCGCGACAACATAATAAAACATGTTTTATCGCTAGATGGAGATACAGTGAATAGTGGACGTTTAGTGTTATAATGTATAGTGTACAATGTACAATTCATTTCTGTGAGACCGAAGCTTCACAGCATTTTTTATAAATCCTTTGCATAAGTCATGCTTAATACATCAAAATCCTTCCTTTGTGGTACAAGTTATCAGGTGCTCCGCTGTGCATGTGGTTTGATGCTCAAACATGTTATTCAGTTGTAGAGGTGTAAAGAGCACGAATTTGATGTCTATAAGAAGACTAGAAGTGCTCTATCATTTTATTTCAATAAAGTATCCATGGAAACTTCCACGTAAATTTGATATAAAATTAGCAGCATGAGAGCACATTTTCACTTTGAAAATAAAAGACTGAACTGATGCAAGTTGTAATAACTCAATCAAGAAAAGAACAAGGCCTAAATTAGAAGAAGAGTTACCATGTGACTGTGAACATTTTAGTGAGAAATTTTACAGGTCAAGTAAGCAAATCAGTTTGTGTTAATTATTGTATGCGCATAATTAACGAGTGTACCTGGTTGGATAAGTGGGTGAGTTGATGCATGATCAGGATTGGTCAAGAATGTACAGAGACCAACACCCAGGTGATCACACACCTGCCCTGTTATATAATTAGATGTGCAATGAGACTTGAATTTATTACACTTACATGATGAAGGTTTACCAACAAGAAACTTGATGGTTCCCATGTGAAAAGTTGATGGAAATAATCTTGTGCAATTTTCAAGCAAAACTTAACTGAAAAAAATTCCACTGGGAAAGGAGTATACAGGACTCCTAGAGTCCCACTATAAATTTCTCAGGATTAATACGGATAGGGGGCGAGCTATGTGGATTGTTGATTCAATTAAAATTTTAACCATAAACTGTACGATAAAACAACTGGTGCTGGCACATGCATTGTACTGCACTGCTGGCACATGCATTGTACTGCACTGACTGCGCAGTGTCAGTGGCTGCCAATAGGGATGACGACAAAACTTTCTGGTATTCATGAATCCTTTGGGATGCAACTGTTTGGGGAATTAATTGCTTTTTTTTCTAAAATATTAGTGTAATATCAAAATACATGAGAACAGAGCTATTTTCATAAAAGATAAAAATGTAATAATACGATCTTGGAAGCCCAAGTATGATAGAGAGCCCACAAGTATGATAGAGCCCACAAGTATGATAGAGCCCACAAGTATGATAGAGAGCCCACAAGTATGATAGAGCCCACAAGTATGATAGAGAGCCCAGAAGTATGATAGAGCCCACAAGTATGATAGAGCCCAGGGTCTAATCTCACAAAACTTCACTAGGAAATTGATCAATAGGATGATATGTTTCGAGTAATCTTAAAAATTTGTACTCGATTCACATGACACGATTGATTAAGTTTCAAGTCTGAGTTCAGGGATTGTACCCTGGGCCCAGAACACTAATTATCCTTGGTTAATTATGCATAGTTGAATATTAATATTTAATGAATCGCCATTTGATGAAATAGTTTGCAATACAAATGGAACAATTCATGTCAACTTGCACACGTATACATAATTCTGCTGAACCTTCATAAATATTGATGTTACGCAAATGGGAGCAAAATTAGAATTTGAAGAAGGAAGTCGTGCCGTTCTTAAATACGATGTCGCAAACATCTTACCTTGGCCCTGCTGGCTGAGGGGTCTAGATACGTGCGTAGTTTGTCCAGGTAGAAGCTGGGCGGGTCCTTAGCGTGAACTCGTTCCTGATCACAAATCAGGTCCCACTTCTTCTCATCGTCATAATTCTTTAACACCCTGGCCTTATCAGGGGGCAAGTCCATAGAATGCTGTCAACAGAGGCAAAACCAGTGACTTTACATAATCACAGAAACAAAAATTTGACTGCAAAAAAAAAACTAAAATGGCTCGACAGCATCCTAACCAATTTGACGTTGACAATGTCAAGGCATTTGTAGGCAACAGGGCACAATCACAGCTGTATTTGTATTAGACAATGGCAACATTAACGGGGGGGTGGGGCAAAAATCAGTTTGTTTGCTGTTGACTTGGAATATAGGCGGAAAAAAGGAAGGGTTTGATTTTATAATTACTCAAACAATTGGATAAACTTCATCATAACAATGACAATGGTGAACATTAGAACACCATGGATAGTCGTCATCTAAGGCGTGTTGCTCATATGTCTATCCCAAGACCATTTCATTCGATTGTTAAGACAGTTTAAGATATCCTGAGAATGAGTTTAGTGTTACAGCAACTAAAGACGCTTCACCATTAGGGAAGCTTTGGTTTACTGACGCTTCCTTCAAACTTCGCTCTTACGTTTCCGACTAGACAGCGATATCAAAGTTATCGTTATGACACCAGACGACGCAGTTCGTTTGTACTCCCAAACGAATATTGAGTAGTGGGTTTATAGATAACTGAAAATTGTGTGTTTATGAAAATGATCAGTGTCATTCTTCATCAGATATGCTTTCATTCATTTCTTTATGTCTGTCTATTGAGAGCATGTCAGCTATGCTACAATAACGAAGGCACATTTTGCGAGTCTCACATGATCGTATATCATTGCTGCGACCTTTACCGATAACCTCAACGAAGCTTTGCTTGGACTGTTCCCACTATACCGAAGTTTCGGCGAGTACCGAAGCTCCCTTTCAGGCTAAAAATCTAACCTTTTTTACTGTCATAAAACTGGTTTCAACTTGTTCCTCACTCAGTTTAGACGAGACTTTTGAATGTGGGGAAGACCCGGCAGTTTTCTAAGGGTTCAGTCAACATAAGTAACTGAAGATGTTGCCTTATCAGTATTTTTATTAACTGAGTTGTGTAATGAAATCACGTCACAAATGCAAGGTTATGTAAGATTCTATAAAATCACCGCAATTTGTCAAACTTCATAAATGAATGATCTGATTCACATGAAATTTGTAAACAAGTGCTTTATGCAATCGAACTTCAAAATCTTGTAAGGAATAGTTTTCATAAAGTTCCACTTCTGCAGGAGAGGCTATATAACAAGAGAATTTTGCATTTTTAAGACAAAAGCTCAAAGTGGCATAAATTGAAAACAGTAACAGCATTTTTGAGATTTCATCCTGATTATACTTGGTCACGTGAACGATACAGAGCTATTGCATTGCCGCGAGTGTACTTTTGCTTTTTCAAAAATTTGACTAACACTACAGAGTCAAGTAACCCAATAAATGACGTATTGATATATAGTTAAAAATCAAAGCCTGCAGGCTTTGAAAGTTGAGATCATGTGTACCTCTACAGACCTAACGTCGTCTATAGTTCCCGTCTATAGTTCCGTACACTAAGGCTGTTAGCCACTTCCTGGTATGCTGCAGCACCCACAGGATCAGCAGTATTTACTCTGGGTCACTTGCCCCAGGCATGTACCTGCTGACAAGTGTTAGACACCACATTAAATAGTTTGTCATTTGTCATTCTGATGACAATAAGTGGCAATTGTCATTCTGATGGGCCCAAGATTTCCAGAACCAGTTTCATGCCCATTACTCAACAGGGAAAACTGATTCATAAAATGTAGGTTCCCTGTTCAGCATAGTGGGTTGAAATGCAGACATAAAAATTGAAAAGTTGAGCGAGGCACAATATAACGTACATCACTTGTCTGACTTTGCTCAGAAGTGAATAAGCTTTTCAAAAATTAGGTCAATCATACACTACATTTTTCAACTTCCACAAAAGATTTGAATTCTGGATGTGGGAATTCTGCTTCACCGACAACAGCACACAGTAACTAACGGCAACGACCACATGACCTAGGGATTTGAGAATAGCATAACTGTGTGTAACCCAAGAACTACCAAATGGGTAGATTCCACTTGCTCAACTTGAGATGAAGGGCTATATGAATAGCAACATTCCAAGCACATGATTGCTAACAGCCACAAATAGCTAAATAAACATCACTACAGGCCTAGAATAAGTTATTCTGGTTTTTGTTTCATTTTCACAAGAGTAAAGCTGTTGTAATGATCAAAAACAATCATCCTTGGTCATGATCGATTATACACCCACTCCCTATTTCTTCACTCGGGACTAAGTTCCTTAAAAGCACCCATGGATATTACCGACAATTTCAGATTCCAAAATCTATGAAATTAGCTTATCTGTGTACAGTTAAGCAAACACTTTATCTTTGTAAGAAACTAACACGGTTGCAATTGAGGGAGTCTGGGTGTTAACCTTAATTGGTAGATGGGGAAACACACACTCCTGCATTTTAAAGTTTGATATAAATGCCCAAGCTTTCTTGAATAGATTGTTATTTTAGATATACAGGGCTATAGGTGCAGCATCATATGAGACACAGAAGGAATTTTGCATGATTTAAAACAAATCCATTGAGAAATGGGGTCAATATTCGGCTCCAAAGTCATGGCATTGAGGGCCCTGAAACCTGAAAGAGGACAGACTAAAACTGGGCATAAGGATTGCCGTGGTGACAGAGAAGAACATTTCATTACATTTGGCACTGAGCACCACTCTGGCCGTTGCTGTACTCAGAGAGATGTTCATAAGATATTGTACAACAAATCAACTTCATGAGTATAACTGTTCAAGGTTGGCTTTATGGTACAGCCAATTTTCAAATATTTCACTATTTAAACACCCTAGGTATTGACACAGACATGCAGTTTAAAATGCATGAGGAAACCCTACACTCTCAACATTCACAAATGATTATTAGTTTAAAAAGGACTACCAGTATTTAATTTGATTATCAAATTAGTATTTCTCAACAAAATGAAACAAAAAATAACTTTGAAACAATGATCACAATACTTCTTAAACACCAGAGTCTTGTTTGACACAGTTAAAGAGCCCTTTCTTCATATTAGCCTAGATAAGTCACAGCAAACAAAAAACTTGTCAATGACCTTTGACCCATGGCTGTGGATAAGTAGCACCAGGCATGAGTCATCCACCAGGCAGACAATCCCAGCACTAATGACCTACTCAGACTAAACAACATCATACATCAGTTGTGGCTGGCAAATCTGACTAATGTTTGTTGAGATGGGGAAAACATTGATTTCTTTCCAAGCAAAAGAGATCAGGAGTGTGGGTGGAGTTGTTTTGCAGCATGAAACCTGCTTGTGTTTTGACTTGAAAATGATCAGTATAGTAGGCAACACAGCTGCAACTGTTAAACAGTGGGTGCATGAGCTCAAGTTTCAGGATTTCGCAACAGGATTGCTGAAACCAATGAACTTGTTTCCATCCACCAACAAGAAATTTACTATGTTACAGAGCAGAGAAAAAAAATATATACTTTAGAATTACTGGAATCAAATCAATGTTTCAAATGACGATGAGAATGCCAAAGCCACTGAAACTTGTACATCCAAGAGATCTGCCAGCTGGAATTTACTGTAAAGTCCTATTACACCATCAGCGTAGCCAGGCAACATCAACTCAACACACCTTATTGCACTCGTTATGCACATACGTAAGTAATTTTTCAACAGCAAGAATTATGTATTAAGTTCAAATGATAAATATTAAAGAGTTAGTTGTACGATGACCAATATTTCAATAAAATATTGTTAAAAATAACGTGAAATGTGCCAATCAATGACAGAAGTCAATGTTTTACACCATAACTAGTTCTCTAACACACACTGACACCTAGACTTTGAACATAAACTTTTCCAGAGCGTACATGATGATAAAGCTATCCACTCAATACATTGTAAAGGCTACAGTTCACATCCATAATTCAAAAACTGTTTTAAAGAAAATTTATGGCAAAATGTATAATTCTACAATAACCTTGAACACAAGCATCGATGAAAGCACCTAAGGTAGCAAAAAAAAGTATTTTCGGGCCAGTCTAACCCCCCCTAATTTTATAAAAAGTTGGCACCTTTAGGATTGACTGGGCCTTTTTTGAGATTTACTATAAAAGTGGCGACTACGGCTACCAACGGTTTTGTTTATTTTTAACCTGTTTTATGATAAAAATGTAGTTTGTTGTCTCATTGACCTACTTCTTCCTGCTAACATAACAAGTTTTTGCTGGAAATTCATGTACCTTTCGAACTTTTCAGTTTAACAAAAATGGTCTGGTTGACAATCATTGTCTACCTAATTTTTTTAATTTGGAGTGTTTTGGTATTCTGAGTTCATTGTCTGCTAGTGCCTAGTAGTCACATGTGAGTCATGATTTTTGGTTAAAAACTGTCAATTTTGTGTATTTTTGCTCACTTAGGTTTGCCATGGGTATGAAAGCAAAAGAAATGAACTTTGAATGCAAGTTTTTATACAGTAGGCAAGAAAATGTTTTGTGATTTTATATAAATAATGTAATTCTTAAGTCAGCAAGGAAATGTATGTATTGCAAACATTTTCAAGTCTGGTCAGCACACCAAATATGGCCACATCACATGACCAATGAATATAAATCTGGCATGCTGATTTTGTTGTAGAAAAGAAATAAAACTACTCTTTCACAGTCCACTGTCAGACGAGGCAAAAATGAGGAAAAACTATTGAGTGCTACCTAATAATTCTGCAAATGCCAATCTCTACTCCATAGAATAGATTACACAAACTGGGTCGAACACTACAGTACAGGAAACTCAATCTGGCCACCAAGTTTTACACCACACATAGGACAGGAGGCTTGGACATTCAAAGCCACAACAGAAGGGGAGCTAAGCCCCTCAAATCCAAATGAGCTCAACTGAGAGCTCAATTCTGCAGCAAAACAAACAGTGGGGATTTTGCCTCTTGAGGAGGCAATGCAAATATCTCAATTATTGAAATTCTTTCACCTACAACACCTGCGTGAAGTGAGCTACATGATTAGGCGATTTCTCTCGATACCCAATGAAATTAATTATTGAAAAAAAAGCCCTCTTGCTTGTTCCACGTAATTGCAAATGTAAATTACAGGTCAGTGAGCATTTGGCTACACTGTGTGTGAGTACAAGGATATGAGGTAAATTTAATTGAGGCAGACAGTTGATCTCGTAACTCTTTAGGTATTATGATGGAAGGCGAAGCCATGGTTGCGGGCGAAGGCCAACAATTAGTTTTAAAAAATTTGACCATTTTCATGGTGAATGATACAAGGTGATACGAATATACTGTTAGTAATAAATAAGGTTACTAAAAGCACAACTCGGCAATATGATCAACACAAGGTTTCCACTGTGTAGTTGAGATGAACTCGCGATTTTCCATTAGTTTTGTTTGAAGTTGTCACTTTCACCACCATGGTCAGTGACTACTAGTCCTCCATTTCGACATGTGCAATAATGGCAAGTCAGACAGAGGGTGTTTGCCAATACTCAATGTTTTAAACATTATAACACTGTCCAACTCTTGCACAAGGAGGCCCCCATTCACAATTTATGTTTCCCATTCTGGTTTTTGTGGTTGGTCCAATAGATAGCTTAAGTGAATTATATGCATCTAAACATAAACAAAACACCTGTCTTGGGAATGATCTTTGGCTAATTTGGGGGGACCCTTTCCCAACTGACACAACCAAGCAGATGTTGCTGGTACCGTATATGCCCTTTTCACGGTTTCTAGACTGATCTGTTGCTCCACTTTGTAATCTATGAGTCAATGGTCATATTGTTGTAAACTGACAGAAAACTGGACGGTCTGTTATGTCATTTTGCTGCTTAATTGTACACGCAAACACTGGCTTGAGCGATGAAAACAGGGGTTGGCTATCTTGTCAAGTTGAACACGCTGATCCTTTTTACAAAAAAACGACTGAAAAAGTCTGATTAGGTTGTTTTTTACGCGAACCAATGCATAGGAATTTTTTGGTGACTGTCGACGATAGACTTCTTACGCTACAACTGAAAAGTCTAAAGCAAAAAATGAAGCGAGAATTTTCAACTATCTGACTGCCATATTTGGTCACAGCCATACAAAAGTCATGTTTGAATTTTGAGACAAACTGTGACAAAAAGGTCAATGCATTGCTTTTAGAACTTCAACAGGCCCACTGTCACAAAGGAAGATATATTTTCACCGCCCGTCCTCAGCTAGCCTACCTCCTTGCTTTAGGAATTTTGGAAGTATACGTAATGTTTTTGTTTACTGTACAATTGTAAAGGCGGCTTACAGTACTCTCCACAATTTTACACAGTGACAACAAGATTCTTCGTCTAAACCTTTTTGGTGAACCTGACCTTTGGCTGTTATTTCACATATAACCCATAGGTGGCACTCCCACTAACTGCTGACATCGACGAACCGATCTTTTGAGGAGTTACAGTCAGCATGAACGGTTAACTGGTCCTGGATCAAAGTTAACAGTGTCAGTTTACTTTGCAGTAAACAGGTGAACTTAACGGCGAAGTATCAATACCTCAGCATAGTATGAACAGTCAACTTTGGTCTCGTCCAAGTTATCAGCAGGGGACACTGCTACACCAATTACTACAATAAAGACAGAGTCACCAACCGTTTCCTTCGATATCCATTTTAACTACCGAAGCTGGTATGAACGGTTCAATTAACTTTAAAGTTTACACCAACGCTCTTCTCATAGCAGAGTAGTTAGTCTGAAAGGTCCTTCTGTCTGCAGTGGTCCTTAAACCACTAGTCATTAGTGCCATCCACACACACAGACTTGTCCGAGAACAACTTACACCTAGAACGAGTTTGAAGGCTGTAAGGACGCTATTTAAACTTGCCCCACTTGTAAAACCTTATCGACGAAGGGTAACTTGTTCTACGGTAACTTAATGCGCCATTTCTAATAATTGTATGACCGCAAACCTAGAGCAAGGCAGAAACAATTATCAGCTGTAGTTACATACAGACAGGTTTTCTTTTGTATCCCGTATTCACATCAGCTGTTGATTGTCATGCACTGAGCAACAACTTCTGCCTTGCGCTAGTTATCGCATATATGTGTGTGTTTGTGTGTGGACACTACACTTAGTGCACTAGTACAAGTTGTTGTAGGGTAAGTCTGTGTGTAGACTGGACTATTGTCACAGAGGAGATCATAATGCATGGACCACAGCTACACACAGCAGCTGTGATTGGGTTACAAAAATCAACAAATTTCAAACCATAAGGAATCAAGTTTACAAAAACAAATCTAGCCTCCTCTGCAAATTGTTAAATCTAGTAGTATATCCCACCACACAGCGGTGGAAATTTGCCAGCATTACAATGGTAGCAAAGGTGTTAAAATGCTTTTATACCAGTAGGTTGAAACCTTGCGTCTGCATTACATGGGACCTGCAGGTGGCGCTGAATGCTTGTCCAACAAAGCATTGTTTGCCATCTGGTGTGTTTGTGAATTTCAATATGGAGCAGCTTTTCGAAAGTCACCTGTCATGAGGACTTTCTACAATAAGGTCAAACATTTGAATTCAAACTGTAATTTTCTGGATTCTAACTAAATGTATACATGCAGATAAGCCCAATAATTAGACTCAAGCAGCAATAGCTGCCAAAAAGGATACCAAAGTTAAAAATAGGCCCTAACACAATCAACGAGTAGTAAACAATTCATCACCAAATTAAACACAACTGGACCAGACTGTTCACCATGTGGTCTGTCAAACAATTCAAAATTCTTGTCAAGCTCTGTACTTTTCCGTTTAGGTCTTCTTGTTTTTTTATCACTGTACCAGTCAAACAATGAGGGTACTGCATCAGGCTTCAGCATTTTTCTCACAGGTGTCCACTTGAAATCTTGAGGCAAGAAGTGGGCAGAACAAATATGAGTATATTTTGTGACCTGAAATATAGAACATAGGTTAAATGTACAAATATCACACACCAATTACACCGTGTTGTTATATAGTATTTTTCCATATACATATATAAAGCATATTTATGTAATTAGCAATCAACCTTTAATAGCTATAAATTTTACATTCAGATTCAACACAGTTTAGATGGTGCAAAATGAAAGTCAGATGCAACACCAGGGGAAGTACTGCTTGGATCATTGCATTGCTGTTTATTATGACTGTAGAATGATTCAGTCAATAACTTGAGGTCTTGGGTCAACCTTCAGTTTTGGCTCTCTGACAACTCAAACAGTATCTTAGGTCACCATTCAGGGTTTGTCGTTTTCTTTGAATTCTACGGAGTATGTATTTAAAACAACATTTTACCTTTGATAAATAGAATGTGCTATAGGGAAAGCTAGTGTTAGGCAATAATGTGCTTAAAAAGTGCCATCTATCCAAGCATCACTGCCAATGGTGCTACAAAACACTGAGTAGACATCAAGACTCTATTTACCTGGAATGTTGGCCCTTCTTCTCTGCGAATCTTCACTAGCCATTGTCTTCTTAATTGTTTGTCAGCAGGAAATTTGTGAAATGACAATACTTTATTTCTTCTTTGGTTATTTGTGCAGCAAGGGACACAACAGTGTGCCATTGTTCATGTTCATGTAGAGAATCACTGACAGCACACAACTTCCTGTAGACTAAACAGTACAAGCCTCCTTCTGGGATTGGAATGTTAGTCATGCATAAGTTTATGAGAAAGGCATATATAAAACACCAAGAGGTGTTATGTAACATAACAAATGCTAGGAATAAGGTATGTGAAATATAGACTAGAGGTGACTAAACCATGACTGTAAGCCATTTTGAACACAATGGGATTTTTTATGAAGCAATGACTTGTTGAATGGGACTGGAGAATAATCTGTTAAGTTTAAATTAAATAATCTATACAGCAAAAGGCCCCCAACAACCCCGGAATGTAGCCACACAACCACCTCATACAACAAGACACGAGGTTGAGTGAAAACAGTCATCAACAGCCAAAGAGACTGAACTGCAAGGTTATCAGGGGGAACAGATAAAATTACTCTGTCTCCTAGACATCTTAGACCATAGGCTCCATAGAAACCTTTATTCAGGACTGGACTGCTGAGCCACATTGCCACTGTATGTCTCTCATCATCATCTGAGATTTACCTTTGCCACCCAAGGCCATTCCCACAGCAAGTTTAATAATGGAAAAACCAAGACAGGTGCATCAGGTGGATCAGGGCTGCTCATAGACTGATGTATCGGGTACACATGATATATTGTTGATTCACAATGAAAGTACGCAGATCCCACCCTATGGAAGACAGGTAGAAAACAAATCAGCACTTCTGACTAAACTGGCAATATCTATATATCGTGTCCGAAAAGCAGTCTTGAACATTTCAAATTAGATTTATAATTCATCGTTGCAGACGGCAAGCAATTTTGAATAATACTCGAACACAGAAACTTCATAAACATACAGGCCTACTGCTGATGCCAAACACACGGGTAAGAAACAACATGACCGTCGGTCCTCTAAATCGGACTGACTCGCCCAAAACAGGACCTCCGGGAATCAAATGGGATCGTCACACCAGAAAATGGGACTGACGCACCTAAAAACATGACCGCCCCACCACAAAACAGGACCGCCGGGGACTGAACATGACCACCGGACAATATGCGGTTTCAATTTCCGGCGGTCATGTTCAGTCCCTGGCGGTCCTGTTTTCTGGTGGGGCGGTCATGTTTTTAGGTGGGTCAGTCCCATTTTCTGGTGCGACGGTCCCATTTGATCCCCGGAGGTCCTGTTTTGGGTGAGGCGGTCCGATTTAAGAGGACCGGCGGTCATGTTGTTTCTCACCCGTGAAACAGAATGTGGAAAAATTGGAAGCATTTGAAGATATGCACATACTCAGCCAGTTTGCACTGAAGTTAGGAATCAATTATCCCGATCCGCTTAAGAATGAACTAACGCCATCTACTGGATGAATCCCATTCATGTGCACTTCAGGGAATTTCTAAGACACAGGAAACGGAAAAAATTAAGTTGCCACTAGGTGACACACCAGCATTTAGAACAATCTGAAAATTTGAACATGCACAAAAGGAACACAGCTGCAAAATTTCATGAACAATTTTGGAAGTACAGCAGAGATTGCTGGACAGATGGCGAATGGACACCAGACAGACGCTGGACGGACAGGGATGACAGCATAATGGTTCATTGTATTCTCTGGCACACATCTATATTGTGAAAACAGGTCAACTATAAAGCAGTGACATATTGAAATAGGTCAGTGCTCAAAAAGTCCATATCCCTTGGTTTTGCCACATGGCAATGACTCATTTAAAAGTGTTCGTCAAAACAGCAACTTAACAAATGACGAAATGCAGCATGTTTTATGCAACGGCAACATTGAGCGGTCACAGGCGGTCAAGATAAAACAACCACCCTTAAACCTTACAATGACAATTTGTAAAGTCGCAGACTCGAACATAAACATCCCAAACACAAAAAAATCTGAATTAGTTTTTCAAACATACACTTCATCAAACAAACAACTACTGAACTACACTATGACTCGAAACTTGACAGCTTGCATGCACGCAGTTCTACTCATGCTACGGGTATGTAACCTCTGCAACACGTGAAGCTTGCATGTGCAGAGTGCTACTGAGCCATGTGACAATTAATGTTAGAGCTGCAATCCAAATAAAGTGCTGCATGGTCATTGATCACCTGCACACTACACACTTAAATCCGCAAGACAGAACAGTAAAATCTTGTAAATTTATTCATGAAAGACTAATAAGAACATTTGTTGGGGAAAATCTGATGTTAATAGATATTTTTATCGGCATTTGGCGACACGCTGGAATATCTTATCGTCATTTCCACATTTGCTATTGCCATTGGACTTTTCTAGCACTGCACATCTTGTCACAAGGAGGCAAAGAATAGTTAGTATCTAGCGCTTTGTGAGCACTGCACATGTTGTCACAAGGAGGCAAAGAATAGTTAGTATCTAGCGCTTTGTGAGCACTGCACATCTTGTCACAAGGAGGCAAAGAATAGTTAGTATCTAGCGCTTTGTGAGCACTGCACATCTTGTCACAAGGAGGCAAAGAATAGTTGGTATCTAGCGCTTTGTGCTCAAGTACGAAGATTTAATGTACTCCCATTTCTTAACATTTTTTATTAAAATTCTTTATGCCCAGCATGCTGTCACACTGCCACTATTCTGTGGTGAGATGATCAAACGACTCGCATGAAAATGTTCAACGTTTCGAAATGTCCATAATTGAATGAAATTGCACTTAGTCTCTCTCATCTCGACACATCATTCACATCAAGCAAATGATGGTTTCGTGCTCTTACAATGCTAAAGAGTTGCATGTAGAGTGTTCCCAGTGATCTTGACGAACAATTCCTAGCATATAGTTATTTCCTGATAGCGGCGACTCTAGATGACTGGATTTTGGTTTAGTTGCTTGTATGAGGGAAACAAAAACAAAGATGCATCCAATAATGTTTCGAGTGAGGGTTCGGAAAGATCTTGCAAGTCACTAGGATATTATCCCTTACAAGTGTAACACATGAACTCATTGTTTAGCGCCACACCCACATGGAAGAGAAATCCTAAGTCTGCCTTATGAATCACAAGAGATGTGTAGCACAGAAAATCAGAATAGATAAGCGTTGGCAAATATTTCATCAAGAATCCTTGAGACAATGGCATGATTGATGAAAACCAATCCCACCAAAAGCATTTTCACCTCCTAATGACTTGGTAAAGACTTCCTGAGCACAGGTCGCTATGCCAGAGTCTATGAGGTCATACAATTAATGACACCAAATCACTCAACCAGATGACAATTGATAAGTTAGGTCACCACAGGTCACAGGAGACTGCTGTATTAGGGAGGACATGCTTCCACTAATGATGTCATCATGGCAACAGTTAGATTTGAGAAACAAGAACCATGTCCTGCCAATATGACAAAAGAAAGAAAACTGATGAGACGAGTTTTCTTCAACAAAAAAAGCCCGCCACCTTTGGTCACACAATATTGGCAGAATGTGCAAGCAAAGTTTTATTTCCACACTAAGAGTTAGTTATCAATCAGTATTATCCACAATCTGTTTTGACTCGCCGCAGCAGACCAGACGAGTTTGAATTAAGTTTGGATGAGTTTGGCTTACTTGCAACGAGTTTGAAAATCTGTGCAACTTGTTTGAACTTTTGGGAATTATTTCTGAAGCATACTAGGACATTTTGGACTCTGGACACCATTTGAACGCAAGACTTAGCATGCAACCTCCCAGGGTGTGGCCATGGACTTACATGTATGAATTTTCCAATTCCTGTCAAATTTGAATTTTCTGTAAAGGAATACATGCTGTTAATATGTCATAATTTTCCAAGTCATGTGCCTTAAGCGCCATCACTAAACAGTTCAAAAATATGGAAACTTGAACATGTCAGAGTGTCTCTAACATTGATAATGGCTTGGCACATATTTGGTGCGTTTCTCATTACACTGAGTCTTAATCAGATGACAACATGGACAGCACATGTTAAGTTGTGTATATGTCAAGTTGATACTTCAGGGTAGTGTTATGGTAGTGGAAATGTTTAACTTATCAATGTGGTCACTGTTTGATTGGCACTTAGGAATAAACCACAGATAAGGACCACAGTTTAAAAAAAAACACATCCATGCAAAATTTGTTCTTCAACCTGCAGCAAAAAGTTAAGCATGAGCCAGCATGATTGGAGTTTCTTTTGTAAAAATTTGTTCCACAGCACAGAACAGAGGCTGTCAGAGATTGCCCTCACGTCAGAACAGAAAATTCAAGTTTGTAACTGATATTTATCAAAGAGGACCAAAAATCTCATTCAACCAAAAGAAAACAACAAAGCAAACTTCAAATTCTAGTAGCTCGACCTAAATTAGTTGAGTCTGAAGGCATCAGATTGGATTAAATTTTTAATATAAAGTAAAAAGCAACTATGCGTGAAGAGTTCAGTATGTCATGGATACTTATAACTGAATATCATTCTTTGCTAACATCTGAGAGGCATGTACTGCTGCCACAGAATCTAAATATCAACGGTCTTGACATAATCAGCAGATTACTGTTTAATGAAACAAGATCCTTCATAACATCAAACACATTTTTTGCACAGAATGCCATTAAATGTTGAATAATTAAAGCAGACTCCTTGCAAACAGGACAAGACAAAGAGTGATCAATCATTGCATAACTAATGCAAGCAGTAACCAGAATCACCAACAGGAGTCTCTGTCTCAACAGACTGTTCATAAAGATCCTCACCAGGACAATTTCAACAGCTTTTGTCCCGAAGCACATTGACAACTCATCCACAATTTCATTCCACTTGTTCAGAATAGCAGGAATGTGAAAAGGACCACTTGACAGAAACCATACTGAGTTAAGTACCCAAATTAAAAACAGAATTCAAACTGTCATTCATCAAGGTTGGATACCCTGTAACTTATTTTCAAAAGTGCAATGAAAATTCCTGTTAGAGTTTTGAACAACATGATCTAGCAAACTTAGTGTACTAAGTCAATAAACGCATCGCAGCAAAAAACTCAATGGAATTATACTGGTTTTTTCAGCAGACTAGGTACAAAATTCGGAAAATATGAATTTAAAGGCTCAATGTCAAATCCAAATATGCACTTGCGTGTATATTTGGAAGTGGCCAACATAACTGTAAACTGACATACATCAATATTGTAGTAAATTTGGAATTGACGAATTTTCAATTCTGTTGTCGGCATGCAGCTTCAGGTAGAAAGGAGTTAACTTTAGGCGTCACAGTTCTGATATCTATTTCCTGTGAAATTGAGAACAGAGTTCCATGATTCACTTATCCATGTTTTTGCAGATGTATGCCATGGTCATATCGGAATCGGATACCTGTAAAAAATATTCCTCATCTATGCCCACTGGACTTATCTAAAGATGCGCATGCCTAGAGAAAACTCCAGCGTGCAATGGAGGAGGTTCTTCGACATATGGCAGTAGCCATAATGGGAGAATGTTTTTAAGCCATAAGTGACTTAGGACATCTGCAGTGCGAACATCTTGGTACCAATTTGCAAACACAATGGCACAACACGCAATACTGATAAGTATTCAACTGATGAAATAAAGTTCAATCAAAACAACATCACCATAGAACTCCTCAAATCATTCCTTGAGGCTTAAAAATAGAATTTGGTCCTGGTCTGAACCTGCGCCGCTAAAGTGATGTCCACAGACAGACTTGCCCTACAACAAGTTACGTACATACGTAATCCTGGAAGGGTTGTTGCTAGGTTTGGGGGCTGTACAGATGCAGTTTAGACTAGTGCAACTGGCCCCACTTGTGACAACTTTCTCCACCATATCAAGGTAGGGTAACTTGTTCTGTGGTGACTTGTAACACTTCTAATCACTGTGTGGCTGCAAACCTGGGGCAAGGTAAGAGTAACTTCGTGTTGTAGTTGCATCAGCTGTTCATTGTCATGCACAGATTGACAACTTCCACCTTACGCTAGTTATCGGATATGTTTGTATGGGAGCTGAAGCAGCGTCCAAAGCCATCATTTTTTTAAAAGGGCCGTCCCAAGGATGGCCAGGACGGCTGCTAGATGAGTCCCTGGCGCTGCGCTTAAAGCAGGCAAAGATGCTCTAGCACAAATTGTTCTGGGTAAGTCTTTGTGTAGACGGGATGTAAGCTGATAAGTGGCACTAGATAGAAAAAAAGAATCGTGATTCATTTCAACAGGGCATCAGGTGACATGGGTAAAAGAATTGAAGGACCACAACTGCTTTCAAGTGGCTTTAGGTGAGTTTCTTTTTTGAACATCACTCCAATGGCAGTTTTTCAGAAAAAAATGGGAATAAGTGTGCTTCCATGAGATCAAAAGATGACCCATGCATATTCCTAGGAATTGTAAAAAAGCCCACCATATTAGGCCTTTTCATACCGACTTAACGCCGGACTGAGCGAAGCGTCGACGTAAACTGCGAAGTTAAGTAAACTGTTCACACTGGCTTTGGTAGTTAACTGACTTCAAAGTGATCGGTAGGTGACAATGTTATCATCGAAGTAATCGCAAGGTTGCAAGCTAAGATTTTTTAATGTGACAATTTGGATACATTTACAGGTGGTAATTGACATAAAACTTAATTTTAAATTGATTGGTAATTACTAGTACATAAGCAACTATTAGCGACGGCACTACCCTGCACTTGTTGACAATAACAATGGCACCTGGCGATAACTTCGATGGGACCGAAGTTGACCGTTAATACAGCACCGCAGCGTTGACGCTCCGCTCTTAAATCCATCTTTACTGTGAAATTAACTGATCGAAATTAAGCGTTCATACCGGCCACAACTCCCCAAAACATCAACACGTCAACGTTAGTATGAAAGACTCAACAAACACCAAAACTATTATGTTACGCCCATTGCCACACTTAACTTAAACAAATGACCCATTTCTATACCTTAATCAGTGAAAATGTATGCATTTGGATACCAAAATCAGTGAATCTCTTACTTCAGGTACACGTGCCCTCACTTGCAACAGGAGAGAACCCCGCACATCACTGCATCAATTGATCAGTTTCAGAAAGAACACAGAACAGGAATAAATACGTTATTTTGGCCTTGCATTATTTTATCACCTAACCAGTAATGTGCAAGTGAAATCTCACATCATCTATTTTTCAAATAAACCGATTTATTAAATTGTTTGAAATGAAACTGAAAATTTTCCAAGAATGGTAGGTCTCGCTAATGAAAGTCAAGTTATGAAACACAAGATTACTGTGGCAAACATGGAAGACAATTCATTAGAGGCAACTGATATTAGATGAGAGTACATGCAACACTGAGTATAGCACACAGACTACCAGTAATTAATCAGAGTACATGCAACACTGAGTATAGCACACAGACTACCAGTAATTAATCAGGTTTGCAGACATACAGCCGCAAACGCGAAATCAATAAAACTGCAGCAGTTTGGAAAAACATGTTCAAAATATCCAAGGCTGTGGTTAGACAGCCAGCAACAAGACTAACACTTTCCAAAGTTATTTTGAGAGGACAGCTTGAACGCTAATTGGCAAGCAATTCAGTCAATTAGCACAGTTACTGCTGCAATAGTTAACATGCCACCAAACTGTGCAGTCAGTATCATTATCCTTTCACACTGTTCAGGAAGAAACATTGAGCAAGCATACAGTGGGTCCCATTTCAAGAAAGTAATTCCTTTTATAACGACAATATCCACTGATGTCACAATAACTACAAAAGTTTCAAGAGCAGCGCAGGGCGTTGTTATGCACCCACCATCTGCATTGAATACAGCACGGATGCATGAGATCATCATCACTATAATTTTAAATACTCCCACTGAAGGCAGCAATGCTGGAAAACAGCTTCTAGAGGGTGCAAAGCAAGAGAGAAATGCTCTCCCCAGTAGGGACACAACTGCCACCTTTCATATCAGTTTGGAGGATAGGAGGGAAGAAGACAAAATACACAAAAACAATACAAGCCTACTAGGATGTGCATTGTTGATCGAATCCATCTGAAACAGGGCAGGTGCTGTTGTCTATGCGATAGTCACACATTTACCAAACTTACCACTGTCTCACATGTGCACCTAATTCAGGATACAAGTATACCTTCATAGTACAAGCGAATAGGTCTAAATATGCACATGTACCATAGTCTGGACAGAACTGACGGTAGTAAATGTGCACCCACTCAATTCAAATTGAAATGCTTGCATCAATAATAGGATTCATCATAAAAACAAACACAAAATAATTACTAAATTCAATTATGAGATAAGCAAAAGCCATCAAAACCAGGAAATGGTTATCAATACAACAATTGTGTATTTTCCTGGCGATCCCACAAAAATGTCAAAAAAGGGCAGCAAGTCAGGTCTTGTGGGGACAATGTTTGTGCTTTCATAAGCTGGTCATGTCATAAGTACAGTGACCATAACAGAAAGTAATGTCTTGTTTACTGGGTTATTGTACAGAGAAAGGTGGAACAGTTCTGGTGTAACCCTAGCTATCGTTGGGTCATAATGGTTAGTTCAAGAGATTAGCCTCAACTGAAATGGCTATGGTATATTGTGATGAATACAACAGTACTACCATGGAACAACACTACAAGAGGGAACAGGGACCCACACTTTGCTAATCAGATAAAGTTGTGTAAAATTTTGTTTTACATCAACTGTTCAAATCCGATGATGTATAATATATCTGTATTCTAAATATTGACCTGACTAGTCAGTGTTGTCACAAAGGTTTACCAGTATTCCCAACTGAAAGTAAACTGGCATGCCTTCCACAGACATGCAAGATCACACAAGACTTCGCGAGATATTGCTTTGCACTACAAGAGAAATACCTGATCACACTATTTTGCTTCATGAGATCACAATTCTTGTGTCTACAGACCTCAGCCCAGTTCTCCTCCCCGCCAGGAACAATCTAGGATTTCAAAAATTAGGGACCAGATTTAAAGAGAAAAATAACAATTTTTATATAAGAAGACCCACAAAAAATCCGTATCCAAGTTCTGAATTTAATTTCAATGAGCAAACACAAATGACCTCAGTTGAAATGAAAGCGGAACCAGGCCGTTTATGTCACTTTCTGCTTGTTAAATTCATGAACAGTTTAAACATTCCAGGGGAACAGCAATTATTGATGAAAAAAAGAATTTCTAAGATAACTGAGAATCTGAATTTTTTTGTGAACTTAACCTCAAAAAGGAAAATGTTGTTTACCCCCTTCAGGCGTTGGGAAGAGTGATACACCCTTCCTGCCCAGGAAGAAAATTGTTTTATACTGTATATGATAAAAGACGAAATTGTTCTTGCACTTCAGCATAGTTTTGCATATTTTGTAAATTTCTCAAAGATAGAGAATAAAAAGAACAAGATAAGGAACTCCTTGTTGAATTAAACTGATATCAAACTGAAAAGTGGGAGATTTTCTTGACTTCAACTAAAGAATTGGTGCGGAATGCATTAATGTGTTTGATCCTCTTGCAAACAATGATCACCAGCAAAATGTGTTAATCAAACATGAGGGAAATTGTCAAAGGAAACTGTTCCCCACAGATTTATCCATATCCTACATACCTTGAAGACCTACAAGATTTTCAAATGTTACCGACTTTGGGAATTACTGGTCAAATTGAAAACGAGACTCATATTATGTGTCACTGCCATGTCCTTGGTGATGCGCGCCGAAATTTGCTGACGAATATAACAGGTGATGCCAGAGTAGTTAGATTATTTCAAAGCCATGATTTTTATGAACTAAAAAGCCTGGCGTTATATACTTCAAGAGCAACAGTGCCCAAGAGCGTGTTATCATTGTAAAGTTGTAATGTAAACTGCATTATGAGGCCAAGACCTGTATAAAATAAACGTTTCTAATTCTTATTCTGACTGAGCATTTATTTCTCTTCAAAAGTTAAAAAATAACCTTTGAACTTTTCAGACTTTCGAAGGGCCAGATCAGTGAAGATCGAGTGATGGAAACAGTTGAAAACAAAAGATCTGACCAAAAGGACGTAACTTGAGTATTAGTGTACGGTATAATGAATTTGCATAAGAAATATCCCAATGGCGATAGGTCAATTACAACTACTTTTTGAAGGACTGACTTAATGACTGGTGATACTGTAAATGTGCTTACTTGGGTTTTGCATTCTGCGACATCGAACGCTTTGAAAATCATGTTAAGCTGATGAGATTGAAATTTCAAGAAAAGGAATTCACTGCGTCTTGTCACGCTGACTTCAATACTCAGAAACCTGGTGCCTACAACATCGGAATGGATCGGAGGAATCGGGGATATTCCTGACCAGATTTGAACCTGTGCCCTTTGGGCTCACCTGATGATAAAAAATGAACTTTTTTCAAAAAGTTGTGCCCACCAGAATTAGTGCAATCAAAGTGGTAAGATATGAAACAGAAACCCTAAGGGCAATCGAAATAAGAACATTCGTGTTTTCCTTCACTGGCTATAAGTTGACTAGAATCCTGCATTTTTGTAAGAGTGTTGCATTTTAAAAGATACACCCGGAGGCACCTTTTTATTTTTTAAGTGCTAATGGCGCAAAGGCACGGTCCAGGAATATGCCCAAGGAATTGCGAGATATCCAGATTTGTGGTGCCGTGGTAGTGTGAGTAAAAATCAGCTCAACAGAAAACGCCGAAAAACATTGATGTTATGAACAGACTTCTCTTGTGATGTTACTTTCATAGTTAAGCACAGTTTGAAATTGAAAACTGTTGTTTTGGTAAATGTATCAAACATTCGTGCAATTGAAATTTAAACTTTCTGAAGATACTGGAAATCTTACAAGTTTTCATTGCAAAATACGGATTTTAACACGAAGGTTACAGATTATGCTGTTACTGGGTTGGCAGCCCTGATTTACAGTTGTGTTATACCAACAGGTACTTCCTCTGAACCCTTTCACTTGAGAATGTCACTACTTTAATACTGGCTACAGCCAAGCACAAGCAATGATAACGTGATAGTAAACCAACCCACAACTTGACATCTTTATCTCACCCATAAAGGCTACAATTTATAACAGGTTATTTTCAATGTATATAACACACCAGGATTCAAGGATTCCATGCAATGGCAAAACAGGTTTCTGGATGGATTGTAGGTGGAATGGATTTTTAGTGAGCATTTCTGCAAACATATTGAACAAACACAGTTCCGCCCTACAAACAGCAGATTGGCAGACAAGTCAAAAATCTTTAAGTGAAATCACAAGTTTGGCACAAGTGGTCAAAACACAATCTGATGTCCACAAGACAGCCATGGCTTGCTTCTTCGCTCATCACATTAAAAAAGAATTGGAATTACAATACATTCAATTTCTGCAATAGTGTTTTCCGCGACCCACTTAGCGTGCTGCCATAACATGCTTTTCATCTTTGTCAGTTCAAGCCACAATTTGTTCACAACCTGTTAAAAAAATGATGACTAAGACTAACTTGGGGAAAGGCATTGGTATCCTAAACAATATATTTTCTGCTTTACGTGCACTTGTACAGCACAACAAAGCTCCATCAACCACTGCACAATTATGACACATGGGTTAGTGTTCACACACTTGGGTTTTTTAGTTGTGGTAAACACTGAAATTCATTTGATTGAGACAATAACAAACAACCAGGTCTTTTCTTCCTCTTGTGTGTCCTTTGAATGTGAGTAACCTAGTAACAAAATCTCATAAAAACAGCAGCAGTACCTCAACGCATCACCAACATTCACCCTAGCAACCATTTCCATCATGGGTGACTTTGCTGCTACTGAAAGTGCTATCAAAAATAAAATGCCATTGTTGAAGCAATAATCAGTTATTTCTAATGCTTGAGTTGAACAACAGCAATTTGACAACAGTAAGTTAATCAATTAAGTTAAAACAAGCAATTTTTTGTTTGCAAAGATTATCTTTGTCTGTATAAATTACAGAATCATATCAACAATGAATACACAATATCAGCCAAAATATTATCCATCTGGTTGTGAAACCAAGAAAGCATGTTTTCAAGACTCCATCTAAGCATAATGGCCACTGATTGTGATACAGCCCTACGCCTGTAAATACTTGGCAACTCACTTAGGTCAACATCTTAGCAGTGGGGTTATTCAGTCAGGAATTTCTACCAAGGAAATCCTAACCATTTACAAGACAACAGGGAGTGACAGCATTTCAATATGCTTAACAGTATTCAGTGATTAAATCAGTAACACTAAGGTTTGGACCACCATGTAGTTTTGGTGATCATTCCAGCTCATCAGTCTTCTTAGCAAATACATAGAGGCAAAAACACGAGGAAAATCTTGAACCTAGCATTAGGCAAACATTGCAACACTGAGAGCCGTTTTACAGTTGGACCAACTAAAGACATTAAAGTAATCCTAAAACAAACTCGTGAGTTTACATCCAAAGTTGTTCTCTAGTCGATTCGCTAAAAAGGTTAATAATTCTGAAGGTCACCCATGAAATTAAAAGAACATGGGATTGAGTTGTCCCTACCAGTATTTTATGGAAACAGAGACACACCCACTTCTGAAAACAATCTATCTCATTGGGAATGCTGAAATATCAGAATCAAACTAAAAAGACAATTAGGTTTCGGGTTGAAATATAAATATTTCTACAAGTTCTTTATGCACTGGCATGAATGAAAACAGTAAAGAATGAATAAATTAACATCTCATGTGAGGACCCTACAGTGTTCAATATTGTCCTGGACAGATGAAATCAAACACACAACAGAAATGAGCAATTTGTTTGGTGCCAAAGCAAATATGGTGACTAGACATACCAGTAGGCCTAAGTGCCATACCCCATTGGCACAAGACTGTTTTTGGGAAAAGACATGTTGACTCACTTAATCCAACATGAAAGTTACTGGCTTGTGATGACAGGGTCGGCGAAGTGTCGCAAGATCTAGCAAGGCACTAGTTTTTAAATAGAGTCAAGCATATCTTGGAATAAAAATTGAAATTAACCACTAACAACATCAGAAAAAATATTTGAAAAAATTCACCAATATTAAAAGCCACGGGTGTTATTATTGACAGCAACATTTGTCAATACTGTATGGAACAGTTTTCAATATTGCTTTCCTATCTTAGTGAAACTCTGGTCTACTGAAATTCAATATTGTTTTCCCATTTTATTGTTTCCCACTTTAGCAACTCCAGTCAACTGAAATTCAATTGTTTTCCCATTTTAGAAAAACTGGTCAATTGAAATTCAACAATGTTTCCTCATTTTAGCAAAATTCCGGTCTATTGAAATTGTATCACAACACTTACAATTTTAATGAACTCTCCAATAACGACAATAAAGTTACCGCCAGTTCTCAGGATTAAACACCAGATAGCAGGAATCGCATTCTAGAATGACCACTTCGGTTGCATGTCGCAACCTCCAGTGATTATTCTCGTTGAGAGGAGTTAACATTTTCCATTGCAGGGGAATTGTGCAACTCTACAATTTAATCCACTCAGTTTTCAAGTCTGGGAGTTTCACTTTCCCAATAACCGTAACTCTGCAAAACAGGGGAGTTGCCGTATTGGAAGGAAGGAGACTCATTCTACAAAAATACTACTATGGGTCATTTTACCACAAAAGCCTAAAAACTTCAGTCAGTTAAATTATGCATAATACAATGCTCCGTCATTACAATGTGCTACCAGTAATTTTGAATCGGGGCTTATAATATGAATGAATGTGAGATTCATCTACTAGTACCAATGGTCAAATAACAATGAGAAGCCAATACAGTATCTTACAACACAATAGTCAGAAAACTATTAAAGCTGGATTGACCCTGATACAATAATTGCTGACATTGAGCTGAAATGGTAAAAAGCTGAAGGCACTAGTCGATTACTGCCTTCGATAATGTTGAAATTTTGACAAATGCATCTGACAAGGGCATATCAATTAAGTGATCCCTATGGCTTAGTAATGAGCACATTTTAAACACACAGCAGAACTCTAAATACCATAACTGAATTAAGTGTGAGTGACCTAGCAAGAGGAAGAAAGTCACAGCGATATCCTATGCTGACCAATTTAATTACCCAACCACCTTAACTCACCATTCTTTATAAACTGTAACGCCATCAAAGCTGGCTCCTGGACTCACTTGCTCGTTAACATTGGGAATCCAAGGTCAAAACACAAAACAAAGCATAACCAGCCCAAATTGAAACTTATAGCATGGAGGTCATTGATGTCCATCAAAAACCAAGATAGGATCTTGAGATTTTTGTTCGCTTTGACAATATGTTGAAATTTTGACAAATGCATATTAATCATTAGACACGTTCCCCATTTCTGTTACTGCCTCTTGGCATGGCTGGCAGATGGATGACCTTTTCATAACTCTCTGTACATTTGTGTTTGACCTCAAGCACACTGACTTGCTGACTGATAATGGAATTCAGTACTCAATTTCGTTGACAAAGGACTATTAAAAATGTTAATTGCAAGAGTATTTGTGTCCATCTTCACTCAAAAGGTACACAACTACGATAAATTATCCAGGGTTAAGCGTAATTTACAGAAAATCTTCCGGCATACAGACTTCATTAGGACGTGTCACCATCTAATTAATCAGCTTTGAAACACCAATAACACTCTTAATAGGGCTGTTTTGATTTCAACTGATCAACATAGGATAAAACATTTAGCGAAGAACCTAGTTTTTGATTATTCATACACCATGTCCCTTGGGACTCAAAACATAACACACCTGAACCCTGAGACTGAGTGCTGGGAGGTTTGAACAATCACCAGTAGTACCACATCATTCATCACAGGCACAGCATCAAGAAAACAACAATCTTTACATGTACCATCTCGTTTAATCAGAAATAAAATATTACTTGAACAAAGGAAAGATGAGCCCATGAAACTAAATGTTCCCAGATACTTCACTTTCCAGATATCAGCATTATATTGGCAAGTGTTGACTATCATGAGCTGACCAACCCAATATTGTTCAACATGTAAATTTATGTCAATCAGTGCAATGCACTGCAATACAGTGCAATGGCAATGGCTCAATATCAATTTCAAGTAACAGTAGCCAAAGATAATTGTCAGTTTTCAAAAATTGCTGTGACGCTTTCCAGTTTGAATGATAAAAATGAATAAAGAATGAACTTACCAATACTTTGGTGAATCTTCGCTCCAACTCCTCGGATGAGTCAGGCATTGGGAGTCGGATCGGCATGTTTGTCGATCTGAAATCTGAACGGTAGTGATCCGAAGTCGACTCTGCGGCACCCATAAATCCGACTTTTCTGGTGAGAATATTGGTTTGAAAATATATCCAGTCAGCTAAAAGGTAAGTTTTCTATATATACAAAAATATGTGACGAAAACGATCCTGTTTTTTCAACTTACATGGCGACTTTTTGATTTTAGAGAAACAACTTTCAAAAACTAGGCCGGAAGTACACCCTTCATCTCGTTTCATAACGAGATTCGAGACTCGTCGCTGTACATTGACAATAGCACAGTCATGAAAAATATAATTTGCTACAACATGTGAAAATGGTATGAAAAACATTCTTGTTTGGAAAAAACGTTTATTTATGTAACATTGCATTTGGAAAGTCTGGTTGAAATACTCAACTCTTTAAGAATGCGAATCACAAAAACATTGCCTCCCGCCAAGGAAGTTGGCGGGAAAGCGCAATGGCGGACGATTGTTGTGCTCTCTGAACCATTTAAATTTTAATTTTAGCTTCGTTTGTCGTCATTTTTCTCTTTCTTATCACTGAATGGCGTCCCATAACATCACTGGTGCAGAATTCTAATTTTAGTACCAAAGTTGGGACAATCGGACATTTAATTCCAAAAGTTTTGTCCAAAATCCAGAACAAAAACAGGTGCTAACACTCTGCCATTCTTTTCCAAGGATGAAGGCCAAAAATGGAAAGTCTAACGTCTGCAGTAAGACAGGTTAGTTTTTTGAAGAACTTGGACTCTTAGTGGCTGAGCAGCATTTTTCCAACTTATGCAATTTAAAGTTTCAAATGGATCTGGGATATGAAAATGTTGTCAAATCAAAAATTGATTTATCCGCATACGCGTCGTCACAGTAAGTGTAAATGCCACCAGTTGGTCCTCTGATAATTGGCAAACACCACAGGCAATCCCTTACTTAGCCATCTCTATACTACTGGCTGCAGTATAGACAGTGACCACCATCTCGACCGGCCTCCAAGACGGTGAAGCTCCTATAGCTGCTGCATAGGAAGGAAGAATTTTGCTTTACACTAACTATGACTATGACAATAAGGTCATAGTCACGTTGCTATAAGTACCTTTTGCGCATAGAGGGACACCTTAGGAGGCTGTCAATGCCTTTAATTCCTTTCAACTAGGATAAATACTCCCACAAACAAACTTATTCTTCAAGCACCCCTTCGTTCATTTGCCGAAATCGGCAACTGGCCATTTTTAACACTGTGCATGCTCCTGACGGGTGCGATGAAAATAGGAGTGCACACAGTCCGTCAGGCATGCTATTTAGAAATTTCATTTGTCCGATATCTGCAAAAGTTGCCAGCTGTTGTTCTGTCAGTGTCTTTGTCTTGTTTTGATGCTCTCTGACCCTTTATTCTTGTAGTAAATTAACTAAATATTATTACTGATGCTGTTTTATGGGCACCTGATAAAAATTGTCCATTCACAGCTACCTTTTGTCATATGATCAAGATCACAATATAATGTGGGAGATAATTGCAGTTCTACATGACCTGTTTTAACAGGGCACTGGTCGGATATAGCGGTCCCTGATTTTGAGAACCAGTTTCATCCACGGGCCCGTTATTTAGTGGATGAAACTGGTTCTCAAAATCAGGGACCGCTATGTCCGACTAGTGCCTTTTAACAGGTTGCTGCGACCTGGTTGATTTTGAATGTATAACACATGATGCAACTGCTTTTTTATTTTTAACAACAAAAGAAGTATTATTTTTTGTGTGTTTGCTATACTTTCAAAGTGGTTGTAAACGCCACTTGTTTTTGAATTTTTGAGTGTGGAAAACACTATTATTCTCAGATATCTGATCTCATACATTTTGTTTAGTATACTTTATTTTCTCAATCAAACAAAAAGTGAATTGGTTGAGCAGTTCTGTCACATAGGGCAGGACTCATTTTGGTGCAGTCTTGGTCTCAAGTGCAACTTCAGGTTTTGTTTGGCACCCTAGTAAAAATCCACAGCTCATTTATGAGTCGTGCACAGTTATTGTGTACTTCTGCTTTAGAAGGTGAGCCTGCCCAGAGTATTGGGCCCGAGAGGAAAATTGGACATCGCCGAGCACTTGAGATAGTGCGCATTTTCCTTTATTTAAAAAAAAAAATTAACGCCATCAGGGCTGGGCGACCTTTGATGAGTTCCCGGACTTTCCATTTCAGGTACCTCGTTTCTTTCATTTTTGGCGCTTACCGGCGAGGTTTGACGACATAAGTTCTTGTTTGGCAACCTGGGTTGCATTTGGCAAGTTGATGTTATGCTAAGGTTTGGGAGCCCAGCTTGGCCATTGCATCGAAAGGCAATGTATTGCCCGCAATTCCTGAAGCTGGGACGGGTGGTTCTTTTCACATAGTGGACAGGAATGTGCTGCAGCACGTTTAATATCTAGGGTAACAGTCAAATGTAATGGTACCAAACAATGCATTAAATTTGTACAGTAAATCTGTCAATTCCGGCGTCACAGTAAGAAATTTCCATGGTAAATTAGTTTCCAGACCACTCTCCCGCAATCACACCTTATCCCTTCATTCAAAAATATGTGTTTAACTGGGTATTTGCCAAGTGGAGAACTACACATTGAATTATAAAAACTACTTGGCAAATACATATTATAGTCAAGCCTAAAACAGTGATTTTTTGTGAAGAAAACGATTGATTTAAGTCAGGTGTATTCTTAGCTCATCTGTCAAACTGATGCATTGTCTCCAAGGGCTTGTTTTAACATTATCTCAAACCTTATCAAGTGGCCTCCGTTCTAACTCGTGTATCAAAAATAAGGCTTTGTCAATTAATAAATGTATATATTTTCTGAATGAAAAAAAGATCAGGGAATATAAAAATATGTTTTATATTTATATGTCATGTTAACACCTTTCGTAAGTCAAAATTCCATGTTTCAGAAAGGTACACTCATAGCAAAATAACCCCTCGGTCGATTTTAATGAAACATTTTTTCAATGAAAACTTCACTAGTTACTTCAAAAACGCTATTAGGAATTTTCGGTTGGCCTTTTCGTTTGATTTCTATGACAAATCGACTCGCAAAGCGTAAGGCTTTTTTTCAAAAGTAGAAGGGTATTCATCTTTGTTACGTTTCGCAGAAACTAGGCCTCTATATTGAAAATCTTGAAAGCATTTTTATATTGATGAATAAATATTGAGTTTGGAAAGTTTCAGCGAAATCCACCAAGCCATTTTTGAGAGCTCATGTTCCTAAGTTGATTGTCTAAAGCTGAGTAAAAGCCGATTGATTATGAGGTGAAACTTGAAAATCTCAAGGACTTCCAATCAGTCATTTTCCGTTGAAAACTTATTTTTGGTCAACATAACCTATACACCCCTTAGCCATATTCATTATTTCAACATTCACGTGAAGTGTCATCCAAATTCACTGTGCGTAAGCAACTTAATTATCGCAAAAACTTTTAATTTAAACCAAGTCTATCTCTAGTGCTTCGAATTCAAGTAGGTCACGGGCGGAGCCAGTATATTAAGTGGGTCAAGCTGGTGCATTGTGGTCCAGTTTAAAGTAGGTGAACAGTTCATTGAAATATTGTAAAAATAGCCAATTTTTGTGAATAAGGTTTGAGATATCATACGAGTTATTTTTGGAAGATGTATTACACATTCAAACTTTTAGGAGTGACTTCAAAGTCTTGTTCTTGACGGCATGCAAGTTGATGTGGTATAGAATGAGAATGCCCTGATGCTGTTTCTGTCATCTACACGTACCTTATTTTTCAGGTATTACGTTTAAACCTAGTGGCAACAACAACCATAAACCTCTGTTGAGTAAAAAGATTTACATCGATACGAAAGGTCAGACAGGTGTTGCAGCGTTAGAGAAGGACTTGGCATTACTTGGTGCTGTAAGTTGGAACACCATGTTCTCTTCACATGGACTATGTAACAACTGTTGTACAAACCTGGATTATGATGTCATTCCTACTTCTGTGGCTGATATTCAATAAATTTTTAAACTTAGTGAGGACCTTGATGCCTCGATATAGGGACTTTGGCCCCATTCTCTCTATGAAAACTACAAAAGTTTGACTTATTAGACTCAATAATTCCCCTCTAAATGGTTACAAAATACCCTCAAGTTTAGAATCACTTGAGGGGTGCAGGACTCGACATTAATGGTAGTCCAGCCATTCGGGACAACTAATTTGTACAACCTCACGGCAATGTTACTTTTCCAATGGGACAAGTTTGCACACTTGAACTTGTGAAAAACTTAAATAAGTGAATATTTATTGCAAAAAAATAGTACCCATGTGTACTCACAAAGCTATGAAATGGCCAGTAATTTTAAGTCTGCGACATTTTGGTTTTCAAAAAACTCAAACTTAAAGTAATTTTTATTTATTTATTTATTTATTTATTTATCTTTAATTTAATTTGTAAATCCAATTTGTTAATACTATTTTATTTAATGTATCTTATTGTATCTTAATTTAATCTGTTTATCTAACTTAATTTAATTAATTTAATTTCTTGCTGCAGAGGACCATGCTGGATATTAGCCTTTGGCTAAAGCATGTTTTACATTTATTGTATTTTATCCTCTTTAAATAAAGTTTATTATTATTATTATTATTATTAATGATAATTTTTCTCGAAGCGCAAGCTGATTTTCGCCAATTGTGTTCCATCCGGAGAGTGCCTGAACCAGTTTACCCACGAACACATATGGCGTATTCAATGAGCGTACTCTTAATTTGCCTTTAAAAAGTTTTCTTCTTAAAATTCGATCTTTTCAATCAGTGACTTAAATCGATTTAATTTTTAAAACCATGAAAGCAGCATTGACTCGTTTTATAGGCAGTTTTGCGACATTCGATTCACTACGACATTTACGAAAACTGTCGTCTGTGCAAGGGTGTGCTGATGTCAGTTTGTCGCCGAAAAAAATCCGTCTCTGTTTGCGTATGGTTTTAATCTTGCTCAAACGCTGCAAAGCCTAATAATGTTGTTGTTAACCAAATCAAAGGGCACGAAGAAACTAAGCAAAAGTATGACATGAAAGGAAATCGAGAATTCCTCCATCAATAGTTGAACAGATCGACTGCATTCTGTGAGTAATAAAAAATGAGATGAGTGTTGGATTGGTTGTCTGCTCTGTTTAGCTGTGTTTAAATACAAAGAAATATTAGTGATCTGTACAAATTAGTGTCAAACTAAATTTAGTTTGGCATGTTTTGTACATTCTAACTTAGCCTTTTAATGGTTACGCTTTTGCTGTGGAGCAAAGTCGTGGGAAGTGCGTATACTGTATCCTGTTCTAATTTAATGTTTTATTAACAAAAAATGCTTTTCTGTCATAGTGTATTGAAAAGTTCTTCACCAAAGACGTCCATTATTTGGTCACTGGTCAGAAAGAGTGCCGTGGCGACGGCATCACTGAATCAAGCCCATCCTTGTCTACACCTAGTCCCTTCAATCTTGGTAGTGTGGAGTCGCCCAAAGACAGTCCTGGAGTCACTGTTGAATCCACCACTGTAAGCGCCTAGATAGATTGATGAGTCTTGTTGGAAAACAAATTGTACCTTTAAGATCTTACGGCTTTAAAGTTACTCTTTCGTCATTTTCATTACTTAAAGCTGATTTCACCATGTTAAGCTGACTTAGAAAAGAAAATGGAAGTAGGCTGTTTACTCTCATAATATTTCCATACAATAATATCACGGGTGAGAAATAACATGACCATTGCTCCTTCGATTCAGACCGACTCACCATAAAACTGGACCTACGGGGATAAAATGGGACCGCCGCATAAGAAATTGGACTGACGCATCTAAAAACATGACCACCCCACCAAAAACTAGGACCACCGGAGACTGAACATGACCGCCAAGGATTGAAACTTGACCACAATGACAACTATGCTAAGTTTTGTGACCGGTCAGTTGATAGTGTAGGCCTACACAGATCATACAGTGGGGCTATTTTCTTATGCAGGTCTTATCCTGATAAATCGACTGAAATCTGGTGAGCTTCAGAACACTTCACTTTGTAAAACACAGTGCTTTCGAGCTTTACTTCACCCGGCTCTGCGGCGGTATCTGACTTGTTGTAGATGTGCTTCTGGTGAATCATATGAGCCTAACGGGCAATTACCCATTAGCTGATTGGTTAGCACCTTCGCCGGTTGTATGGGGGTTACTGGTTTGATTCTCAGGGCGGGTAATCTCGGCTATTATTACAAATGGCGTAGTCGGCAAACAGGTGATTTACTGATAAGGCACTGCTAATTTGTACCGGTGGACCTCGGACAGCACGCATGGTTATGGTGATGGTTAATGTTCCAGGAGTCGAGGACCTGTATGATAGACAACCTTGTGTTTACCTGCGTTTTGGTGGCAAAGGTACCAAGGGAAGTTGACATGTATGCGAGACATCCTGGTATTCACCTTCTAGGTGGTGCAGTGCGCCTGTTCCATAGGAAAAGGCGAAATGTTGTAGATGTGCTTTCGGTGAATCATATGAGCCTCTGTTAGGCACTCGCTAAGGGGCAATTGAATGGTTAGCACACTCCCCGGTTTTATGGGGGTTGCTTGTTTGATTCCCGGGTCAGGTAATCTCGGCTATTACTACATTATAAACAACTGAAAGGTCAACATTTAAAATTAATAAATGTAACTAAAAACCAACCACGTTGCACACCTTTGAGCTAAATAATTAGTTTTATCCATTGTGTAAGTTTTATAACAAAATGAAACTCCTTTTCTCCAATTTGATGTTTTAGTCAAGTCGAAAAACGCGTTCTGGTTATCGAGTAAAGTATCATCATAACAAGCCTTGGCACACAGCGTACAGTGTACTAAATATACAGCTTTGTGCCGAAGTGGGAAAAAACTGACCAGATAAAGTATGACACAAATTTAGTGTTATCATGACTTCCCGGGTGTTATGAACGACACTCTTCCTTGAGTAAACTAAATTATTTATTGGCATTCGTTAAAAATCGGTTTTCTGCTGTTATTCTGCTGGTAAAATTGTGATGCGTTCTTTTGCTGCTGCGAAGCTGTCGTCTTCCGAAAGATGTCGCAAAATTTTAGGAAATAGCGCGTGCGCATGTCACGTGTGCGGCAGACTTCTTTGTTACAAAAGGCGAAGAATTATGCAGAAAATGACGTTTATTAGATTGTATTTTATTCAAACCGCTGCAACTGGTAAGGTGAGAGTCAGTTGACTCAGATTTTGCATTCACCTCCGCTGGTCGCCGGTTCTACATGTTGATGTAAGATTCACGACAAGGTGACGAGCGGAACCACCTGGGCTGTGTGAAATTTCGAAGTCTTAACGGAGCTCAGCACATAGTGCTACTAAGCTGTATTTTGATGATAGTCTTCATGCAGCTAGCTGGTTGGTTATGTAATAACCCGCAGTATCACACACAGGGATTGATAACTACATTCTGTCCGGCTGTCATGTTCAGTCTCCGGCGGTCCTGTTTTGTGGTCGGGCAGTCATGCTTTAAGTGAGTCGGTCCCATTTTCTGGTGCGGCGGTCCCATTTTATCCCCATAGATCCTATTATGTGGTGGGTCGGTCAGATTTGGAGGACCAGCGGCCATGTTGTTTGTCACTCATTAATATGCTTCTATTTCCACTGCCAACATGATCATAGAGTTAAAGCCCTAATTTAATTTTTGTTTTTATCCAATTTAAGCGGGTTATAAAGTTTCATCAGACGAAAGGTGGAACTAAAGGATGATTTCATGAATTACAACTGTATCAATTATTGTTTTGTTTCTTTTCAGGAAAGCCGCGGAAAAGCATTGGCACAAAAGGCCCGCTCAAAGGTATGGTGGTTTTTCGGCCACGACTTGTAATATTTTTGTATTAAGTAGAGCAGTGTGTGGTCAGAGGGGTTTGTAACTACAACATTTTAGCTATAGGAGCTACATTGTGTTCAGCACAGGCTTCAGATCAGTTGCAATGCAGCGATTTGGAAACCTCATGAATATAACATACTAACTTGGCTCATGATACTGGCCATTCCAATCAACTTCAGCTACTGGACTAAAAGTATTAGATTATCAGCTCTGAGACCTTGTGCAGACCAAGGGATAATATTGATATGTTGCCTCCAGTGAGATTTTCCCTTGTGATGTGGTCAACGGGTGGAAGGGGTGAGCTGCCAAAATGCATTTTTACTTCAGAAGCCAATGGCATTCACTCTTGCAACATCAGAATGGTCCTTACAGTGGTTGTTATGTTTAAATTAGGGGGCTCATTAAGTTTTATATTTTGTCTCCTTTAATTAATGCAAAGATTGAAAGTAAAACAATGATAAAATCAACTGACACATTTGACTGAGTATTTTCTTGGCTGTTTCTTGTGGATAACCTTGTGTGCATTTGAGGCAACTGGCTCAGTTTGTGCCACTGTCAGCTTATATTATTTTGACCAAAAAAAAACAAATTGGTAGCAGTGTGCAATATTTAAACCACGTGAATCATGTTAACAATTTCTCTCAGTTCTTTGTAGTTTTTTGTCTTAACTAAACACGCTCGTGTTGTTTTAAATGTTTTTAGTTCCGAGGCACAACCGATGTCATCGCCAATGCTCAGAAGTGGAATGTCCGAGTCGTATCGTTCACTGGTCAGTATGACTTGCAGGTGCATTATTGGAGAAATCCTTATTCTAGGATTGCGTTTTCTTGCCAAGCATTTATTTGATCTTTCTGATGCCAGCACCAAATATTAGAATCAACACCTCCGTAACTGCTATCAAACTGTAGCTATTTAAAACGCGTTCCCAGGTTGTAGTTTTGTTTACTGGCAATTTTCAGTTTCGAACTGGTATTTGTATCAAACTGGCAGTATTAAATATTGTTAGCCTACCCTAATCAGTGGTTTTTGTATCCTCCGCTCTTTTTTGCAGCTGTCCAGAACTGGGTAAAACGAGAAATTGGAAAGTTGCCATCATGCGCTAACAAGACGACGCAAAAGAAAGCTAAACCAACAAAAGGTAATTTCGCTCTTGCTAGATTCATTTTCAATTGCTGAGGGCCCAAACTTATCAAACTTTTGTTCTAAGCTTGATTCAAAACTTGGTCAATCGTACGCCTATCTTGAATCACTTGTTTACCTACACATGCCTACTTTTTCCTACTTTTTGGCGTGTTCCTACTTTTTCCTGAAATTCCTAATATTTTCTAATTTTTCCTACTTTTATTTCTCATTGTTCTAAAGTTTCCGTGGAAGTTATGTTCAACAGGACTTTATTCACACTTTTGAGTGCAAAAGGTTTGACTGCGTAATTCTATTGTACATCACCTATCATTGAAGGAAAGATGACCCAAAAATTCATTTAAATAAAAAACTTCCAAGTGCAATATCGGTTTCAAATTTATTTCATTCAAATCACCATGTGACATGAGGCGAACGTCATTGGTAAATATCGATAAAAATTACTCCTGCTTTTGTTCCTACTTTTTCCTACTTTTCGCTTCGCAGTTCCTCCTTTTCTTGAAAATGTATCCTACTTTTTCCTATTTTTGCATCAAATTGCTTGAAAGCATGCCTACTTGCTCATATATGATTGGTTGAGTTTGGTGAAATCTCTGTTTTGTAATTGGCTTCATTCCCAAGAAATATGAGTAATGTTATTTGCGGTAATTTTTCAGTTATCTCGCTGTCTCAAAAAAGGTTTGTAAAGACAACTTCAAGAAAATTGTCAACCTTTATCAAAATAGCTTGATGTTATCTTGCAGTCAAACATCTCCAGTCTCCCTTTCTCAAGTTTGAGTCAACTACGAAGCAATACAAGCCTAACTTTGTGCAGCTGGAAACATTTCCACACCTGGACCTTTCTAGAGGAGTCCTGTTTGGGGGAGAGGGAGCGCAGAAGGTGCAGGGAGCTGGGCTAGGGGCGTCAGATCCCGGGGAGGAGCCAGATGAGGTCAACTCACCATTGAAAACACCCAAGAGGTAAAGAGTTGTGATGGGGGGTAAAGAGTTGTGATGGGGGGTAAAGAGTNAATAGCTTGATGTTATCTTGCAGTCAAACATCTCCAGTCTCCCTTTCTCAAGTTTGAGTCAACTACGAAGCAATACAAGCCTAACTTTGTGCAGCTGGAAACATTTCCACACCTGGACCTTTCTAGAGGAGTCCTGTTTGGGGGAGAGGGAGCGCAGAAGGTGCAGGGAGCTGGGCTAGGGGCGTCAGATCCCGGGGAGGAGCCAGATGAGGTCAACTCACCATTGAAAACACCCAAGAGGTAAAGAGTTGTGATGGGGGGTAAAGAGTTGGGATGGGGGGTAAAGAGTTGGGATGGGGGGTAAAGAGTTGGGATGGGGGGTAAAGAGTTGGGATGGGGGGTCTGACTGTCAAATCTGGTTTCTCAGTGAATGGAGACCTTGATTTTCCGTTCTCAAAAACAGAAATTCGTTTGGTTTCTTTTTGTAAATTAATGGATTCTGTTTTAGTATTTTGAAGTGATAAGTAACATAAAAATTATTTTTCCACTAAATTATGACGCTGTTCCGTTTTAATAATTATTTGATGCACATAATGTTTTATTGTTTAACGAAACCTGACAAATGAACAGAGCCACCTTTAGGAAGACTAAGCAGTTACTTGAACATGTGCACTGCAGAACAGTTGTCAATCAATTTGTAGCCAGAATTTTTTAATTTGATGATTTATTTTCTTAATTTTTGATAATTAAAAACCAAAAGTATAACATTTATGATAGCTGCGGTAGAATTATGAATTCCGGAAAGAAGACAGATTCCATTGATGTCATCCATTTTCCATTATTGCTCAAAACCAGGGTCTCTTATTTTAAGGACTTTAGCAGGTTTTGATGGAAGTTCTTGTGGTTTGTTTCAGCATCAATGTCAGACTAGACTCTGTGCACAGTTACTGTTTTTTTCTAATTGAAGATTAAGTCGCTGGTTTTAGTTTCAACCCATCTCTAATGTTATGAGTGTTTGCTGAGGTTGTAGTTCCTCATAACTTCGCTACTAAACCAGAGATTCTGAAATATTCCGTCATTGCATTGTTTACCTGTCAAATTACGCATGAAGTAGAAGGAGTCCTTCGCAAGCATTCGAAGAGTTTTGTGTCTAAATTCATGTCCGTCTCAGTGATTTGCTTGCTAATGAAATAGTGTTTAGAAACCAAAATGTTTGCTATCCCAAGGCCATTAACAAAATGTGTTTGCAATTAAAGCATCCTCATCAAGGGCTGACACTCTTAACTTCTTTCAATTTCAACAGCGCTAAAAAGTCGAAGCAATTGTCGAAGTCGTCAGAGAAACTAATGACCGCGGGTGAGTTACGGCGAATGAGAGAAGAGAAGAGACGAGCTGAACTAAAGAGAGGCTACTGCGAGTGTTGCAATGAGAGATACGACAACATTGACGAGGTACTGTAGATTTCCATTGAAGCAGACGTTTTGCGGCCAATCTTGTGTAGTAGACGTCAGAAAATATCGCACAAAACAATCTAGAATTTACCATCGTGATGGTCAAGCTTAAATGTCATGATAGCCGAGCCAAACCATGGTTTTTCATCGGGACTGGCTGGTGAATTAAATTCCGGTCCCTGAAGAAATTCTCCCGTCACTTAAGTCTAAGTTGGCTTTCTTGGATAAAAATTAAGGCGAAAGCGCGTGACCTATGCTGGATGGTACACTTCAAAGCGTACAAGTTTGGTATTGCATAAGTCGGGAGGTCATCATTAATTCATTCACAAGTAGAATTTACCGTCACGAGTAGCTAGAATGACCCGTAGTGACAGGTCGGGATCATTGCCCGTCATGACGGCGGTGTCTTGTCTGATGCGTTTGGTGTGTACTGTAGTTTACTTGAAGCTATGGTCGAGTTTTAGAAGACCACGTGTAGATATGAGTCTAAAATAATGCCATGATTTTGTTGACATTGATAATATCACTGTACAGGTTGGCAACATTTAAAATTATGTATAGTACTGGTAAGCAAACAATGAAACTAGCTAAAAGTATTGCAGAAAGTTGGGCACATTGGTTTTTTAAATCCCGATTGCAAGGTTTCTAGTATCCTTAAATGTGGTGTGCAGTGGCTGTTTATGGCACCAACTAATATGCAAGATTCATAGAGTAACCATTATGCAAAATTCATAGAGTAACCATTATGCAAGTTTCATAGAGTAACCATTGTGCAAGACTCATAGAGTAACCATTGTGCAAATTTCACAGAGTAACTACTACACAACATTCATACGTAACTTTTATGCAAGATTTATGGAGTAACTTCTACGCAACACTCATGCAGTAAGCATTATGCAAGACTAATTCTGTGTTGCCATTGATGCATAAGAAAGACATTAAGCGATTTGTATTTTTCTTTTTTTTCGACTTAAAAACAGATGAGTTCTTGTTTCTATATTTTTACTAGTGTTCTACACTGGTGTACAGTATAATTACAAAGACGTGGTGTGTGCCATCTCTCATAATATGAAACAAAGGAGTAGTAAGTGGTGTGTGGCTTCTCTCATAATATGAAATAAAGGAATAGTAAAGATCAATTGCTTTTATCTCTGTAGCACGTCCAGAGCGACAAGCATCAAGAATTTGTGCGTCAGCCCATCAACTTCCGCAGCCTTGACCTTCTCATCGCCCGTGGACCTAACATTGAACGCTTTCTGCACGACGTAGAAATGTTCCACACGTCGCAAGCGGAAGATCTTGCCGAGGTGGGGGATGATGTCACTTTACAGGAGCAAGAGGATGAGTGAGTCAACATAGTGTTAAGTTGTTTCAAAATTGTGAACAGGAGTTCCTGTTTTGGTTTCGTTTTGAAATCACCAGATGTTGGTTTTTACGTCTTGCATCGAATCTTTGAATCTGTATTTGGTAGCTTAGATGGGCATGTAATAGAGTAATCTGTGTTTAGTAGTTTAGTGGGTGGGTGATCAAGTAACTTGAAATTTCTAAATTAGCACTCCTAAGATAGATTATATATTCATACGTATACAAAATTGGATAACTACAGGACACTTGTTATAAACAATGTTTATTCCATTCTGTTCGTATCCTCGTGTATTCAACCAATTTTGCATATCGGAAAACTTGCTCCCGAAGTACAGCCGGTTCAAGTCATACGGCACTGAGTGACTGGTCTTAGTTGTGCTTTTTTAATAAAAGCAAATTTCACTTGGTTCTTAATGATGTTAAGAATTACTTTCCTTGATGTTAAGGTCCATTGTACCTTTGTTTATTTTCAGCTGTGCCAGTGACGACATCATACTCATCTCCGAGGGTGAGAGTGATGAGGATAATGGAGCTTTGTCTCAGGATCCACAAGAGGTCACTAGCGTTGCAGACACCAACCAGCAGGTGAATATGCAGTCCAGTGCAACCAGCAAAACATGTGAACGTGTCACTAGAAATAAGCATGTGAATGGGACAGGGTGTGATGTAACTGAGGACGAAAGTTTGATGACAGCAGTGGGAGAGGGAGATAACTCCCAAGAAGTTAGACGCAGGACGCGTTCAGTGATGTCCGGCAATGTTGTTGGTAATGTGATGAGAGGAGTAGTAAATAACGAGATTGATGCAGTAAAAAGTCGCGACAAGAGTGCAGTGGCCGTCAACGGCAGTAATGTACCCGATGACCTCCCTGACCATGAGAGCAATGTAGAAATAGCTACTAAGTCGCCAGCTGGAAAATCTAAAAGGAAATCTAAGAATGTGGCTTGTAGCCCGGATGAGAGTGAAGGCAATGTTGAATTTGTATCCAAATCGCCAACAAGGAAATCAAAAAAGACTTTAAATAATACTGCTGGTGTTAGCCCGGATGAACCTGAAGGCAATGTCGAAATTGTTTCCAAGTCACCCTCAAGGAAATCAAAAAGGACATTAAATAATATGGCTGGTGGTAGGCCAGATGAACGTGAAAGCAATAGAGATGTCGCTTCTGAATCAACTGCAGGTAAATCAAAAAGGACATTGAGGAATGTGACAGATAGTGGGAAAACTATCACAGAGAATACCTGTAAGAGTCCAACAGCAAAGAAAGGGCTGGTAACTATGGCTACTAGTGGTCTTGATGAAACACCAAAATCTGGTCGATCTAGTAAGTCAGTTAATGAGGTTACTGAAACAGTTAGCACTGCCAAATCAACAACATTACCAGTATCAGCAAGGCGTAAACGTGCTGCCAGTACTCCCCTCAATAAAACTAAAGTTCCTGCCAAGAAATCGAAAGTGACGTCTCCTGTCAGTAGTGAATTCAAGAAAAGGGCTGATACATTACAGCGGACACCCGAGTCTCGTAATAATGTATGTGGCACCAAATCTGGTAATCGTGGTAAGAAACAACACAAGAAGGATGATTCTTTATCGCCTGGGGCTAAAGAAAATAAATCACCAAGTGTCACTGCAAGTGGCAAGAAATTCAAATTGAAAGAAAAATGGAAAGTTTTGAGCAACCGTAGTATGTGTAAAATTTTTCAAACCAGTGAATTCGATGAACCATTTAGTGGTTTTCCAGATAGGAATACGCCAGATTTACCAACAGATGTCAGCTATGTTGATCTTACGGAAATCGAGGTCGATGATGTGTCGGATGCGGATTGGTTCTACGAAGGTCTGAAGGCAGATCCTCCGCTTTACGCTGTTTGGGGAATCGATTTGGATAAGAGTTTGGCTGACCCGTCGTCAGATTATGAGTGGGACAGTCCGTGCGAGATATACCTTAGGCGTCATGTGGAGAAACGACTGACTCCGCCTATCAATAAAATGATCATGCCTCGTATCAATAAGAAGTACCCCAAGAGCAAACTGTGCAAGAAATTTGATGGTTCGTATGCAAGTAATGACAAAAATAATGACTCGTCCGTGATGGACTGTAACGAGTCTTGTCATGATGATTCACCAGTTGAGGTCGTCACATTGGACGATTCAAGTGTGAGTCAACCTGAAGTAAAAGCAAATGCTAAGGCTGGTCAGATGGTGCAGCTAGAAAACAACAGTGATAGCAATACACAACAAACTACAAGCAATAAAAGAAGTATTAGTAGCAGCTGTGATAAAGCCACTGATGGTGGTGGTGGTGAGCTTTTTAACAATGCATTATCAAGACCAAATAGGAAGAAGCTGTCCCTAAGTCGAAAAGGCAAACCAGGTCAGTTAACGATAAGCAGTGAGATTCTTACCTCTAAAGCTGCCAGGAACGAGAGCACAGATATGATGAGGTCATCCCCAGTGGTTACGCCCCTAGCACATCGCAAAAAGAAAGTGTTCTCTCCTCTGACAAATTTAGACGAAGATAAAGGCTTACGACGGTCAAAATCGGCAATGATATTTACATCGACTCCAGTTCAGTCTAAATCCAAACCAGTTGCATCTGCTAATGCAGGTTCTAGCAGGACAGAAGAAGACGAAAAGGCAGATGATGAGAACGGTATCTTAGCCATTGATGAGGATATCACGTTTAATTTTTGCTCTCCGTCAAAAAATAGTGCAACGTATTCGCCATTGAAAGGGTCAAAGTTTCGTTCCACCTCCAAACGATATCCGCGGCGGTTTAGCGAGGGTGGCCGTGGTATCTACGCAGAGGACCATGCAAAGTCAAGCACGTCCGTTATATCTAAGGCACTCTTCAAGCGTTATTCAATTTCCAGTTCTACAAGTGATAAGCGTCTACTTAAGGCAGCCGGCAATCATTGGCGTAACTTCTCAGTCTGTTCAATCATCTCTACTGCGCCCAGGATGAGACGGCAAACTCCTCGCATTCCTAAATCGCCAAAGAAAGACATGGGAACCCTTCACAGGGACAAGAGTGCTGCTGACTCTCGTCCAAACTCAAGTCGCATCGACTGGCCACCCTCTCTGGACATTTTGGAGTTGTCTGAGTATGACGTTATCGAGGATTCGGAAGATGACTTTGAAAGTGACGTTTACCGGTCAAAATGTGAAAAACCCCAATCCAATAGCAGAGACAAAAAATTAAAAACTAGTGAGAAGGAGTTTAGTAGAAAAGGGAGCGTGAAGAAATCGCTGTCATTTTCGCTGCCCTGTGGAAGATCATGTCCAGGCAAAGCAGGGAAAAGGGCGAGTCACCCTAAGAACAAAAGTAAATCAATGTCAAAAATTCCTTCGACATCAAGCCCCTTACGCAGTAAGTTCACAAAGAAACCTCTGATTCGACTGAAACGTTTATTTAAAGTAGAGAAGATGCAGTCCGGAAGTGAGTTAAATACTAGTAAAAACTCTAGTGTATCTTCTGCAAAAGGGGTTTATGATTGTGATCATAATGGCATTAAGCCATTAGCCATCGTGCGGAAGAAAGTTCAGAAAATGGTGTCACCGATGAAAGACTCGAGGAGTCTGTCATCTCCTATTGCTTCGACTGCGTTGAGTGAAAGAATGCGTGCTCGTAACTGTTCGATATCGGAAGCCAATCCATCCCGTTGGACGAGTCAAGTGAAATCTTGCGTGCAGTCAAGTCATTCTAAATCAAACAACATTGAAAATGTCTTTCGTCGTTCAGAGGACTCATCAGAAATTGATGTGACCAGTTTTGCTAAATGCCGTCTGGCCAAAAGAAACGAGAGAAAACGGCAAGCCTCTTCATCAAGGGGCCAACTTTCTTCACAGGTCAGGATGTCTCCAAGAACATGTAGTAATTTGACCCCGCAATCTTTAAGACATTACCAACTAGATAACTCTCCAAGGGTTTTGTTGAGGTCAAAGGTCAACACATAACTGTGCTTTATTGTGCAGGAAGCAATGCAATTGAATTTTAAAATCCAAAGCTCAAATCACATGAATAATGAATGTGGATAGGACAAGCTCTGGTGTTAATTTCCACGAATTTGTTGTTCATGAAATGAGTATCAATTGTTAATAGGAAATTTGTTTGAAAGTCTTCTGGTGATGTCCAGTGAAACATGTTGTTTTCTTTTTAGTCATTTAGCTTCAAAATTTACACTAATATTCCTTGCAGAGATAGATTGTTATACTGTTGTGCATGAGATGATGGGTGCACAACCTGGGTGCAAAACCTGGGTCTGGAGACTAATATGGCAATTATGCTGGGACACATTTGTATTTCCAATTCTTGTCATATTTTGACTTTGCATTTCTCACAAAAGATAGTCAAAGTTTTAAAAGCTGCATCCCACCCATTTAGCTGGCTGCAAAGCGAAAAATTATTTGAGAATTTTAATGTGATGAAGTTATATCATTCCTTACTGTGATAGAGACTATTTCCCTTACTGAGTAGAACATTTAAACCAACAGCGAGTGGAGAAATCCTTTCAGAGTTGGTCGGGATTGGCGAACTCAAAATTGGAGATTGAAAATAGTGCATGCCTGCATTGTCTGTGACTTGAGTTGGTACCGGAAATGGAATCGTATCGTGGTAAGAAACATTGGGGACCAATTTTAAGAGAGTAAAAGGCCTAATTCAGTTTTTATTTTTAGTCCGCTAAACAGGGCGAAATGTAACTTTGAGTCCCTGTGGTATGCTGGTGTTATAAATTATCTTAGTTTTAAATTGCGATGGTGTGGCCTATGCGCATTATTTATTGTGCAAAGAAACGAGTACTTTGTTTTTAACTCTTGAATATTGTAATAGTCATTGGGGAAAGTCTAAAATAGTGGTCATTAACGTTTGAAGATGATTGGAGTGTTTCTTGTGATCTGATGGAGGAGTTTAAAAGCACTTTGGGTGGGTTGTTCACTCTTGAATTTGCAAATGCCAAATATTTCATCTGTAACTGGGGAGTTGTTCTCGTCAGTTTTAGTGTTTACCTGGTTTGTGTGGAGAGCCATGTCTTTGTTCTTTTATATCACAACCTTCGTAGGATTGTGATGGTCAACATTTTATTAAACATTTAAATAAATATATAGGAACACACGTTTCGGTTAGTACTTAAATCATCGTCAGTGCTGACGGACAGAATGATGGAGACGCTAGAGAGAAATTTATGCAAATCACGACTGAGAGGGAGGTTCCCGCAATCATTGTTTGGCGGGGTCCACGCAGGTCATTGTTTGGTGGGGGTCCACGCAGGTCATTGTTTGGCGGGGACCACGCAGGTCATTGTGTTGCAGTATTAGCCAGAGCTTCAGTCTGGTTTAGTTGATATTGTAAGAGACATGAATACTTGAGATTTGATAATCTACAATAATGTGTAAACAGTGGGTGCTGTTCTCATGTAACAAAGGATAGGGGCATGGTCAATATCAATCACTTGCTAAGTAACCACCGAGTGACGATATATGGCACTGTTGTGTGTTTTACATTGGTCTATGCGCTGGTCGTGACGATAGTGGACAAGCCGACAAATTCCTGCAAATCTCTGCTTTTCCCTCTTGGTCGTTGAATGTAACGTTCTTTTGTATATTTTTTGTTGACCTTTTTTCCTGAAACGCCGACTGTACAACCCATATAGGAATGTTATGAGGATGAGAAGTGATGCTATTGAACGACACGCAATGTGGAAACTGTGTGCTTCTTCTCTTGGGAGTTAGCACTAGAATGAAACTATTGAGCAATAAGGGATTTTACCCAAATCTTTATTTCAGATGAAGATGTAGTCATGGCATTTCAATTTAACCTGTAACATTTTAAATTTGTCAAAGGCGTATTGAATTGAACTTTTCATGGTCCGCTGCAAATGGCTTTAACGTTATTGTTTATTGATTTTATGTGTTAATATTATTTTTATGGTGAAATATGACGTGTTGTCGACTGTATATTGGGGATGATGGTTATTTACTGAATGCTTTGATAAAAAGTAAACTATGATAACGTTTTCGTTCTTGTTTGAAAGCGTGGACACAGTTAAAACTGGGTACGCGTTTTATTGAAGACGCAATCCTGCACAGAGGTAAATGTCCTCCATAATCTTAAAAGGTTATCTATGACCCTAGATATCCAAATTTGGTTAATTTTGGAGCGCCATAGCTCCGAAATGGCTGATGGAATTCATGTGAAACTGTCACTACATTGTTTGGTACAGTTCTTCGAGTCCGTTTCACCACTTGACACTGTGTAGGAAGCACTTGATGGTCGGGGGTCGAAACTGTTAATGACTTGTCAGATTGTTAATACTTACTAACAGTCGAAATACTGGGGGGGGGCGTATAACATATACGTGTAATCGTCACATTTGCAAAATTTCCTTTCCATTCACATTCGCTTGATTACTAAAATTTCAAACGACAAAATTCCTCATCGAGTTTGTAAAATTTTCCGAGAATAAATCGTTGAAGAGAATTTGTTTACTAGTTGTGGAAGATGCACAGTAACTCCTTGCCAACATGACATGACACAACATGTACTTGTGTGTTGAAATAGAAAACTTACAAATTTGTGGTAAGATCGATAACAGAATGCATTAATCTTTGAAAAAATAAAATCTGTATAGCAGCGAATTATGGTTTAAGTAGGGCCCTAGTAACATGTCCAAATTAGAATACTTGTAGAACATCATATCTCATAAATGAATAATCCAGTTCGTATGAAACTTTCAGAATCTGCTTTGTGCACTGATCTCCAAAAACTGCTCGGAATTGTCTTTGAAATGTTCCACTTTTACATGAAAGTCTATATCACAAAGGAGGATTTTTACGATTTTCAAGAAAAAGTCAAACGTTGCATCAAACGAAAACGAAGTAAACTGTAATACCATTTTTCACGATAATACGTTTATTCACCCAGAATTTATGGAGCTCATTGCTATTGAGCGAGAACAAAGAGGGCAAGCAGAGAAGGAAAGGGGAGTTTTTATACACTCATTCACACACACTCGCCCTCCAATCGAGGTAATTTATTAAATTTATTTTTGCATTCACAAACGCTTATCTACGTGAGAAACGTGTCAATTTTATTAGAATAAGTGGTTAAACAATACAATCGTCATCTTGAGCAATTATATCAAACGCAATTTAGCCATGTTATTCATACCGTTATTAAGCTATCAATTAATTTAGCCATGTTATTCATACCGTTATTAAGCTATAAATTAATTTTTTGCTCAGTTTATACTAAAAGACATGATGTTAATTAATATCAGATTGGCAAAAAGAGAAATATCCAATTTTACAGGCTTTCTACTTACAGAAAATATTATGTACTTTTATTGGTTTAAAGCCTTTAGCCTTGTACACAGCATTGTTGATAAGGTCCTGTGTTATCTTAACAACAGATTCCAAGAAAAATCTGGACATGAACCAACAATTATCCTAAACAAGAGTTGACGGATGTTCAGAAGTGACTTCTCGAGGTCTAATCTGCGACAGATTTGGTGAAACGTTGGAACACCGTGGCAACTTTGCGTATGAAACAGATTTAGTTAAAAGCAACATTCTTATGTACGGAATTCATGGCCAAGAAGGCCACATCAACAACGTAGTGTTTTCTTACAGAAAGACGTAGAATAAATGATGGATTGCCTCCTAGCTTGTGATTGGACAAAACTCGTCAAGAGATTCTTTTGCTCCGCCCAAGGCTAACGATTTTTGAACTTCAGGCGTTTCCAGTGTTACTGCAATTATGTTATGACTGGTGAAACTCCCATTCTGGATTGCATCGAAAATGAAGTAGGGCGTTTCTCTTGTTGCTGAAACTAGGAATCACGCAAAGTTGGTGAAATTCTCACTGATGGCGGGAATGTTATCTTGAGACTGTAAGTTATCGACGTTTTTTTCAGCTATTGCCACTAACGTTTTGTTTCCGTATCGAAATAAATTATCATAATGACAAGCCTCAATGGTAAAGCCAAACCAATTAGACAATGTTTACATATAAATAATTTGAATTTTACAAAGTATTGATGACTATGAAGTTTTGTGATATCTTACATGAGTGTGTGGCAAACAATGATAGAGAAGGCAACCGTTCAGTTCTAATCTATTCTGCAGAATTATGGCGAATCAGGCGACAGCTCATCTTTCTGTTCTTAGAGTTATACCATGCTTGTTTCAGTTGCAAAATAGATTTCAGTAGTTGATTCAATGTAGTGTGTTAGTACGAATCTTACATTAAATCAACAAAAACACTTTATAAGTAGAAGTTAACTAGAAAATATTAAAACCAAAAAAAAAACGATTTAAAGGGACATTCTCGATTTACGTCCGAAAGCCCCACTGATTTTAGCTGATTGGGTTGTTAGCTCTGGCCACAGTTGGAAAACAAAAAACCCGGTGTTGTTTTTGTGACTACTTCATTGCCAATTATCGCCGATGTCTGAAATCAAGGCCGCTGAACTTACTAATGGACATGGTATTCGCCCTGTTTAACTGGCTGAAACTGAACGAATCTTGACTTAATTCATTCACTCTAATAAAATCGATCTCATAATACTCCTTAAAGTGATGTCACTCCATTCCCATTGGCAACTTAAGTGATAGGCTCCAGTTTCTAATACGCAAAGTGTTAGGGTTGGTAAATCCTAACAAAGACTGAAGCGTTTTCTTAAGTCGACGGTGCTTTTAACGTTCTTGTTGGACAAGGCCATAGAATCCTGTCACACGCGAAGGAATGTTATAATAAGGGTTTTATGAGAGGAAAAGACAAATTCGACTTTTGCCTTTTTCCTAGCTAAACAGGTCGAAATGAAGCTCCCTGCCATTTATCGACTGGGATTTAGCGCCGCTAACGGAGCGCGTGACTGATTCTTCGGGAATAGCAGGTTAGATTCCTTGCTGGGGCTACTCTCAGAAAAAAAATACTTTTCTCGCTGTAATGTGCTCTGTCGCTATACTTTTCAAATGCAAAGTGTCGAAGTACAGAGGAATTTAAGTTGATTGAAACCATGCCTGTCCTTTTACATAGTTTAGCAGGTATAATGGGGTAAACAGCAGACCGGGAGTGTTCTGTAGGAGAAACTGAAGAGTCCATGTTTGATCTTCGCTTTTGAATTGATAGGAATTCGGGTAGTAGTCATTTACAGGGAAACCTCGCAAGAAAGATTTACAAATAACGTGCGCTCAAACTTCCATTTTGAGCGTCATGTCATTAGAAACAAAAGCTAAAACTTTGTATTTTAGAATTGACGATTTGCATAAGTCCAAAATTCATCATTGACAAACGCGTTTGTCTGAAGTAACATTACAGTATGAACATTTGTATAATGACAACATTTGTATAATGACAACATTTGTGTAATGACAACATTTGTATAATGACAACATTTGTATAATGACAACATTTCATGTAGAAAACCACAGTGAGATTGAAATACGTTCAGCTGTTGCTTTTTGTGTTCTCAAAAGCTTTTTCGTACAACATGACATTATTTCTACTTTAAAATGAACCCTGCAACACTTCATTGGGTTTTATTTTGAAAAGGAAATCCACATTTGATCTTCATAAGGAACAAATGAGACAAACCTCAGGGAAATGATTTTTTAAATCAACTTTTCTTTCAGTGATGTTTGACGTTAAATGTCGGTCGGCTAAATGAACAAGAAACATGTCTTTCGACATCTCGCGCCTGGAATAGCTCCGATAGTTCATTATAGTGACAAAGTAAACGACACCGCGTTTAACATTTCATCTCCGAGATTCTCTTTCGCCATCTGCGTATTTTTATACATCACGTGACCATAAGCTGGCGTGTGCTCAATGTTGAATTCTTTTGTCGAAAAATGACATGGACACTAATGTCAAAGTAGAATGTTGAGATATAAATCGTTTCATTAAGTACTACATGTTATTTTGCGAAACACAAATCATGAGCAAGGACCATTCTGTGCAGCTTGACGAACTTAAGCCCATGTCTTCCGATATAAAGTGTCCGTTACAAGAAAAACTTTAAACATGACCACACTAATATTTATCTAACATCAAGATAACTGGTCTTTACTGAGTGAAATACAACGGCTAAGTGTTGACAGAAACGGATCAGTGTCCACGAAACACGAGACATACTTCGAAGAATCACTGACACCGGTAAAGTCTGCATTGTTTGCCGGAATTTCCGACCAGTTTGATCCTAGGGTTTAAATGGACTTTCACTTGGTCTTGGAAACACCGTTTCAACGTGCACCAGAAAACGCTTGTTGACGTAAACACGATCAGGTGAATGTCAACGGCCTGCACTATGACGGTTTTATGTAGGCCGAAATTGGCGCTGCGTTCCTCAAAAGAGCAAATGTGGTCATGCATGGCGGTATCTCGTGAAAATTTCCCGTGTTTTCACGGATTCCTTGCGTTTACGTAACGTAGGCCTCGTTACCTTCAATTTCACCTTGTAATTAGAAAGTTTATTTGAATGTCTCCAACATGGCATACGTAGCGTTTCAAAATCATTTAGCAAAATTTATTATTTATTAAAGAAAATTTAATTACGTATGCTAAGTCACCCAATAATTGAAACGATGGATAAACTGTGAACCACTCATTTTGGCAAACAATTTCGAAATCAATAGTTGATTTGCGAAACAGAGATAATAACAGAAAACATTGTTAAATAATGCTGTAAGATTCAAATTAAGAGAAATGAGTCAGTCGCGAAAGAGTGAAGACATGTCTATTGCAAAATTATAATATCTTATGTAAGAATATATTTATCATATGTAATTATATATGTTTTTTCTTTTTGTTTCAAACATATTCCTAAACATTATTTCCCGGTAACCCCGCCCACTTTTTAAAAATGTTTAATACCATTAACAGTAAAGTAAGGCGAACACGAACAGGACTTAAATTTGCGAAATGTTTATACTTTTGTGACATGTCTCATCAATCGAATCTCATCACGTGTTCTAAGTTGGTGACTATAAAGGGAATGGTAGCTTTAAAGGGACAAAACCTGAACAGTTTACTTGGGCAAATAGTCTCTTGTCTCAGTTGAATTTCATTTAATTTTGCAATAATTATTAGTCTGTGTTAATTAATCTATATTCATTGTGTATCTCTGGGACGATGCTTTTTGGAAAGCCATTAGAATCACAGAACGTTGGTGTACAATAGTTTATTGAAACTGTTGTTTGGAATACCCTGAACCGTTTTGTCTAGCAATCCCACGTTGTTCCTCATTGGCATTTGCGCAGCGCAAATTAAATGAAAAATCTAAATCGGCCTATTTGACATTACCATGATAACCTAAAAATCCTTGAACTAAAATAATATAGTTTATTTGCTTTTGCGAGATGGTGCATTTCATTTTTTCTATTACATTTAAACATAGAGTACACTCAATGATTTGACCAAGGACTCTTTTACGTATGATGCTAATACATACAAAACAATATCTCAACATTGCATAGGATTTTTCTTTAATTGCAGTTACGAACAAGATGACACAAAACAGCCAGGATCTGTTGAATACAAATGCTACGAAATGCCTTTCCATCATTCTTGTCTTGTGTTTAAAGTAATCTTCAAATCCCCGTGTTAACTGGTAAGTGAAGCTACGTTATTGTCGCTACTTTAATTTTAATTATACTTCCAGGAATTTGCATAGAGTATGATTCAAAGCTTTTTTGAATTTCTTGTTTTTTTCATTTTGACAGAATGAGCGTGCTGTTAATTAAAAAATATCATAACGTAAATTGCTATGATGTTCAACGTTAAGTTTATTTTTATAAATAATTGGCAAAAATCCTACCTGAGTTCAAACAAAGCAATACTAGACCAGAAATTAATGGATAATTACAAAGATTCCAGCAAATAAGAAATAAATGCACGTTTTGACGTTGAAAAATTAATACTCCAGTTCTCACGTATTCTGTTTTCGATACCGGAAGATTTGTGTGTTACTCGGATCAATCATGTAGTTCGAAATCTCAAAGGCCATAACTTTACACTTGGTATTTGACGCAAATTAACCATTTGACCAATCAGAGAAGAGTCTCCATCAATAACTCATACGTCAACTCCCTGTTTATACAACGAGTGACGCATCTCCAGTTCACCAGACTAATGATAGCACTGTGAATAACAGTCCTAGACTCACTTTTCAAGTTTGCAATGCCAGAAATGTGGTATTTTTTCTGTTCAAAATAAAATATGATAATTGTAAAAAAATTCGTAGTTATCTATTAATGTAATTTGCAGTGTTATTTATTGATATAATGTTTTAACTTTCACGTGCTTATTTTTTGTTGTATTGATTCAATTGTGATTTCATAGTTACCAATAACATGACCGTTGTTGGGTGTTGTACTTTCATCAAGAGTTTCAAACGTGCATGCGCCCAAGCACTTTCCTGACGATGATGGTATTTAAAGGCATCGACACTTCATGAATTTAATTCGTCATGTTGCATCTAGAAAGCTTGCTTTAAGTCCCTCTCTACGTGACAACGTTTTCGTCTTGAGTATGCAACATTTTCTTCGCATTTCAAAAAATTCCACAGACACGAATGCGATCGTGTCAAGTGTTTTCGAAAAGTTACGTATTCGCCAGTGCACACAGTTCACAAAATGGCTAAAAAGCTAGTGTTTTCGGTAGCAGTTTCGCCAGTGGCGAAAACGCCAGTGCACGGTTGCCAGTGTTTTTTGGTGGTTTGAGTTGCCACAAAATTGCTGGCGTTTCCATGTTTTTGCCATTCATGAGGACCTCGTAAAGGTGTCTCAAAACGGAATGTACAAAAGCAGTGACGTTACTGACCTCCGTACTCTCCAATAAAGAATGTTAATCAGTGCTACCTTCTTCTAACTGTCTGATCCTATGATCAATGAAAAATATTTTTTACTGTTATAAAAATGTCCTCATAGAACAGATTGATATGAAGAATATTTTTTACTACTACATTGAACAAAAATATCCAAATGGAAAGGTGTGATATGATAAATGTCGTCCATCGTTTACTGAACAATACGTCCAGATAAAACGTGATAAGGAGAATGAAGTTTACTGCTATATTGGAAAAAAACTTCCACTAGCAACATACTGATTTGAAGAATACTTTTGACCATTATACTGGTCAAAATAAGCCATAGGAGAAGGTTTTTTCTACTATTATTCTGGACAAAAATGCTCACTAGCAACACATTTGATATGAAGAAAAATGTTGACTGTTATATTGGACAAAAACAATGCCAACATAACAATTCCTTCCCCTTCAAAAATTGAAGAAAATTATTATACACGATTATTTATTCAGTCAGTTAAATTCGACAAAAACGCAGAAGTAAAACTGACCAATATACAATATACATCAATATTACAATGACCACCACAGCCGCCGCCGCCACAAATCCTTTACTTCTATTGCGCACTCTTTCTTAATTTAAGCATATCGCAGTTTTATTATACAAAATCAAACTGCCATAGATATATGCTCGGTAGAATTGGACAAAATTTCATTTATCACACTTTTTTCGTGGTCTCAAAATGCATCATTCTTAAAAGTTTACTCGGTCAGTAGCGCGTTCCCTTTGTATCGCACCATAGAAACGAATCAAACAACAAGAAACTGTTATAAACATATGTTCCGTTACAATGAACAAAAATGTCCGTTAGAACGGTTTGTTTTCATGAACAGTGAATACTTCGTTTTCAAAAAGCTGCATTTTCGTCTGTCCACGCAAGTACAGAGAACACTGGCGTGATTTTCAAAAGGTTGCGTTTCTCGTTGTAAAATTCAATGGACGGAAGCCGTGAATGAAAGCCTTATACGTAAAAAACTGCTCACTCCAACTAAAATACAATCGTATACAAATACAATCGTATACAAATACAATCGTATACAAATACAATCGTATACAAATACAATCGTATACAAATACAATCGTATACAAATACAATCGTATACAAATACAATCGTATACAAATACAATCGTATACAAGTACAATCGTATACAAATACAATCGTATACAAATACAATCGTATACAAATACAATCGTATACGGGTACAAGACTTTAGAGGTGATAACAACTCGTCTGATTAGTCTGCATTTTCAGAGTTTTATGCATAGTTTAATTTATTTGTTTTCCTGTATGTTGATTTTCTCGTGATGCATTACTTTTTAGAGAATGCTGCGTGTTGTCTCATGGCATACAGCGTGCCAAGATCGCTGGTAAGAAAGGGTGTGGCCTCGTCGCGTCGTTTTCCAGGGCGATCTGCACCAGTGGAAGAATCTAATAATCCACGTGTTGTGAGTGGTCAGAGTACTGGATGTACGCGTGACAAAATTAGTTGTAAAGAACAGTCTAGTGGAATTAGATCGAATCCGTGGCAATTGGATACGGTCAAAAGAAGTTAATCAGATGCGTTCAACGCGTGCGAACAATTAGTAGTTATCAAAATCCCAGGCAGTGATTGTGTATTGTTTTCTCTAACCACCCAAACAAATACATGCACTATGTACATGGTAATGTAAAAAGTATTTGCATCGCTTGCGAATTAATTCAGCAAGTCCCTTTACTAATCAGGGTAATTTCTTTTTAAGTGATTAGTGTGATATTCTTTCTGTCTTGAATTTTATCTTTTCCCTTATACTTGTCACAGGTTTTTACCTGTATGTTTCGTCAGTTGTTATTGTTGTACACGCCTCAGCGCTCATTTTGCCATTACAGTTTGCCGGATTGCAATCAACCCATTGATTGCTTTTTGGTAATCAATTCGTTTGTCTCAGTTTTGATGACATGTCTGTCACTTTAATATTAGTTTACATCGATCGTCCAATTTTCTTGTTAGGTTAAATTAGACTCATGACGGTGCTGTCTGTTTTGCCATTACAGTTTGTCAAACTGCAATCACTTGCAGGCGTTTTTCGTCGACTGATCGTCAACACGTGCCTGCACATTTGTCACTGAAATGAGAAAAAATCTTTTATTTTTGTATTGCATGAATATTTGGAGGCTCTTTTAAAAAGTCAAATAAATGCATTAAAGTCAGCATTCGTCCATGACTCCGCACTCCCTTTTCAATGTGATTAACGGTTACTTTTTTTACCGCAGAAAGCCGGTCCATAATATAGTAATTAAGATGTGAAAGGATTTTTGGATTATTTTTTGTTTTTTTTGCTGTGAGAGAGGACTTCAGATTCAATATTTTAAGACACCCCACTTGGAAAATTACTGGCCGGAGTAAGGTGTCAAATGCTCCCAGTCAGCTACGGGGCTGCGTGATGTAGACCCAAGACAATAGTTAGCACCTGCAGCGAAAAAATCTTCGTTTGTGGGACGGAATGAACCAAGATTGAACTTTATCGTACAGTTTATGCATCAATCCAAGTTCAACATCACCGACCAATCATTTCCGTGACCGCAATTTGTTAGGTTACGCAAGAAAGAGCTTGAGCGCACTCGAGACATACTCGCCGCCTTTCGCTTGCATAGTTTTGTGTGACCTCGATTTTCTTACAAAATGTTTATCTATGGAACGTTACTCTGACCTCCATCCAACTGCCCTGTGAATATATTCCGTGCTTTAAAAAGAAAGCACTACTACATCCTGACTATCGATGCTTTATAACTGTCTTGACACTGAGCTTGAAGCAGATGGTCATCCCTATCAATATTACCGTTTGACCAGTCCCGCTGTGACACGCAAGGTCAAAGTCAGTGACATTTTTTTTGCAAGCGTACAGATAGCTTTTTTTTAGCTTTTTCTTAACACACGTGCAGACACGTACGTTAGTGAATGTTTACAAATAAATAAATAACAAACGACGAAAGGCTTTGTGGCCGCTTGTGTGCATGAAAATCACCGATATCTTCAGCTACAGTGATGCCGTGTATGCGTTGTGTTCCAGTATCTATACGCGGTGCGTTTTCCAGCCAATAAGCCCTTCTTCCCATTGTTCGTTTTACTCACGCATTGGCCAACATCGACTGATTATCTATTTTTTGTATTTCACTGAAACTGTTGCTGTTGTATAGAACGCTGCATTATCAAATTTGGTCATGGAGAAGCAAACGCAGAGTTAATCCACAACACCGCGACTAAAGGTTCGAATCTGTTCATGAGTAGCCTACGCCAGTCCTTTGACATCGCAAGGTTCATTCATACGGGTGTCTGATCCATTCAGAGTCACAGTGGGAGCAGTAAAGTTTCTTACTGCTCTCTTACGTTCAGCGACAAGATTAGGTGCTCAGGTAAAGTTCTGGTACACTGCAGCGGGAAAATCTACTTCCACTGATGCAATTTGACTTCATTTGATTTTTTGCTGGCCACTAGAAGTCGCTGTAGTGACTTGGTTGGTTAACGTCTCGTTGGATCCCTGCGTGCCGCTTGGTGGGGCGGTAGCCGCGCCAGCACTGACGCAGGTATCACTTAATTTTCCTCGGTAAATTTTTTTACACCGGCGTTTCTGATTGGCTAGTCGCATTCTCAACAGGCAGCGCTTTACGCAAACAAACTGGCATGATTGATGGACTGAAGTGTAAATGTGGTGCTTAAAATTTATGTTCCGGGAAATGTGAAGCCTAGAAATAGTGATTGCGCCTTTTCGGAATGCATCTTTCTACTGTCGATGACTTTTGATTACGATAGTGTCCTGTATTCATACAGTATGAATAACACACCGGCTAATTCGGCCAGATATGTGTTTATTGTACACGTATGTGCTTCTGATCAAGCGGCTATTAAATATCACTGCAGAAACGAAATAGTTGCATGAGAGGCTAAAAATCGTTCGCAGTCCACCATTTTTTCACCCAGTGTTGTGAATCTAACCAATGACTGCCGAGGTTACATCGACCAATGCTGAAGCGCGTGTCACTGCGTGATACCTGCTTGCTGGCTGGGCCAAGCACGCAGGGAACCACCGAGGGTTAACGTTTCCTCAGGTCACGCTGCCATCCACGGTTAACTGTTACTTCACATTAGATATACCATACAAGCAAGAAATTAAGTAAAACCACCTGGTTATCTCTTCCTGGTAAAACGTATGTGAAACATGAAAGTAATGAAACTTCTTTCACTAGTAAGTTGCTTGTTTTTCCACACTTACTCGACAATAATCTACGACTTATCCAAGCTTTTAGGGTATATTCACCTGACCGTCCATTTCTAGGCCTACCATTACCGCCCATTCTTGATAAGTTGGACTAATCATAGTTTTTTATTTGAACCAGGACAAAACGTGGGTATGAGCAAATTTACCTACACCACATCAAGTCTAAGGGCCATGTTATTTTTTGTCCTTTTTCTTTTCCAATTTTAACGGGCACGTCGTTTTTGCGCCACTGACGCAGCGCGCCCTGGTATAATATTTAATAATCTACATGACACTGTGAAAAAAAGAAATGCAGACAAACTCTTTTCTCAAATTGTGACTGAGGTAACAAAGACAATAAAGTTAAAAATTTATTGACATCACAATAAAAGTTTAAATTACAAATTTACACGACAATAAATGTTCAATGTTACTGGACAGTGTTTGGAACATGCACACTGTGCTCAACATGCATGAACTGATGACATAAATGACGATGATATATCTACCTAATTACAAAAGGTGGCGCAAAGGTCAACAAAATCCAACCCCATCAACTGACACCTGAAGGCATTGAGTGGAGGCCTGGTAGCGAGGTCACCTACTCTCTATTAACAAAACTGAGTTACAATTCTAAATAGAACTTATATGGCAACAGCACCTCAAGTAAGCTTAGTGTAAAATCTGTGGAGTAACAATGAAGATACATTCCACTCAGTTTAGCTGGCTAGAAAACATAAAAACTGTGATAGCATTCGATTTCCGTTACCATCTGAAAGTCAGTCAATGTGCACATGTGCCGTTTTTGAATTCACAGTCTCAGGACTGGCCTAGCCCAATAAACTCTGAATCGTTTTCTGTGGCTGATGGTTTTGATATTATTGTTGGCAACGGGAATAGTATATCATGATAGGTAATGTTACCAGACAGATTTTGTGAGAGTAAAATGCCAATTGATTTTTTGTTTTTGCCACCTAGACAATGCAAAATGCAGCTTTTAGATTTTTGTTCAAAAAATATCATTGACGTGCTGATGACATTTTTTTGCAATAAACTGAAAGTAGACAGTTACTATAAAGAAGTGCCATGCCTACAAGCCATCTCTGAGCTGACTACACACCTTCACGCTCACTTTTCTAACAGCATTTAAAAACTGCAACTGGTAAGCTATAAAAATGAGAAAGCCAAAACGTACAAAAAGCTGAAACAATTACACGAGCCCTACAATTTGTCTCGAATGCTGATCACGATTGCACAAGAAAGCTTTTTCCAACAGAGTGTCACTTGTTCCTTACACCAAAATAAAATCAACCTTGTACTTGAACAATGCTGACAACAGGGCGTGCCTACATTGAGGTCAGACATCCAATCACAGAACAGTGTTGACAACAGGGTGTACCTACATCAAGGTCTGACATCCAATCACTGAACAGTGTTGACAACAAGGCGTGCCTACATCGAGGTTAGACATCCAATCACTGAACAGTGTTGACAACAGGGCGTACCTACATCGAGGTCAGACATCCAATCACTGAATTACAACTCCAACATACAGTAGTGTAGTATTTCCTGTTCTAAGCAAGAACACAAGATGTCTTTAATTTTCATACTTAAGTTCAATATGATTTACAAAGTGTAGTATATACTTTGCATTTGATGACTGACGGCTTCGAGTTACAAACTATAGTCCAAACTTGTATCTGTAGTTTAGATTTTGGGATTATCAGGGATGAACATAAATCATTTATTCATCTCCCGAAAAACACCGTATCTTGAGTTCACATTACACTGAAGTTCATATTCACAAATAAAGGGCTCCATCATCGCGCCAAAATGTCCTAACAACTATTTTCCCACGGTCTAAATGGAGACTTACATCAAAATGTGTGACTAGTCGTAAATCTCCATTCAGATTCTGTGTAAAAAAGGTCATAAAGTTACCATATGATAATGAAACGGGAACCAGACGGTGAACGTATCCAGGGCCATCTGGCACAACTCAAGGTGTTTTGGTAGCCTCAAGTATCCCCTTGGAAATGAACATCATCTGCACTAGTGTAATCTTCCGTGACATGGACATTCTGTACTTTGACAGCCACATGACTTACCATATGACTGAAGTCTGTACATGCACAGATAACATTCACCTAGGAGGGGACATCTGAGGCTACGGAAATACCCCTGATGTTGTGGATGACCCAGGACTTCAAGTGGAACAAGATAAGTGGGTTGTGCTGTCTAAAGCTATTGACAATACTTCATTCCCCAAGTGCAGAAACAAACTTAACCTGCTGTGCCTGTCCATGTGGAACGCTACATAGATGACAAAACACAGCGATTTTGACAATTCGAAAAGGAAAACTCTCATTTGTCCATCAAAGCTTAACCTAATAACAGCAGATTGACCCTAATTAGCATGTAATGCGAAGCAAACACTTGCATCTCTGACTGCACCACCAGCCCTCTCAGAGGAAATTAGAAAGAGGCACGTAATGACAGACAGACACCAAAAATGACAGACAGCTACCGGGGCCTTGCTACTCCAAAATTAAATTGCATTGAGAAAAAAAAAACAGATTTTGAAGACAACAACTACAGAGTTCCTCGATGTCACAAAGATCTCACAATTGAAGCTACAGGAAACATTGCAACAACAGTATGACTGATATTATGAATGATTTTGGCCAACAGAGTAATTACTGCATGTAAAGATACAACTGTAATTATAGACCCTATTCACGCGTTCCAAAACGAGGCTCGCTACGATAGCTCTGTTAGCTTATCGGCATAGGAGTCTGTGTTTCAGTCCGTGTTGTTCCCCGAACGGCTAGAAAAAATACGGACACGCTTCACAATCTCTAAAGACGTTTAGATTCGGAAGCGTTGGGTCGTTGCCATACGCCGACGAAGCAAAATATGTCCGTGTATTGTAAAATAAATGTTTTTGAAAAGTTAGATCATATTTTGTCGCGTCTCGGTCAGTTGTCAAGCATCATAGTACTTAGTAACGACCGGAGAATGGGCCAGCCAGGTTGTATTTTCATGACAACGGCACAGGCACCTTTCCCCTCGGATGAACGAGGTTTCTGCAGAAACATGATAACTATGATTTCATTGTCCAGTTAACTGAAATTGAGTTCTAAAACGAGGTTACGTTTTGGACGAACGAATTAGGTGTTTTAATTTTAAAATTCAACTTGGTCCAAATTGATACTTGAAATCTAACACATGAAATAGACGTAAGAATTATTACAACCAAGAAAGCAGAATTGATGGTCAAATAATTTTTATTTTCAATTACGAGTCTGGTTTATTATTTTAATAAAAAATATATTTAATAACATCAATTATTCTTTCAGATCAATGACAAATCAACTGTTAGTCCCAGGGAGTGCATAGGATCAGGCTATGCTTGATTTTAATATTCTTGATCAACAAATTAAACCAGATGTGACTAATTGCACATGACAGCCACCACTGTCGTATATGTCTTCAACTCGTCAACAATACGAGCAGATGACCTGGTCCGCGTAGAAAGTATTTTGATCAACAATTTACAAGAAAAAAGTAACCCTGCATTCAGCATAATACCTAATCCGTAACACTACGATCGCCGCAATTTGGTCATATTTACGTTTCATGTTTCGAACCTAGTTTTCCGAGAAAAATTAAACCCTTTCGTTAGACAACTCTTTGACGCCTTAACATGTTCTGTAATGTAATTTTCTACGTCTATGTGGTTTAATTGTTGACACATTATTAAAATTCAATATCCAGGTTGGACTCGAAAGACCGGCTATTTAACTCACGCAATGTCTACTTTCGCTTTGTTTATCGCAGTGAGCCTCGCTTTGGATTTTAATGTCTGCCGCGTGAATAGAGTCTATAGGGTTCATCCTCTACAACAAAAGAACAATAATTATCAAATGCCTACCAATGACTAGTGGGTACTGATGGTGACGCTAATGGCTGCCGGAGGACACTGGGGGGCTGCGATTGTTCGAGCTGAACCCAATTCAGGGATATTAGGCAGACCCCCTGCTGAGAATGACTCAGTTGCCTAAATCTAACATGATGCCATGTGATATATACCGTGGCTAACAAATATCCCCACAGTAGGGAGAAGGTAACTACAACAACAAGTTTCTCTTTGGTTACTGGCAAAGTACCTCCAAGAATTTTGCCAATGGTGCCAGATACATTATTTGCTAAACACTCTCGTTAGAAATATGTAGGGTAATGAATACAACGGTCCACAAGACGCGAAGGGCCTGTGAATAACAAAAGGGGGCTATTCAGAACAATATCAACCCTGTATTTGATACTCTTTATTTTTGTACAGTAAGGTAGGGCATCAATGTTGTTTGCCTATGTGAAATATGGCGCGTAATAAGCAACAAATCATCAACCATAAGTTGTCTCCTCCTGTTCCCACTTAATACAGGGTTACTTAGTACAAGGTTTCTTGGTGCAACCTTACTTAGTGCACTTGTCAATGAAGTCCAAGAACCGCCGTCCATACTGCTCTGGCTTCACAGTAGAGATCTCGGCGTCAGCACCATGTTTCACCTGCTTCACCACTTGTGCAGTCTTCTTCTTGGCCCCAAAGTGAGTCAGAATGTCAATAAGCGCCATGAAGTAGATCTCTCTTTTTGTCGAAGCTGCAAAATCAAACATAATCCACTGGAAAAGATGCACGAGGATAGTTCGACATCGCATAATTATATAATGGTTTGACATTGCATAATTATACAGCAGTTTCCAAAAGAATTGGCGAAATCTCTTCTCGTCAAAAACCAGTGAATTTAGAAGTAAAACATTTTGACTGGTTTTCAAATGATTTAGTTTTATTTTCCAACTAACTGACTTTGCAACATAACTTAGATGTGAATGTAAACCAAAATTAGTCAGCATTTTCAAAAACTACTAAAACTATCCTAAGATATTGTTTTACGTTACTCTGATGGTAAGCACACACACATTTAATTGAGAACTGCGATGAAGGATGGCACAACATTTTGCACCCTCTGCTGGCATGTTTGGTGACCTAAAAATGGACAAATATTGCAGGTACAAGAGACACATTGTCTTAGCAAAACATCTGAAAAATAGTACAATCCTTCACCAAGAAGTCTACAGATAAATGAACATCTACCAAGCGCAGCAATTTAAGGAAGACCAACACCCATCACTAATATCCTCCTGAGTACTCCTGATGCTGTTGGGATCAACATTCTAAATACAGTACAAGGCATAAGTATTCAGACAAAATCACCCGAATTACCGGCCATGACCGCTCAATTCATCAACAGAGTAGTCTTCACTTATCAGTGAGAATGACGGAGAATTAACAGGAAAGTTAGTAAAGTGGTTAAGCCATTTGGTAATTAGAATCTTGCAGCCCTACCAGTTACTACCATTAATTTTTAATGTAACAGAATTAGCCGTCGTGACGGGAAAACGATACTTTGGTCACTTTGGTCTTGTACAATGGCCACTGAGAGGTTTTCAGTTTTAGAGGAGACAATCTCTTCTTAATTTCTTTGGGGACATTTTTGAATTGTAAGACGACTTTCTGCAAAATCTCATATAAAAACGCGTATTCTGAGCTGAGCTTGGAGTCTCAATTTGGTGCTGCTTCAAAACTCACTTGCTAGATTGACAAAATCTATGCAGTTTTGAAGCTTTGAAGTCTCATAGCAGAAATAAAATTGAGGTCCCTCCAGTCCAGCACATACTGTTTTGTTGATAAAAAGTAATTCTTTTCAATTTTGACAACTAATATTCAACGACCAGAAATTTCCGTTTGGAAACAAACATGGACCAATCCGGTCACTTAAAACTGTTCATGTGACCTCCACAATCCTGATCAGAAACGGTGCTTTACCCATCATTTGTATTCCTAGCTGAACATCAGAAATAAAAATTATGTCACAACCAGTGCTGAGGTCTAACTTAGTCACATCTCTAGTATTCTACGGCCGGCAATCACTTGATCAGTGATCGATCGTCTAGTGGTGAAGACTGTAAATCAGACAAGACTTTGGCTGTTATGTTTTACTCCCTTCCTTAAGTTGTCAAAGAGAATGTGAACATTTGAAAATATTGAGTAACTTTTTCCGAGATTCAATGCCTAGCAAAGCAAATGCGCAAACTAAGGCAAGCGATTGACTGGGTTCATTGGCAGTTCATAAGAAACTGTCCCTTAAAGAAGAGAATTTCCATAGCACATTTGCATCAGACTTTTTTCTGTCATCAGTAACTTGAGGACAAACAGGCGCACTTTGGTAATTTATCGGAGGATGTCATGAGGCTACTAGTGGACGCAACAGCAGACTGTCCCAACAAGAGCAACGCAGAGCGTTAAAATGCACCCATGAATGCACTGCAAATGGTACGCTTCTAGGGTTGCTTATTTGTATCATAAAAATAGCCACAAGATGGCACAAAATATGTCGAATCCATCAGAAAACGGGCACATCATCATTTCTTTAATACAAACAACGTGCCTAAACTACATACCATTGGTTAACGGACTCCTAAAGATGGTCATGGACGCAAAAACACGACTTACGTACCTGCAAACACTGTTCACTGACTCACATACACAGGATCGGACTCAAAAAACACGATCCATTCATCCAAAATACATGGTCACGGACTCACAGTCACGAAGAAACACGGCTTAGCAGGTTTGGCGGTCTGTTAAACGTATTTCTCCGTGACTGTGAGTGCGTGACAATGTATTTTGGGTGAATGGATCGTGTTTTGTGAGTTCGATCCCGTGTATGTGAGTCAGTGAACAGTGTTGTGAGTTGTGTTTTTGCATCCGTGACCCTGTTTAGAAGTCCGTAAACCCTGTAGTTTAGGTAACTTGCGAAAGCTATTTACTAAATTTCATAAAAATCTGTCAAGGAACTTCTGAAAAACATTTAGGCAAATGGAAAGAAATGAAATTTCCACTAGGGGACACAGCGTTTGTCGGATCCATCTGAAAGTCAGTATCATCTGTTGTTAGCTCCATATAAATACACTTACTAAATACAATAAGATCCTGCAGTGGGTTCAGGAGATACAGCTATGAGCGCAAAACAAAAATGCCACTAGGAGGCAAAATAGAAGTCGAAGTCGTCATTGTCACCAGTTCTCTTCACAATGAGAACATATAGGCCAATTTTTTAAATTATCCTTAGAATGGTTTGGATGAAAGATAGTCGGTGGGCCAGAATTTGTAGGTCCTCTAGAAAATGGTTTTTGTGAGTACTTTAGGGGGGCAATTTTATTTTGGTGTTTTTTAATTCATTTATCAGAGTGTTTCTAAAAAGTTCCCACATATAAAGTTGCACATTTTTGAGAAATTTGAGTTTGAAGTTACCTAATAATCACCAAAGAGCTTAGTAAACTTATATTTGTAAAAACAACAGTTTTGGTGACTTTTTTGTAAAACAAGTAATATGGTCCCATCAGTGCCATTGTATTGAACAATATTACACTAACATTACATGTTTTACTATTGTACATTAATTGCAAACAGTGAAATTTAAAAAATGTAAAGAGACACCTAGTGGCAAAAATGCAAACTAAGTCTGGGTGTTACTAGGAAGTTATACTGGCATTGTCTGGCAACAAAAATAGCACAAAACACTTGAGACTGGGCAAAATTTGTGCCTCAATGACTAAAACATTGACTAATGGTGTAAAATACAGCTTGTTTGCATAATACGCCAGAAATACGTTATAGTACAAATACAATATAGTGGAATGATCTCTGTGAATGTGCACACAGACTGTATGAAATTAATAGATTATTCTGACAGCGTTTATCAAGCAGTATGAGACAAATACATGACAATGATCAAAGTATGTACTTTCTGTGACTTAATCAACAAATAAAATTAACTTTTTAATACAAAAAAACGAAATAACGAGGTTGGAAGTCTATTTAGGGTAGACTTGTCAAAGAACTATCCAATGTTCTGCAGTCAGTGTTGCTGATGTTACTACAGTTGTCACAGCTGCACATTTCTGCACAGTTTGACCCAGCATTGCAGCACAAACTCAGTTTCCCAGCACACATGTTCTTTATGCACTTGCAGCGTTCATCGTTTAGTACTGTCAATGGAGATGCAGGCATTGTCATACATTTTAGCTGCAAAGCTCCACCGCCAAGGAGCCAACTATGGTCGATTAGAGAGGGTACAGCATTGCACACTGGTGATTGGCCCGCAGGCAATGAAGGGTCAAACACTAAGTCCTTGTTTGGAGGCGGGCAGGATTTGGGCAAACGTTTGATTCAAAATATGTTATAATGGCCTGTGTTAATTAGAGTCAGCAAGTGAACTATTGAACACTAGCCTCAATTCAATTTCATATCTCTTAGTCGGGCACAAACTACAACAGTGAGTAGCTTCAACAATATTTCTTAAGATTGCCTGTCCAAATAACTTCATGCACACCAGCTTTCTGAAGAACAGCTTCAAAGTCTTGCTTTAGTTTTGAAAGGCAAATGACATCTCCATGTGCTAGAAGCTTTGATTCAATGAACTCCAAACAAAACTGTAGAAAAACATCTCTGAAAACTGTGGATTCGTCACTCTTCATAATCTTTGTCTTTCTATTTTTTATAGCATGATGATCTGTGGTACTTGGCTTCTAAGACACAAGGTCTTTATCTTTGAATTTCATTTGCATATTCAGGGCTCTGGACTGAGCTGTTGCTTGCGATACAAGTCCAACTGAAAAAAAAACCTGAACTGTTAACACTAACTTAACATTCAACTATGAGTGAGTTGGCATGCAACTTTTTCAGACGGACTTATCAGGAACTGATCCACCACCAGCCTAACAAATTTGCATGCCGTCTGATCTGTTGCCTAAAAATGTTGATCATCTAATAATTAGATTAGTAGATGCAACTGAAAATAAATCAGCTGATATACCAGTGCAGTGATTGAAATTTATTTTTTTTAAATCAGATGCTCAAACCATAGTCAATCGATTTACACTTAAAGTAATCGACGTTTGACGAAATGGACAGTGGCTTCCATCGTCCTCAAATAACGACAGCGACTATGACCACTTAGGCACTTTAATTTAATTATCATTGCAGCTACCTAAGTAATTAATGTTTACAGAAAATTGAGAAGAGGTTCCCCCTATCCCAGGACTACGGTAGGGGATGACGGCCACTTGGGAATGTTGTTTGCAACCATCTACTCCATTTAACCTTCTCAAAAATTTTTGACTCAAAGTGCTTTAAAATCACACCCACAGTATAACGTCATATGATTATCCCTTAGCGCAAGCAGTGTCGATGTGGGAACTGAACAATGGAGTGTTCGAAAAATAGGATTGCAGGAGTATTTGTTAACGACCTCCTCAGAGGCAACTCTCTACGCGGTACTTCTAAACTTATAGGAACATAATTTGTCGAAAAGCATCCGGCATATGGAGTACCTTTGGTATGATCACCGTCTCTACTGGGTCAGCGGTATTTTCTAAGGCCTAGGCAGCCAAGGGGCTGAACAAGTTAAAAAAAAAACAACTGGTGATAATACTGAAACACACCTGGAAAACACCAAGATGTACCTTTCAAAAACACGTACCTGTATTTGAAAGCTATACTTCTTGCTCTTTCTTGAAATATGGTCCATAATATACTTTTCCTGCTAACAAATGATGCACTCATGTTTCAGAATGTTCCTATCTTGTTCAGGTTAATTGGGTGTTTCAGATTTTGGAAGTGATTGATTTTCTTGGGAAATCTTGGATAACATCTGTATCACTTTCAGCAACTTCAGCTTTAGTACTACTGTTGGTGCCTTGAAACGTTGCTATGCCGTTCTATGTCCTTTCAATTTTTTGGTCTGACACTTGGTCTTCTAGTCTACAGCACTCAGCAGTATACTGTGTAGGCTACCAGGACATGCAGCTGTTTTCTGCACAAACGTTTGTGACACCTCTTCTTCTTTTTGATCTACTGATCTACAGAGTTCCACAGTCCATCAGCTTTCGTCAGGAAGCTTTCCTAAGCTTCTTTAGGCTCTGACATCACAATTTTGTGCTGTTTGATAAACCTTGAATTATACAGGCATCACACTCCATGGGAGCAGCCATATTGAAGTAACTAAGCACAACAATACAATCTGGCTCTCTGATTGGTCAATTCAATAGAAAAGCGCCACCAAGTGGCAGGAATGTACATCATATTTTGTGCAGCAAAAACACCTTTTTTAAAAAAAATGTGCAAGTGTAGACGTGGGAACTTTTTGGAATTTGATTTATAGGTATATTATCTAGCCACATACAAAAAACTAGGTTGCCCCCCCAAAGTACTCACAAGGATGAACGCTATGAGATCTGGCCCACCGACTAAGAAGGACGGACGCCAAAAAACAGACTCAATAACAGCAAAAATGCCCACTAGGTGGCGCAAAATACCTTGAACCTGTCAGAAAACGAGAGGTTAACATCATCTCACCAATGCATATATCAAATTTTTATGAAAATCAGTTGAAGACCTTTGAGATACAGAGGTAAGCATAACAAACTAAAATTGCCACTAGGGGGTACACCGGTAGTCAAATCCGTCCAAAAGTCATTGTCGTCTGTTGTCAACTTCATATAAATACACTTGCTAAGTTTAGTAAAGAGTTTAGAAGATACAGCCATGGGCGCAAAAAAAAAACAAAACTGCCACTAGGAGGCACCACAGAATTCGAAGACATCGGAAAACCATCGCTAGCCATCCTCTTCATAGTAAGAACATATAGCAAGAATATATATTTTCACAATCATCCTTAGAGCGGTTTGGTTGATAGTGGGCAGATGCCAAAACGCACTAAAAACCAGTAAAAATGGCCACTAGGTGGCACAAAATACCTCAAATCCATCAGTCATCTCGCCTATATGCCAAATTTTATGAAAATCCGTTGAGGACCTTTGAAGATACAGAGATGAACATAAAAACTAAAATTGCTACTAGGGGGCACACCGGTAGTCAGATCCCTCCGAAAGTTTGCTCATGTCGTCCCATACATGAAAGGAGCACATGCAAATTTCATGAACATACGTCAAAGGGTTTTGGAGATAGAGCAGCGGACGCCGGACGAACAGATGGGGATGAGGACATAATGCTTCCACATATAAATATGTGGGTGCATAAAAATGATACCAGCCAAGCAACCTTCAAAGCAAACTCATTTGTCAATTTCATGACAATCCTCAAGAGGATTGGCAAATAGAGAGTCGGACACAAAAATGACACGGCAACATTAAAACAGACAGAAGGGGCAAAACACAGGTAAGAACCGTAGAAAAGTAGGTAGGCCTTATCCTTGCACTAATAGAAACAAAGCTCATGAAGATTCATCAAGAAACACGGTAGATAGTCAGGATACAAGGAAAACTAAAACTGCCAAGATTATGAGTGCTGCTTTGACTGGTCAAAAACGGCCAACTTGAAGGAAAAAGAAATCCATTTGGATCACACTATAACCACAGAAAACCAAAAGGGGTTTAGTTACCTTATTTTATGACTCAACTTTATAAGACACGTCACAGTATTAAGTCAAAACCATCGACACCACTGTGTAAAGTGGGATGTCTCAAGGTAATAGCCATATTACCAAAATAACACTGACAGAGTGTGTTAACTATCCCAAACCATTACTCATGATTGTCAATATGAAAGGAACCTTCAAACGTGCTCCAAACCTGTGAGTGTGGACAAGCATACAAAATGATTATTTCTAGTCATAATGAATATTTGGCAACAGGCTTCAACACAATTTGGTATCTTTTTAAACCACACGTTAATCACTTAAATCACATACTCGGTGGTGACGGTATGGCAAACAGGTCATCATCCGGGTTCAGCATGCCAGCGTCGAAGCTGTCCTGCAGACCAGCAGGACTATCAGGCGGTGTCGGCACATGACCTGTGGCACCACCCCCCATAGAGTCATCGCTCTCCAGCCCGTTCTCCTCCCCTTCGCCATCCAACTCCTCCTCTGCATCGTCCACAGCCTGGTCACAGTCATGGATCCCCACCAGAAGGCTGTAGTCCATCAGATTCATCTTGTTCAACCACTGCAATAAGAGCCCACAAATGTACTTGATCGTCTACGTACCAGGTTGTACAAAAGACTGGATATGAAAACGAACGCGTATTGGGTTAGATAAACGGCTTGTAATGACTACTTCATTATATACTTAGTGTGACAATATAAATGTGTATTGGTGATGGGTGAGACCAAACATGGCTCCTACTCACACCGTTACCATTTCTCAGGATAGAATATCATTTTCCATGATGATCATTAAAACCAGGAAATACAAACTGCACCCCAACTCCCATTTACAACCTCAGCCTCTGACCTTACCTCAACGTCTGCCTCAAGCGTTTTCATGACCTTTGCCTTTTGTTCCTCACCAATACTGATCACCATACTGTCATTGAGGAAGTCATTGTCTTTGTATGTGGGCAGGTCCTTGGCCCTCTCCTTGTCACTCGCTGCACGCGCCACAGTTGACCCCTGGTGGACAACAACAGAATCACTGAATCAACAAAGACACCCATTCAGAATGGGGCTGGTTTCAAACAGATCTTCCAGTCACAAACACATGTGAGCAGCGTGTTCATCAACACTCATCCACACAAATCAAACACAGCAAATTAGAAACTTTATGTTATCATAAAACTGGTAACCAAAGCAGTCACAATTCCCCACTTGGCACAATTTCCCCGATATTTCCATCAACTTGTCAGACATAGTTTCAAGTTCTGGAAAGAGAAGGAAGACGGAGCCTAGGGCTTTTGTGGAATGCTAAGCTAAAGCCTAAATAGCTTAATGGAGAATCTGGCAGTTGTGACAGGACACACTTACCTTCAAGTCATACTTAATAGAGAATCTGGCAGTTGTGACAGGACACACTTACCTTCAAGTCATACTTAATGGAGAATCTGGCAGTTGTGACAGGACACACTTACCTTCAAGTCATACTTCTTGTGTATTTTGTATTTTTTGCTGAATACGTTCCTCATGATGATCATGTAAGACTCAGTATCGTTGACTGTATAACGGTACATAGCCATGTACTGGGGCAACAGGGTGACGGCGTGCCGCTCGACAATGTGCTGAAAAAAGCTAACCTAATTAGCCACCATCTGTAGTGAGATATTCAAAGTCTGCTAGGTGGCAGTAGAAGAGGTAGTAGCGAAGTAATGCTCCTGCCTATAAAAAGCATTTAGCCATTGGGTAGTTAATGCATCAGACAAACAAAGCCGAGCTGAAGGTCCACTGATTTTCCGCTAGACTTTGTAAAATGCACATAAATTAAGGAAATTTACAAATCAGGTCTAAAACAACCATCTGAGTGAAACGGGGCAAAGAATGGCCAACACCATGGACAGTAGGCTTACCTCGTGGTATGGCTTGAGAATGGCGTGCATCTGTTCCACCTCCTCACTCGTACACGTCTTTATCACATAGCGTTGATCGTAGGAGACGAGGAACCGGGCACCACTGCGACCTGGAGAATCCGTGTTGGTAGGCTGAGACTTGATCAGCGAATTCTGTGACACATCCAAAGAACAGATACCTTTAAAGACCCTTCCACAATGATGGTCACGTTCATAAGTACACAAAATAAATGCATAAGGGAGAAGTGACAGGGGTGACACTGAGGCTTGCTAGCTCACGCATTTAACATCAGGAGATGTACACTAAAGTGACTTAGGGCTGTTCCAGCAAAATCTGTATGGGAGGGGGAAGGCTCTTTTATTTCGTACCCACCGCCCATATTTTTCATTTACTTCTCCAACCCATGACCCATAATTTTTTAATTATTTTTAGTAGGTTAAAATATAAAATCCAACATTTGCAAACAAACTGCCTCCAGGAGGACCTGTTAAGAACTTAGATGATTGACAGACAAGAACTAGTTGTCTTGTCCAATATTGTCAAAAACTAAAGTAGCCTGTGAGCAATACTTTTGGCAGCCACCACGTGTCTCTGTTCACCATGTGTCTATAATTTCAATGAACATTTTTTCAATTATAAGGATCTATGAATCTCAAACTGTCTCCACGAACTCTTTTATACTTTTGTGTCAAGTAAATATTGGAACTTGTTTATCTTACTCCTCATACTTTTTATTTAAAAATCATCAATTTTCTTATATGTGTTAACACCAGTTTAGTGTTGCATAACTTTTCAATTCAATAGGACTGCAGACAAACATTGACAAGTTGCCCATGATTTGATTAACGGCTTAGTGAACATATTGCACTCTGTTCACTGGCAATATGGGCTTTTTTGTATTGGGATAAGTTTGGATTTATCCCAATTGCATTTTTTGTGTTTTGATGGCTGAAGTAACCAACCTGTCAACATTAAAAGGTCAAAAAATACCACCCATTTTTAATGCATCATTTTTTACAGGAACGACCACCCATAATTTGAGTTCTTTCCTGAAGACCACCACCCATGAATATTTATTTCTACTGCCGTCCCCCCCACACACGGATTTTACTGGAACAGCCCTTAGTTATTGCTTTTCGCTTCTTTAAAAGTATGACAAAGCAACCAAAAGCTTAAGTGTCGCCAAGATTCTTTAACAGGAACATACAAGCATTTAACTGGGAAGACAACGCATCACGGCGCGGCCTTGTAGCATTACCGCATTTTTTGTAAATGTCCCCAATAAATTACCTAAGTGTGCCCGTTTGTTTCCAGTTTCAAAAACAGGTTCAGTTCTCATCCAAAATCAACAAAATTTCAAAGTACAAGTTTGTGGATGTTTTCAAATTGACTTATTGATTTTTGCTTAGTTTCCTGACATAACTCTAACAAAGATACTGAAAATTCTGATGACATTTCACATTTCTTAAAAACAACAGTATAAACGCCCGACAGCAGAGCACAACAAACACCTCAGTTTTAGACCACGTGTCAATAGCCCTTTTGTGAGTTAATAACGATAACGCAAGATTCTGTGAGACTTAACTGTGACGTCACCGGAAGTAGGGTAAAAGCTTGTCCTTCGACCATTTGCCCGATAAGGTAGCCGAGTGTATTCTGTTCAGTTTACTTCGAGATTTTAATCTAAGTGTGAAAAATGCCAAACAAGCATTGCTGTTATGGGAAATGTAATTCAGATTCGCACTACAATACGTCCCATCACATTCAGTACTAATTTCGTCCCCCGTATTTCAAATGGGCGGTAAGCGAAATCTGCTCCCTCGTCAAAAATACATTCTACACTTAAAACTATCACTTAAAAAAGTGCTTACTTTCTTCAGTGGTCCTTCCTGCTTCTATACATATCTTCGATGAAGCATAGCTACGAGCTTTAAGCCGACTTTGGAGAAGAATTCCAACTCCTTGCTGTATGTTGAAATGAGTAACTTTTTATGGGGATATACTATTGCTGCCCTGTATGCCTGCGGCATTCAGGCCTAGTCCTGGTCGAGTTCCAATTTCAGTCCGTTCACAGCTTCGCACAACACAAGCTTACATTTTCTTCGTCCATTCAGTTATTCCACAATCCATCTACCACCTCTTAAGTTGTGTTAATATTTAAGGCTTATAATTGCCCATAAGAACTCCAGTAAGATTTAGTGTGTGTAACAAACACTCGGGGCAAAACAAGGGCAATATGGCAGGTTTTGCCCTACTTCCAGTGACGTCACATCGCATAACTGGAAACTCGCAAGTGAGCTTTTACTGCAAGCAGACAGGGCTTTTACACAGCCGACGAATTGTAGATGACTGCAGGTAGATAGGACCTCACTAACACATCAGACTTACCATGAATTCATTCTCATCCACACCAAACCGTTCTCTAAGATTTCTGAACACCAGAGGGCAGTACTCCTTGACTTTGAAGTGGCTCGGCATGTTCTCCCTACAATCACAACATTTATTTACAACTGTGAACATGTAAATTCAGGGCAGTATTGCCTCTGGGTTTCGAAAGCAGCATGATGGTGAATGGTCACAGAGGATGTGGAGCCTGACGCCGCAATGAAGCGTCATTTTGTGATCTCAGTGTGTGAAGAGTTTTGTATCATTCTAATGTATTTTAGTCACCAACTAAGTTGCATTATGAAGCAGACACAAGGCAGGGCTTCAAACTACAATTGAAATTGAAATTCTCTGGCTCTGTGCATGTGCATAGAATGAAAAAATATCTGAACCTGTTTAGACTTGATTAACTAACTTGCATAATGAAACTTCTCTTAATATCGTTTACTGTACTCTTGCTCAAACGTAAATCAGTTGGATCGGTGTAAGTCGGCATTGCACACCGTTTATTCACCCATTTCATGCAAACGACAACTAAGATAATTAGAATGGTCTATGGTTCATTAAATCGGTGTTTCCCCTGCGTGTAAAAATCTGGAAGGCCCGCCATGCTCCTCTGTGGCCCCGCCATGCTCCTCTGTGGCCCCGCCACTTGTAATTTTGCCCAAATTGACCACCACTCACCTAATCTTGACAGGAAAACTTATGGACTATGCAATACACAAGCTACATAGCTACTGTCGATATTCATGGATTGAATGGAGAAAACAATTTAAAATCTGATTTTGAACTTTTCTCCTTGTTAAACATAATCATTTTATCGCCTTCCTTCTTCGAATTCATTTAGAGAACTAGCGGACAGTCAGTAGTGTCTGGTTATCAGACAGTACACATAAACTGAATAGTCAGGGACCAGGTAATGACCTTAACATTAGTTTTACTAAAATGGTAAAGCGCCAGTGAACACTGGGGAAATGGGTGGAGAAATGGTAAATTCTATTAGTTTTATTTTGTCCACATTTACAAAAGAGGTCGTACAACAATGTGAATCATATTGCATGAAATAGTCAATAGTTTTATGAACCATAAACCAGTCCAGTTATCTCAGTAGACCTAGTTGTCTGCATGGAATGGATGACTATATCGTCTGCTGTTCTGGGTAACACCCATTCAACTGATTTACGTTGAGCAAGAATATAATAAACAATAGTAACAGAAGTTTCATTATATAAGTTAATTAATCAGGTCTAAACAGGTTCAAATAACTTTTCGTTTTATCCCTGTCACGTCTTTCCCCGTGTATGGGTGGGCGCAGGTTGTTACTGAGTCCCGACCGGTGCTAATATTTCGGTGCGATGACAGAATGAAAACTGTTTCAAGTAAATCACTTTATTAATCTCGACCGTATGTTCACAAGTCTACTCAAACAAAACATTGGATGTAATGTCTGTTCTATGCTCCAGCCAGTGCTGAGAAGCCTTGACTTGTGATGAACTTCTGAGACACTTCCAGCAACTGTTACACTCGTTAATTCAATAACCTGCTGTCTCTATAGCTGGCTCTCTATTCACTATCGTTGTAACTGCTGATTCTCTTCACTGCAACTCAACTGTAACTTTAACAGACTTTGTCTTTCAACTCCAACTTCAACTCTAGCTCCAACTGACTCACCAACCCGTACCTGGGTATTCACAGTCTGTTATATTGTTCTGGAACTTTCTGGAAACTACCCAATCGTTCTACAAACATATACTAGGCTCTAGAACTACATCGATCACAAACATATAAAAATCTTCTAGAATGTTCCCAACTATTCTGTCATAAACAAATTACATCATCACTCTCCTGACCAAATGGGTCACCTCAATCAAGTGCCAGCTGCTCATGAACAAACAGAACAGCAAAATTAAACTAAGACCAGTGTTAGTCTATTCCTATAAGTGCATACAGCCAAATAATTCAATTTCAATGAGTAGCCTGAAGCCCTGTCCTGGTGTGTCCCGCTTCTTAACGCAACTTTAATGATACAGACATGACACACAATGACACTTCACTGCAGTGCCGGGCTCCGCATTCACTGCTACCATTCACCGGCAGACTCCTTTCAAAGCCCAGGTAATGGGGGAGATCCACATTTCCCATACGTGCATGCCGAAATGGACTTTGCATCATACTAGGACAATTCACCGACACGCTCCTTTCAAAACATGTGAAAAACGCTCAATTAAACTATTGACTATTTCGTGCAATATAATGCACATCGTTGCACGACCTCTTTTGTAAAACTTAGTGTTTCTCCACCTATTTTAATTCTGTGTTCATTGGCACTTTGTCATTTAGGAAAACTAATGTCGAGGTCATTGCCTGGTTCCAAACTGTATTCAATTGCTGTACATTGTCGGATAACCAAGAAGTGCCAAATGTCAGTCATTTAGCAAACGCAAGAAAGACATAAAATGATTCAAAGTCTGATTTACATTAGTGTTTTTCCAGTTCGATCCACAGACATGGAGAGTATATTGCATATCTTCACTAACAATTTTTGCCTGCTGGGGAAGTTTTCCCATCAGGATTAGATGTGCAGTAGTCAATTTGAGCAAGAATATGAGAGGTGGAATACAACAGGAGCGTGGTGAGTCACGCAGATTTTTAAACACTGGGGAAACACTGCAGCATATTTCCACTGCAATTAGAAGCGATGGTGTCACTTTTCAAACACATCGTGGGACTCTTGACAGGTTTTAAATAAGTATAGTTTCTATTCTATGCAAATCCAGACACTTTTTTTGAGGCAAGATTTACTTTGGTTTAAATGGCCCAAATCGTAAGTCTGTACAAACGCGATTTATACCAGCTTTGACTTACTTATTGAATAGGTGGTTGTCAACTCGAACTTTTGTGTAAGCCTTAAAGTCATCAGACATCAACATGACTGGCACTGACACATGGTTCAACTCTTGAATCTGAAATGAACCGATATCAATGACAACATACACAAAGAAACCCTCCTCAATCGCTCAATTCAAACTACCATTTTAATATTTTCCATGCTATTTGTGGTCAAGTTGTTTCAATTTTGTCCTCACCAATAACAAGACAGAACAAAACACAGTAGAAAAACAGAAGAAAAGTTATGTGAACAATATGTAAACTTACTTAAACAAATTGATTTATTTGCCTATTGACTGCAAACCATGATGTAACATTAGATAACACCTCTCTTTAAAATTAAAAAGGCACGAATTAAAAAGCTGGAAGAAAAACTAATCATACGTATCACTAAATAAAGACCAGCATCTGCTAAGTTTATTAGCTCCACATATTCTTAAATCATAAATCTAAACGTAATGCAATAAATGTCTTATTTTCAAACTGGAAGACAGCCATAAGTTGATGCCGTCAACTAAACCATGCTGAACCAATTGACCTATCGCAAGCTCCACCCCCTTGCAAAATGTCAACCAACAAACAATAAGTTTTCCCTGGCAACGTGTTGTTTGTCAGGTAAAATGGCGGCTTGGAAACGAAGGTGTGTCAAGAATGCGGCGTTCTGATTGGTCAGTTAAGTTGTCACTCAAAATTCTGGCAATAGGTGAATTGTCTGCCTCAAACTGTGAAGATACTAAAGTCCTATTACCAATACTTTGAAAACATCTTTATTATTTACTGGGCATGCTTCAGAACCTTCAACAACATGGTCCACAAAAAAGTTAGTACAAGCTTAGGATGAGAACTTCTAATTTAAAACAAAAACAAATCATTAAAGATAATATGCCTCATTAAATTATGAATATGCAAATAAAGTACTAGTTTACAAACAACCCTGGGTCTTCTGGTGTGCCAGAAACCATTCGAGAACCAGTTACCATTACAATGTCATGAAAGTCCTGTTTTGCGAGACTATTCTTATGTAAATCAGTATGGTAATATTTCATCATTACCCTAATGAAACAAGGCACAGTTTTTATTATTTGTTTTCTTCATTATGAAATAACGATAGCATAATACTTGGAATTACTACAATTTTTATATGTTCACACTTGTTTTAAGTGTATCAGTTGTGGCATTTTCTTATCTACAAATTGTTTCTTTTTCTGATTATACTTGAACACACAGTTCTCCAGGGAGTCACCAGGTGGCGCTTGCTACAAATTTAAATGTTCATGGTTTTAATAAGACATAGCAACTTTAAAATGTGTTTTCATTACAATGATGATTAGTACGACTTAGACTTTATTCCACATTTTATATTTTGAGAGTCACATTTACTTATTAGTTTCAAATTAGTATTCTACTAAATGCATAAGGTATTTAAAACAACGTGACTTTGATGGTTTAGTCGGTGCCAGGCATAATTCGCCGAAAAGCTTCCGGCGTACAGAGCGCCTATAGGAGCTGCATCGCCTCTGGTTCGGACCAACATAGGCGATGGTCATTGCCTACTGCTTATTAAGCTTATGTTCACGATTTTAGGTCACCGGTGTCTATTTGCAGAATTAGTTCAGCAGCTAAATGTGTTCACGTGATCACAATTTCGACGTGTGCAAGTTAATATTTGATGTTCAATTCGAGTGATATGTATGACGCTAAATTCTTTTTCTACGTTTTGAGCGGACTTCCATAATTCCAACCCTTACCAACTAGCGTATAATCTTGCCAATAAGTTTGAGCAAAAAATAGTGGAAGAACGATTTAGACACAGTTCCTGTTATTGTGATGTGTCCAGATTAAGACAATGAAAATTAAATTACTCACTGAATGGTTGACACCCCACATAAATACACTGAGTAGAGGCTCGTTCGATCGAAACAACTTCACTTTCTGGTGAACGGCCTTCACCTTTTTCTTCTTTTCCTGATACTTAGTGTTTAATTTGCTGGCCATGTTATCTCCTGTGATATTGCACTTGAACGATTGTAATAATTCCTTACTTTAATTAAGTAAGGCAGCGACCGAAACTATCTAAAAAGCATCATATCTAGCTGAAATGACCAAAACAATCACTTCCCATGAAAATTCCAATATGGCGAAAGGAAACCACGAATTACCCACAATGCACTTACAAATCCAACGTGAGTAGGCGCTCGCTGCAGTGAGGAAAATTTAATTTCCCATTGCTGACTGCATCACCTGAAACGCATGAAAACAAAGGAGAAAATTTCCCCTGTTTGAAAGTTATGTAAATATTCATATACAGTCAGGAGCCTCACGCTACGACATGATACGTTCCTATATTTTTTACAGGGCAACCCTCCAGCCGAACATGTTACCCCGCCGCCTGAGGGGCCGATCCCGTGACAAGTGGGGAGCCCCGGCCGGCGGTCGTGGCCGTAGCTACACATACGGTGATTGGTAGGGTCGCGCTACAAACTCGGATGAGTATTTTACCCTCACAGCTTTTAGGCCTAGTGGAATTATCTCGGGTAGATAAATAAAAGAAGCGTGGTGGCCGATATTAAAGTGTGAAAAGCGATCCGACATCGGGGTGAGTTCATCAAGACCAAGTTTCGCGAAAATTCACCTGACAATTTAGTCTGAAGTTGTCAACCTCATTCCTAGATGAAGTGTTCAAACGTAAAAAGTTCTTCCGTTTAAAATTACACACCATTTGTGTACTTGCCAATATATTTGATGCCAACCTGCACACGACATTCAGAAGTTGATTTTTTGAACTTCATGGAATCAGTACATCAGTACCAACGTAGTACGTACAAACGAGTGACTATATTTAGAGAGATGACCTAGACCAATCAGAACAGGGTTCTGGGGGCGGGAATTTCCGAAAAAGGGCCCACCCAAAACTAGGTTCATGGGCAAATTTTCAATAACTGCATGTTTGCATGTTTCGTGAAATGAAAAATCTGGTGGATTGTTCTCATGCAATGTGTTTAACTGTAAAATTTTGTTATTTTCCTCAAGACATTATATTCTGGGATCACGATTGTACTGAGAAGACAGTCATTTAACGAGATATTGGGTGTCTTGGTAACTAAACGTGTTAGAAGGACAATTTTAAGGACACAGTGATATTCGGATTCGTTTTACATTTTTGAAAAGTTATTTTCCAAATATCCGCCCTTTGCCGGGGCCTGTTTTCGGTAAACGTGAGTTTTATGCGAGACGTTACAAGTTTGTTTGTTATGTTTACTCTCACGAAGTACTTTATGAATCAGTTCACAAATGCTCAATGCTCGAGTTGAGAGCACGGGATAACACAATGCAATAACTTAACTTTAAGGTCGTACAGTCAATATAGATAGATTTAAAGTCTCTCCACTCTTTTTTGTGCACTAAGCTAATAGTTTTGATAGTGAAATCGTCACGTTTTTTTAGCGAGCGCAGAGTTGTGTTTCATTTTCTTTGAACCCGGTGATTCGGATGCCGACTGCGAGGCAACAGAATAGGCATAGAAATAAGAATTCAATTCAATAAAAAAGCAACCACATGTTTATTGAACGGAACGACGACTTATAATATATTAGACATAGTTTAAATGAAGTAAATTTTAATGCTGGATCAGTGTTATGTTCGTGGTTTCACTAGAATTTCAGAGTTCAAAACGGCACTGGTAGCTAGAATCATAGATTGTGTAAGTTGTGCAAAACAATTCTCTGAAATCTGATTATGACTCATGAGCATATGATCTCTAGTTCATATGCTAACAAGTTTTCAGTTGGGAGTTAGACAGCATAGTAAGTAGATTTATACCACAATATTAGCGTCAAATGGCAAATACAACGTGTAATAACCCATAAAGTTATCTCACTAGTGAGAACGATTTGGCGGGAAACCGAGGACGGAGTCGAACCCGGGACCCTGGAATTGACCTATCGCCAGGATTATGACGGACGGCTTAATTGACCAATCAGAACGCAGCATTCTTGGCACACCTTCGTCTGCGTTTCCAAGCCGCCATTTTACCCGACAAACCACACGCAGTCGAGTAAAACTTACTTTAGTCTGTAGCTCAAGAAATTGTCCTCTAAGAATGGGGAAACGGTGTTGATATGACGTGTGTAGCCTCGACAGCCGTTATGCTGCTCCAGAATAATATCCCGTCATTTTTGGCATGTCCTAAGCCGAAAAATGATGTTGAAAAGCCTAAACTATGGATCAAACTGTACGGCCACACGAGCAGCTGAACTTAGCGATAACTCGAAGGCTATAATATACACATATATATTAGTTCCAAGATACGCACTTTTCAGCTTGGTGGCTATGGTGCAGGGCTATCTCAGATTTCGACTCCCCAGTTGGCTACGTCTGGCCGCCTTTGTCTCGGCACCTGCTGGATCTCAGCACTAGCGGTAGTCCCCGGAAATTGTTGTTTTTAAGGACATTTTTATTTTACGTTTTTTTTTATTTATTTCAACCTAATGGGCATAATTTTGTTTCGTATCAGAGGTACATTTTTGTTATTCATAAACCGTAAGCTGGCGTTCAACTGAACTTCTCTCCCGGTCAAAATTAAGAGATTCGATCGGCACAGGGAAGGGCACTGGATTACTGCCGGAACTCAAAGCCTTGGTCGAGCTGTTGTCACTAAAAATAATCTGTTGAATTACTTTTTGACGTGTACCTCTAGCATACACTATGTCTGTAGAGTTAGAGAGAGCTCATTTTGGTGTGGTTCAAACATGATATTGAGATTTATGAAGCTTTAAAAAAGAATTTGAGTTATTTTTGTAAATACCCTATTTTTGCAACTACCACACCAGACTTGTAATCTTTTGTAACCATACNCAGACGACAGAATAAAAATATCGGTGAATCTTCACTGATTTTATTCGAAAGATCATGAAATCTATGGAATCGTACAGATAACTGGACTTTAAGGTACACACCCAGCTTTACATGAACATATCGTATCAGTGGCCTTGTCATTTGTCAGGTGAAGGTAGCCCCGAGGCCGAGGGGTTCTTCGGATTTTCTCTGGCTCCTCGAGCACTTATTTTTTGATCGTCACCTTTACAAATTCCCATATCATGAACGTACGATTCACTGTTGAAAAGCATCGCCTCTTGTTTCTGTCGACGAGTTTTCAAATAGTGCAAAAACACTCATCGATTGCACCAGGAACGTCGTTTAACGGTTTAGCGACAGTGTATTTGCCTCTGACATCTCGTTCGAATGTCGGGTATCACGTGACTTTTCGCATAGGGGCGGAGCTTGCGATAGGTCAATTGCTGGTCGCCGACTTTACCACTACACCATGCAGCGACTGACGTCATCAACAGTGAAAATAGAATACTTAAATGAGCATGCGCAATAATCGCATGTTCGACAAACCGCATTGTACTGTACTTATACGCTACGAAAAATAAGGCACATAAGTTCCATAAAAATGATATCTTAATTCAGTGAAACTTTTCTCTCTTGTCCTCTTACTTGTAAATCACCGATCTCCAGTTTGAATGCGGGTATCGTGTCGTCAGGATCTTTGACTTGAGAATTATATTCAGTTACCAGTGGTAACCTACTTTAGCAGACGATAATTTCCCGGTCGAAGCTTAGCGTGAAAAAAGTGCTTTAAGCTATAATAGTTGGTAAACCTTAATTTATAAATTCAATTTATTTCTATTATATTTAAGTTTTCAATTGGTTTTGAGTAAAAGCATTATTTGACAAAAATTGCCCGGCTTTTCTTAAAAGGTCACGACCTCCGACCCCGGGCCTCTGACATAGAAAGTAGTTACAAAGCCGTGGAGAGTCAGAAAAGGTAAATCGATTCATTGAAATGTTTCTCGTTTAGTATGTGGTATAAATAGATTATTACATGTTATCAGCCGTTATCCCCCGTTATCTATAGCCCTCGTGGATTTTGTAGAATTATCACCCTCGGGGCTAACGCCCCTCGGGCGATAATTCTCCAAAATCCACTCGGGCTCTAGATAACGCCCCTCGGGCGATAATTCTCCAAAATCCACTCGGGCTCTAGATAACGGGGGATAACGACTTTGCCATGTAATAATCTATATGCATCTTGTAGATCTCTAGAATATACTGACGTAAAATCGTAACACAGAGTTGTGTTTGAAAGAGGTTTTCATACAATCAGCTCAGAAAGAGGTATGGAACGCGAAAGCTCGTGAAAAATACCTTTTAAACAATTCCCGGCGAAAGTATCATCTCGCAATGTCTAGTGCAGATGAATCCACTATCCCCTGTGAGAAAATATCCAGAAATAATCACAAATTTCACTATTTTTAAATACGCGCGAAGGAAAAACTGTGGTTATCACAGAGTTTCTAATCTCCCTCCCTCTTATGATGAATGTGCGAACAATCAGTTGCTTGAAGTCGCTTCAGGTCAAAGGTCAAATTTTCCATATAAGGAAATGCGCCGCTAAGTCTTTGTCTTGCAATACCAAATAAGGAGACGTGCTTTGCCTTGTGGGAGAAAAAACAACGAAGTGAGGAGCAGTTGGAAAACCTTTTTTTGAAATTTGAAACTACAGGTAATATGTACTTGAGGGCAACAGATATACAAATTCTTTAAGAAAAAACAGCCCAAATAACTGGGAACAATTTAACTTCTGTTTCAGTGCAAAGAACCACTTTTTATAATGAAATTTAGTCTATTTTTTCGCGGTCTAAACACTTTAACGGACATAGCCTATACTTTCTGCAGAAGGGCTCCGGACTGACCTGTTTCAAGTCAAAGCTATAAAGGATATCCAACCGACAGTGCTGGAATACGACGACAGACCGGTATGGTAACTTAATTAGCCAAATTTTCTTGCAAAGCTTTGCCTCTGAACCACTGATAGGGGCCTACACCTCACGCACAGTGACGCTACCTTCAGTTGGAAGTCAGAACATGATAAAACCTTCCAACAGATCAAAACGCTTCTCACTATACTGAAGTACTATGACGTTGCAAAAGATGAACTGGTAGAGCTAGGTGCACCCTAACTGTAGCTTTCGAATCACGTGCGTTGATCCCCACGGAGCGTAATTACATTCAGCTAGAGAAGATATGTCTGGCAATCATCTTTGCGACAGTGCGCTTCGAGAAGTACTTCCTTGGAAAGAATAACTGAAAATATTGGAACAGAGCGACCACAAGCATTTGGAAAGTACCTTTTCAGAGCTTGTCTTATCTTCAGAGATGTCAACCCCGGCACAAGTCAAGCAACCTCTCATGACATACCCAGTGCCGAAGTATCCTAGGGAAGTAGTTGCCACTGATTGCTTTGAGACAAAGGATCTCTTAACTTCATGGTGGTCATAGATTCTATTCTAACTTCATTGAGCTAGCAGAGTGACGAGATTTGACCTCAGAGACACTGATATCCATGCTGCAGTCCATATTCGCTGCACACGGTGAACTCAGTTTACGTGTCGGTGATAACGGCCCGAACAATATTCATCCGTTTTCGAACAGTTTTTTCTGTTCGATACGCCCAGCATACAACTAGCAGCCCGCATCACCACCAGGCCAACGGTAGAGCAGATTCGTCGAAGTGTGTGGTGCGCAAGACGATACAGCCCGGTGGAGACGTGTGGAAAGCGTTACTCAATACATTCTCAAGTACATTGTGTATTAAACATTTGACTTCAATGTGTTACGTATGTAGTAATTTTGTTTAATATGTATAAGAATTACCATTATAGATACTTTATTCGTAACACGGAAGCGTGCTGTTCCCTGTCTCGTAACAAAACTGTCCACAGGGACTCGCATGGATGTTATCTATTGTCAAAAATGAAGGGATGTAAACGAATCTGTGTTTGAACTCAAAAACTTGTCGCTGTAGTAATTAAGGTCAAGGTCATAATGCAAGGCTCGACGGTCGAAGTTGACATTCTTGTGGTTTTATCATTAAATATGCTCTAAATTACAGCGATTGACTGTCATCAAGGAGTGTAGTAATTCAACGTACACTCCTTGCTGTCATTTACCCAACTCTTATTTGAAACTGGCACTTATTTTAAAAAAGACCGGTGCTGATGCGCGACTCTGAAAGGCTAAAAATGCACTTTTCCTTAGTTAGCACTGAGAAAGGTTCCTGTAACATGACGTCTCATTGATACCGAAGTAACATTCGGAAATTCCAGTTGGTTGGACAATAACATTCACACGTTGAGAAATGCCGAAGCATATCGCTCGATCTATTGAGAAATGCCCTGTGGCGCATGCGATTGTATGCTGGTACCCGCAGCAGAAGTAGAATGTACATATACCGTAGTTATCGGAATATTATGGGTGCTGCGACGACAAGAACAATGAGATTAAATTGATGCTTTCCACATAAGCTCATGTTTTGTAACAAACTCCAGATAAAAAGGTGTCGAATAAAACACTTCATTATAAATTTCCGGCCCATTCACGGCAAGTAGGTTACGACCATAGACATCACATAGTATTTTATTCCTTAAAGGTGTCTATGGTTACGAAAAATGACCAAACCGAGGCATGCGCATTCTTGCCTAACTACGGATTTCTGCATGCCGATCGTCAGCATTTTGCAGGGTCACTCTCTTGTAGAGGTGGCGCTGTGAGAGAGGGCAAGGTTTTTTGATGGCTCCATACGAGGGAGATATTGATACTTGGTAGCGTTGGCACTATGAATTGGAGGAAAGTGAGTTAACAGCTGGAAGGTAGGTTTGGTCCCTACCCAAATTTTACGAATACAGAGACTGGAAAAACTTCACATCTGCGTTCACCATGGACTGCCACTATCAAGATTGTTTTCTTATTCTTGAAAAATGCGTATTCGAAAAATTCTTTCGTGAAACACTGTTCCGTTGATTTTTGTAGCGCTTACGTTCACACGCAGTGAGGTGCAGGAATAAGATTAATATGCAGGTTGCTATGAAAATTTTATTTGACAGCAAACAATACAACATACACCGTTGCCACACAGTCACGAGAAACATTATTTCAAACCCGCACCACCATGCACCTTTCCATGCGCAGACACAGCCTAAAAACGGGGGCGGGTGGAGGCTCAAATTCCTGAGAGTGTGGACCTTTTACAATAAAAAACGGGGTACGTTCAGTGCTATGAATTGTGTACTCTCCAAATTTTAGTAGTTCCTGACTTTTTACTGCACTTTTGTCTCGTTTTCTACTTTTCGGACTTTTTGTTTCTCTGAGGTGGACTTTTTTCCACTTCGCCAAATGAAGGGGCTCGTTTGAGCCCCCGAGCTCCCCCCGGGTGCGCGCATAATGTCCAGATGAATTCGCTTGAAACTCTGTGACAATCATACCTTACTCATCAGACGGTCATTAGCCAAACCTAATTTTCTTCAGAGGTTTGCATCAGCTACCATACAGACCTACGCACATATATGTGTTTAGGCTCATTCGGATGCACTTGGAACTGAATGAGTATTTCTATAAATGTGAGGCCATAGATTATGGTGTGACGTAACAAAGAAAGAGCTCTTGTAATGACTCTTTCGGTAACATGATTCGAAAAAACACTCGTGGAAGCCTTTTCGATACCGTTTACACACCGGGGACCGGAAGGAAAGCAAATTGGGAAGAGTGGCAATAAGTGCCAGGGATTTCACAATTTTCGTAATCACTGAGGCAGTCGAGTTATTTCGACTTTGTCAACGGACAACTAGTCGCTAAACGTTCGACAAAAATCTTAAGTGGTATTTCAAGTATATGACAAGTCAAGTTAGCAAAATAAATTTCAGTTCGAAAGATGAGCTACATAAATTTTTTCGAGAGAGCTCCTAGGTGTCTATCATGGGCGGCGCACCATAGGGGGGTTGGAGAGGGCCTATAGCCGCCACTTGTATCAGTGCTGCGACACCCACGGCGCGTGGGCGGTGCACCACAGGGGGGTTATTGCCCCCACATTTTTCATTGCTGCGCCGCCCGTCGTGCATATGGGAAGCGAAATCACCCAGAAGGGAACGTTCTATAGACTGGATGCATAGTATTCGGAAGCAAAGTTTGTGTGATCATCGTTTTTAATGTACGGTGATATCTCGCTAACACTTGCGTGATCTCACTTTTCTCCCAATAAATGTAACCAACGGAACGTAATCCAGATGATCAAGGCTTTTTCCGCTGGAGCGAATGAAAACAATTCTGCTACTTGACCGAGCATAAAAACCCTTCTTGTGTGCAAGGGAAATACATATGTCACCAATCACATTCCTATTTGCCTACGAGCTGCCATCTGTTACAGAATCTGTGTTTGAAAGTTTGTAAAGTAGGAACAAACTTTAAAAATGTCATTTGCAAGAGGTTGGAGCGATAGCGGTAAAACACCGCCAATCAAATGAAAAGTCTTCACCGTCTGAATTGCTCGCTCTACATGAATTCTCAGGGTAGCATTTCGCCGAGTTTCTTCTATCTGCTTCGCAGTTAGCTGACTCTGCACACCATCTCTGAATCAGTGGAGGACTGTTTAGAGTTACCTGCCGTGGAGCTAATAAATTGTCAATCAAAAACCTCCGGTCAGGCATGATATTATCTCCCAGGTTGAGACAATTTATAATGCCACAGTCCCTAGTAATGAAGCGACCACTGGCAGCACTTCCATAGAAATCGGAGACATAAACAATTGCACCATATAGAGAAACTCCAGGAGGGTTTTGTACGTGTTGTGGGGCTTACAATTAGACCACCTAGCTCACGCTGAGATTTAAGTGATGGTGGCTTCTGTAAGAAAATTATTACTTATTGAAACAGGAGAAATATTTTGGCGTATCTCTGCCAACGATGGAAAACGAACAATTGCACACAATTCAAGACTGAGACATCTAACCCAAGTTTCAAATAGTTTTAAAAAATGGGACACCGAAACGCTGAAAAGAACCCTCAACTTTCCGCCTCACCAGCACTGCAAAGAATTCGTCTAACAATGTTAATTTTCTTGGTTTTCCGGACTTGTGACTATCGTCTTCCAGTTGGGGTTGACGGTCCCCAGTTGTATTGTAAACGACTGGCGTTTGGCTCCAAGAATTTAAAGAGCCCGAAGAATAACACTAATGTAGAAAGCCCGGTCCAGAACATGAATGTCGTACATGTATGTGAGAGTTTCTCGTGCACCAAACGCTGGTGCTTTGTTGGTGAATTCTTTTCGTAGCGGCAAATACATTTCTCCTGCTGCTAAGCTTTACAAGTAGCCGCAATTCCTCTTTCTCATAGTCATCATCAGTTTGTGTTGACTGGTCTGTTGTGATGTCAGCCTGCGAAGCTGCACTGCATGATACCGTAGCAACTTTACTGTATGCTTGGTCAGGCCCAGGCACAACTGAATCTTCAACGTTGTCTGCCATGCGTACATCCATCTCATGATTCAGAAAAAAAAAATAAGTGAACATTGGCTCTGTTTTCAGAATGAATGCGTAACCCCTAGATACAAGATAGACCTTCGACACCACTGAAGACTACTATGTTTCAGATTTTCTTTGTAATATCTTGTAAACATCCAGTCTGTCATGCACTCATGTGGCGCTTTACAAAAGCACAGCGTTTTTCTTGGATGTCATGACCAATTTTAAGAGTTTTATCGTGATTCGTCTTAAAGGAGAATGCCACTCGATTTAATCAGTCTTTTTTATCGTCTTAATCGGTCTATATCCACATCGCCTCTTATACGGTCGACCTCACCTTGCCGAGAGGTGTCGCGTTAACATGTGAGGAAGGTGAGAAGCGAAGCAGCGACGTCAGTGGTTCGTCTGCAGAGTGAATGCCGCTATATTGCGGTGCATCGGTTCCCGCTTGTCCGAACTATGAAGTTGCGAAGAAAGCGGGTATATCGTTTTTTGACTTCCTCGAGAGCCCGGAATGCTTTGAAGTGACTCGCGGTAGTCAAGAATGAAAGGTATGCTGTTAATAGCAAGTAATGAGGACGTGAAACATCTCCGTGTCTGTGACTGGCATTTCATCAACAGTGATTTCTCTGACGAATTCCGGCTTTCCAAAGAACTATCCATACGTTCCGTTGCCTGTGCATGTTCACGGAGCCTCTCTAGTATTGCTTGATCAGTGTATTCCGGTTCGAACTGATAGCCAGTGAAACCGAACGATCCATCTGTGAAGTCTTCGTCGGATGAACTCTTGACCAAGTCGGGATTGGCGCCGGCGAGTTGCAATTTAGACGTTTATTATTCTGCGTTCTGTTTCAAATGAATTATTCCCTTCCTAAAATGATCCTAACCAACGCAGCTTATATGAAACTGAAACAAAGTCTGTCTCATTAGATACAATTTTTAATGCCTTGGAGTGTTCGTGAGTGCAAATGTTTTGAGAAGCCAGCAATGAATAAACCACTGCTTTACCGGATTTTGATGCCGTCAACAAAGGTAATTGACCGGGCACCGAGGCCGTGTGAGCGCATGCTAATTCAGTGTTTGCTGACAGAAAGCTGTTGTAAAACAATTACTCGATTTTTTATGCTATTGTCACATATTAGGGGAATCTTTATTTAGAAATATAAATACATTATTCAAATCATTGTTACTGTACAACCTTTGCCCTGACGGTCTGTGAACAAGCGTTTTGTGTGCTTAAAACTCAAAAAAATCACAACTATAAACAACACAGATCTAGGTTCTCCTGTCTGTATTTCACGGAAGAATACTTCGCATTTATCGTCGAACAGACCCCAAACTCCTGCTACGGACCTTGGTAAATTGGCCTGCCGAACTTTGTAGGCTACGGTACGTGTCCAAATACCAGTAAATCCGTAACAGCGAAATAAAACAACACGTTTTGATAAGAACTCGGTGTATTTTAAGGGTCTCACATCGAAGTTTGATGATTTATTGGTGTTAAACGATGAATTCAAGCGATAACCTGACACCACTAATCCGTGTTGTGAACTGCTGAACAGACTGCGTGTGAAACCAATTACGTCATTGGATAATTTCAACACCTCCGTCTGCCGTCAGGTGTCAGGTATCGCAACCGAACCTGCCGTTATCGAGTAGAACTGCTCGATCTAAATTGATACAAAATAGGTTGTTTTTGGGTGGCATTCTCCTTTAACTGTGGCGTTCTACCGTTGTTCTGCTGCTAAAGTTGTGGAGCGATCTTTAGCGGCGGCTTTCGGCGCCATGAAATATTGCTTCACCTATTGGCCAGTTTCTTTTCAGTTCGCCGATTCTTCAATCATCTGTTCTTCTTTTACGAGGTTGCGTACATGTCACAACAAATTATCGGAACTGGTTTCACTTCATTGTAAGTTTTTACAATTTTGATATCGGAAAACCGAATTTCAGAAGAAATTTTGCTGCTGCCAAGCTATCATCATTTCCCGAGAGATGTCGCAAAAACTGAGGAAATGGCGCGTGCGAGTGACACGAGCGTACTATTTTCAAAACGACGACATACTTTTCATTGTAAGAAAAGGCGGAGAGTTACGCAAGAAAATGACATTTATTGCATTGTTTTTCACTTAAACGGCTGCAACGGGCAAGGTGAGTGTCGGTTGATTCCCAGATTTTGCATGCACCCCGTCCGGTCTTTAGCTTTACATGTTGATACAAGTTCCACGGCGCGGTGACGAGCAGAACTACCCTGGCTGTGTGCCATTTCGGGGTCTATGGAAGAAATACACACAGTGGTACCTAGCTATATTTTGACGACAGTCTTTACTCAGCTAGCTGGCTGTCCGCTTTTTGTCGCTCTGCCTGAGCTCTGGCAGTCACTGCTACCGCTCCCCTGCCGGATTCATCAGGATCCGTGACTACCAACATGTCGGCTACCTCTTCTCCCTCAGGGGTTGAGGTCACTGGGTTCTCTTCTTGGGAAGTAGTACCCTTTTGAGAGTCTTCTTTCAGACTCTCCACCAAGCTATTACCTGTACAGTCCTTGTTAACAGTAGTTGCCGTCTGCTATCGCTCAACATCCCCTGGGTCCAAGGCACCAGGTACGTCCCCGATAACCAAATCGGCCACTGGACGCTCCATGGACATCGCAAACACTTCTCCCGTGTAGTACGTTGTCTTGATGTTGCAGGAAGCCATCTCTAGAGTCTGCCAAATCGCATGACCACTTCCGGTAGGTCATATCTCCTGATTCGACTAGACTGGATCGAACCAAAAATGGTGATGCAGCCTGCTGTGTCTGTCAACACTGAGACCTTTTTCGTGCCAACATACCCCTCCTTCAGGTGAAACTTTCCTTTGAAGGCGCGTTCAGGGTTAGCACGCTTCACCGAAGCCTCCTTACTCTGGGAATCTCGGTGGTTGACTTTTGGTGTTTATTCTCTTGTGTCCTCTTCTGACAGTCTCTAGCCAGGTGTCCAGCTTTGTGGCAGAGGAAACACCTTTCCTCTTCGAGGTCAGTTTTCTTCTCGTCGACTCTCTGGGTGTCTGTCACTGGTCGTTCTTGGGACTTTTTCGACTGAGTGCTTGTTATATCCACTCCGTGGGCCTCAATATATCTCTCTGCTAAGCCGATCATTTCTGGAACAGACTTGAATGTCCGCTCTCGCAGGAACACAGCCAAGTCTTTAGTACAGGTGTTAACGTACTGCTCACGCACTAACAGGTCTCTCAACTGGGCAAAGTCTTTGCCACAGTCGGGCATGTCGATCCACCTGTCTAGGTAACGCTGTATGCGGGCCACATTAAGCTGTCTCACCCCTCTCAGCCCTTGCTTCCCGGAACTGTCTGCGAAAACCCTCTTCAGTCAGTTCATACCGCTTGAGCAAGGCTCTTTTGAGTGTAGCATTGTCCAGTGCATCAGCCACTGAAAGGCTAGTGTAAACCTTCCTACCCTTATCTGTTAACAGGGGACTGAGACTAATTGCCTATTCACTCTGGGTCCAACCCTGACTCTCTGCGTCTCTCTCAAACCTTTCGAGGAAGTTGTCCATATCATCCTGCTTTTCATCAAACTTGGGTAGCTTCGGTTTTACACCACCAGTTGGTGTGACATGGCTACCCTCCGCTGCAACATGTTCAGCTTTAAGTGCCGCTAGTGCTCTCTCGTGTTCCACTCTTTCTCTCTCAATCTGTTGTTCGGCTTCTCGCGCCCTTTCTTCAGCTTCACGAGCTTGCCCTCTCTCCTTAGCCTCACGAGCTTACCTTCTCTCCTCGGCTTCACGAGCTTGCTTTCTCTCCTCTGCCTCAGCCTCAGCCTCAGCACGCGCCTCAGCTTGTTGTTTTTCCACAAACTGTCTGAGGTCATCTCCCTGCAGACCCATTTCTTGTCCGAGGGCCATCAACTCCCTTAGTTGAGACCTTGTCTCCATTGTGAGTCGCTAATTCCAACAGTCCACTTTATCACACCTTGTTATCGTCAGTAAACTCCTGGCGTACGTGCTCGCCAATGGGGCTATTTGGAGAATTCTCCTCGCTGTGTCGCTGCTGTACTAGTGGTGATTAAATTGCGCATGCGTCGCTGTCTGCATGTAAACAGCTGGGAAAAAGACGGATTGTTATCAAAATACGTCGTCACGCAAAGCCTTATTATTACTATTTTCCGTGGTGCAAGTTTTCGACAGGTGGTCACAAATTACCAAAAGACCTAAGGTTACAGTAACATTCGTGGAGCATTGCGGTCAAAAGGGTCAACCAACTGAGAAAAAGTGTGTGGATGCCGAAGCCCCTTTGGAAGACTATAAGGTTACTTGGTAAGTTTTTAGCAATCGTTCGGTGATGTTATCCCCACCAGTTACCCACGGAATAACGGGTTTATTGAATGGAACTAAGTGTTTCTTTTCGGAAACTCACCCAGGACTCTGATGCCGGGTAGGCTAGAGCACATACATATTGTCCTCCAAGGGTGGGAATGTGGTACGTGACGCTCAGAAGTCAGGGGTGCCTTTTTCACAGCAGTTTCTCTTCAAAGCTATGCTATGTCCAATAAAATTCTCTAGAAGAGTGGGTTTCCTTATTTCATAGCGGACCCCACCCCCAAGACTCCCAGATTAGTTACCGAATTTACATGAATAAGCTATTCAGTAAACGTCATAACATTGCATTGGAATAAAAATTGACACCTAGAATGAATTTTACTTGAGGTCAGATGCTCATTTTAGGTGTCGTGAAAAATAAAATACATATTATTAAATCAGTTTTAGCCTGTTTCACATAGTTTAATTCAGATCTTAAATAAGACTTGGATACAAAGATTTAGTTTCTACATATAAACTTGAAGATGAAACGTCAAGTATGTTCTGCCTTACTAAAGTAGTTTTGTCTTGTGTTTTCTTTTATAGTTTGCTAATATTTCTCTGACTACTCTGTTACAGGTGAGAGAAAACGACTGAAACAAGCCGCCTGACCATCTATTTTACCTTTGGACAAAGTGAAAAGTAATCCTTCAGCAATAACCTGAGAGAATTGAACATAATTCAGAAATTCAGCCTTTGATATGCCTGATTATGGACTCCATTGCGTGGGAAAATTACAATTGTTTTTAACAATGTTGTTCTTTATATACTTTTCTTGCATGTGGAACTTTTGTTGAGGACAAGTTATCACAAAATTTAAAGTTGTTCAAAGGCCTTCTTAAGAAAGCTCTAAGAATAATTACACACACAAACAAATCAAATGCAAACAAAGGGAATACTTCATTTTGATCACTGCACATTTCTAGAGGTCAACAGGAAAACGACAATTCGCAAGCGTAGTCGCTAATCATTTCAGCTTTATAAAGAATAAGCACAACTGCACTGTATGGGGCTTTAAAACTGAGGAAATGTTGTGGTTTCAATAATTAATGACAAACTTACCTTTTGATGAAAAATTTATTCAATCATCAAAGTGTAACATTAACGGGTTTTCTACTGACAATAAGACAATCGACACAGTCACTGAATGTCATTTCCCCATAATGTGTACCAAATTGAAAAGTTTTTACCATTAGTATAAAGCCTTTCTTCTGAAAGAAAATGTTAATGTCACGCAGTGAGAAAGGACAGGTATTTATACCAGATGCTTTTGGTTTTCATTTCACAGAAATCTAGTTTCAATAGCCTATATACGTGCTTGTAAAAAAGGTCCAGTTTCGGCACGTGGCTTTCCTCCAGGTTACCTCATTCAGCCTCAATTAGGTCCTTGAAGGTAAACACAACAGCATATAACTTGACTCGTTTTGTGCCCAAAATCTGACCCTGAACTAGACCAGTGTCACTACGTCTTCTTTAGCTTCAATCCAGCATGTTTCTTCCAGGAAAGGAAATAAGCTATTGTCCACACATGACTTATTGCCTTTGAAAGGGTATCCTCACCAACGAGGCTGACTTGTGTAGCAGTAGATATAGTTCCTCTTCATACACAAACAACACATTGTCTTATGGTAACTTCGTACTGAGATTCACATTTCACCAAGGCCACTGACATGTACATTGCGCAATGCAGCACTAATGGTGTGTGGAAATGCTGTGGGAAGAGAAAGGAGTAACAAAGCTTGTTCGTTGTCTCCGATGAAGAAAGTAGGCTTTAACAACAGATCTACACTGTATGGGAAGATCTTGCTGGGTAGCTGCAGTCAACTGCTTAAAGCCAATTTTTGTCCATTCAGGGTCGATGCAGAAGCGATGCATATCTCCTCTGCACGGTACAATCCCTCAAACCTAAAAAACAAAGGTCACGTGAAAACAGACATGATAGAATTTCATTTCAACGTGTAATAAATTTCCGGAAGACATAGGATAGGGAGTAAACAAATAGTCTAATGGATATTTACGTACCCTTTGCCATGGCATTGGGCTTTGATTGTAATCTCACTAACCCATATCGAGTTAAACATTCAGCATTCATTGATGTAACTGTCACTGATAAACCTGTTTGAAATCATTCCAAACAATAATACGGCTTTGATGTACGAAAAGATCTCGAGTGCTACGTCAAGTATCGTAACACGCATCACAACAAAGATTAACCCGACTGTCGACTGTCGCAAAGTCGACATCGGCGAGTATCTCAGTTAACTGGCATCAGTAGAATAAACATGGAATAATCGTTAAAATAATCACAAACCTTACCTTTGTATAAGGTCGTGCTTACTTTCTCTCATAGAAGCACCCTTTTCACTCAATCTCAGATTCAGTTTGCACACCTACAAGCCATTTCACCATGTATTTAAAGGGCTCGCGAAATCGAGGCTGTTAATCTATCACCACTAGTACACGCGCGCCCTCTAGTTAATGAAAATTTTCTGAATAGCCCCATTGTCACGTCTTTCCCCTTTTGTGGGTGGGCGCAGGTTGTTACAGACCGGTGCTAATAGCTTTCTGTGCGACGATAGACTGAAGACTGGTTCGATTTAATCCTATCTCGACAGTATGTTCACAAACCTACTCAAACAAAACGTCCGACGTAATGTCTTTTCTATGCTCCAGCCAGTGCTGCGAAGCCTTGACTTGTGATGAACTTCTGAGACACTTCCAGCAACTGTTACAATCGTTCTTTCACTAACCTCGTGTCTTTATAGCTGGATCTCTATTGACTATCGCTGTAACTGCCGATTCTCTTCACTGCAACTCAACTGTAATTCTCTCAACTTTTAACTGTTAACTGCTTTTCTGCTTTTCTTCGATTGCTGAACTGCTTAACTAACTAATACAAACCAGTTCTTGTGTATTTATAGACTAATGCAATGTTCTAGAACTTTGCATCTATTCAAGCACGTTCTAGAACTTTCCGGAATCTACCCAATCATTCTACAAACATTACTAGTCTCTTGAATATTCCGGACCTCAATTAATCACTGTCATGCTAGACTCTTCTACAAAGTTCCACACTACTCTGTAGCAAACAAATTGCATCATCACTGTACGTAACTCAGGGGTCATGCCAATCAAATTGGACAACAAAACAAAACAAAACAATACAACTAAAAACAGTGACAGTTCATGTTCTGACACCTCCTCCCCCCGTTCGCCGGATGCCACCATTTTTGTACTGAAACTCCCTGGCACGTCCGCTATAGGTGAGGGGGGGGGGGGCAATCCCAGGGATGCAGCCATCAGGATTTGAGTGACCGTGAACCAGCAAAATTTCACGGAGAATAAGAATGGGACTAGGACCAGCGCACTGACGGGTTTCTAAGAGCTGCCGCAAGTAAATGTGAGATCTAACAGTGTGAAATTACGAAATTCGATGAACTAAAGCTAGTCGCAGGTCAGCTCAGCTATGATTCACTTGAGACAGGCAGCTTAGCTCGTACTTAAGTATCCGTCTGTGGTGGCTCTAAGGACAAGATTCCTTTTATTATGATCCAGTTTCGGGAAAAGTTCATTTTACTATCGTCATTCTTTGAAAGATTTTTTTAAAAGGTCAGGTCCCTGGGGTTCCTGGTATAGTACCTTAGGGGCTGTTTCAAAACCCCTTGTTGAAACACGGCCGGTAGTCCAGTTTCTGGTGGCTGCCCGGGGAAAATGATACAGAGTGTGTCCCAAAAATGTACACACTTTAACGCCTGGAGTTCAAAATCAGTTCTCGTGGATCAATGAGATTCTGCGTGGGCCTATTGCATGGTTGTACCTTATTTTTAACATGACGTGCTCTGTCTGTACAATAAGCACGGGAATGACAAGCAAACGATTCAGTTTTGAAGAACAAAGATTCACTGGGCAATACTACTGGAAACTAAAACCATCAAGGAAGTGCGAAGACAACCTTTCCCAGTTAATGAGCAATGAGTTTAATTCTATTTATTTAAGGACTTAAACTTTTGTTTACTTCTTACGACATTAGCTTCTAATTGTCAAAAATAATCTATGAATCTGTCGATTTTCGTAGATACATCTGACGAATTTGTTTTTCAAAACGGAATGTTACAAGCAGTTTCTGCAAGCATGCTCACCTATTTTTGACGGGCAACCGGGGAACATGGGAGATGGGGCATTCGTATTAAAGTGTATTTTTGCTCATTTCAGAGGTACCTATAACGGTTCACGAGTTAAGATTAAACTCCAAAAAACGCTGAAGTCTTTGTTTGTGAGTGCGAGTACTTTGAGTAACCCCGTTCGACATGTACACGTTCAATCACAAATTGTTGCCCCGACAGTCTTTTCCACATGTGCAAATTCTTTACAAACAACTCCTAGTAACGTTCTTCAAAAGAAACACTATTTCTGTGATACTATGAGAAAAGTAACATTATTTTATAACTAACCATCGGAAATAGTTCATAAATAGTGGTCTTTACGTTCTTCAAAATTCCACCCTTTGTATTTGTCACATTTTTAGTTATTAACATCGAATTTCTTAATACTGCTGTGCTGTGCAAGAATGTTTTTTGTTTTTGATGAATTTGGAATCTCAACTTCCTCTCGTGAATATTTGGCAGTGTCGGATTTACATGTGTAGCTGGACAAAGGGACAATTTCTCCGAACCACTCCACTGAGAGAGGGTCCCGTCTGAAATGGGACACCTTAAGATGAAAGGATAATCATCATTTAGCTTGAAAAATAGTGACAGTTCATTCCATAGTCGCGTGACCCTGCAAGAAATGACCTTCCTTAACATGAAAGCCGGGTGGCCACTTGAATGTCATCAATGGGCCGCTCAAGGGTTTGGCCCCTAAAAATGAAAAGACCTATATGTTCAAAAACCAGGAAAAGCGCTGCAATTGATGTTATCTGTCATCATTTTTTTCTCAAGTGATATACAATTTTGAGAGAAAAAAAATAGAACGACACTTGTCTCCGTTGTACTTTGCCAGAGAGGGGCCTCTGGAAAAATATAGTTTTGCATTCGCAAAATTGTCTCATTGAATTTAAGAATTTTTCGATTTTTCGAAATACATGTGTGAATGATTAAGGGCACGTTTTCAAGTGCTTTTAGACGACCTATGCTGCAAAAACGGAGACTCTAAGAACAATGTCCTGGCCAAGGCCCTCAGAGGATAAACCATGCATTCATACCGAGTTGTCAAATTTTCTCTTGAATTTTCTTTCTTATTCGTATTCGCAGTCTGTCTTTTCTCTACTGTCCCCGGCCCCTCCCCTATATCGGTTGCCACGGTTTAACCCTAACGCCTGCAAACTTTTTGGGGGTCATATGTATTGAGATTTGTGTTTGATATGTACGGCTGAAGTGAAGCTCACGTGGAAATCCTAGTCTCGAGTGTCACACCTTGAAATATTATGTATAGTGCAGCGCTCGACGCTTAGGTTAACACCAAGCCGCATTTGGCGAATTTGATTTTTACAGGAAAGGAAACCAACAAACAGTGTTACAATTCTATTTCGCAATGTGAAAATGGTTCTAAGTAGCAACATAAAACCGTGGCTAAACCTCGCCCCAGCTCGGTCATTTCTCGACCAATCTCTCAGCGCCATTCTCTTAGTATTTCTTTCTGTGCCCTTCGAAAATTCTCCACGTTTTCTCATTGTTCTGTATTTTTTTACACAACGTCCACGTTTTAACAGCCCCTTTCGATGAAGCCGCGTTGACTTAATTCAGCTAAATGTCTTACAAACTCCGCCCACACTTAATCATGTGATTCTGAGCATTCGGGCAGACTCGATTAGGTCGCTAAAATTGAACGATTATTCCTAAAGTTCTGCATTGCACAATACCCAAATTAATCATATGTTGAAATTATAAATACCCTTCTCGAGTAACTGAAAATTACTAGCTGTCACAGTCAAGAAATTTCTGAAAGTTTATATGTGATGCCGAATGTGCACTTTTGGATCACCGTTGTGCGTTACTGCCAATTTCTGGCGACGGATTGCGATTTGGAGCTTATTTCAATTTTTGAACATCGATTTCTCGACGACGCGTGAACAGATTGCTAAGAAATTTCGAATACTTGCTATGTGATACCTTCCGAAGGGAACCGGGTCTCAGAATCTCGAACGAAGTCTTCAAAAATTAAGAATACGGCCGTATCAGCTCAGAATGCTCTAAAAAATGGATACTTAAAAACTAAGACATATTTAAAAAAATTTGAGACACGGCTCCCTCGGTAATGCCGTTATCAACATGTTGACAAATGGCCAATGTGATTGGAGGAACAGTATATTTAAAATCTCTGTTCAAAGTAAAAGATTTTTTACTAAAAACGCATATCTCACGAAAAAATATAGAAAAGTAAATAATAATAATAAATTTTGTTAGGAAATTTATTCACCTTTCAGAAAATATATACTTTGTAGGGGTTACAGCTAACAGAATTTAAGATATTTGCACATAAGCATAACCTGGTAAACAAGGTTCACATTTACCTTTAATATTCGCAAGCCTCGGTACTTATCCGCTACACCACCAATACGTCACCAAAATAGTGTGTGCCTTTTATGTCATCCGGATTCACTGTAAATATAAACCACTAGGTGAACCCAAACCGTCGTTTGTGCGGACTTAGCGCGTGCACTCTAAACGTGCTGACACGCTGCTTGCGATAGCACTGATAAAGCCAAACGATGGTTTTCCATGATTGCTTGGTACTAAAAACCGGCCGTTGTATGACTGGAATATAATTGATTGTTCCTTTGTCCATTCCGAGCATCTCCTGGAAGTTTTTTGATATCTCTCCACGACCTTTTGAGTGAAAGCTACTAGTTGACTGTTCAAATGAAAGTATAAATACAGCATATTAAGGGATTTGTTTTCATATGTTTCAATTACCAATTCAAAAATAGTCTTGCAATCTATCAAGATCCTCATAAACGCGCGTTTTCAGGAGGCAGGCCAAAAATTAGATGTAATATACTTGAGGCGCCACTTTTGCGTACGCTTTGACCGAGGTGAAGGTGCCCCATCTTGCATGAGAATGACAGTTATAGCGCATCCTATACAAAAAACTCGAAACTTACATGACTTGAACCGCAGAGCAGGACTCAGGAAACCGGAATATTCCGGGTAATTTGTGGGCAGAAGTAATTAAATATATTCAAAGTAGGGGACAAAGCAGACCTGCCCACTGCACTAACAATCTTTTTGCGCAAGTACGGTACTTGGTATGGCAGCTCGCATTATTCCCAGAAAACTATTGTGTTAGTCGCGAAGCTCAATACGCTAAATAACGGCTGTGATCGTCCATTTTTTAATCTTACTATGGCCAAAAACTGATGCAATTATGCAATTAAATAATTTGGTCATCTACTACATATACCCTGCGTATCAGACAAAACTAGAATTTGTAATGTTGTGTAATAAATTACAGATTATTTATATTTATGATGTAATGACAGATTACATTAAATTCATCAGTAAAAATACCAAAATAATCTACATGTAGTGCTCCCCGCAAAAAACTTAGGAGAAGAAATGGCCGCTTTTATTCGCATTATGCTAATTTGTCATGAAACTTGCAAACTGATTTCATTAAAGTCCTTCTTGCAAACTGCCCATGTGGTTCCAGTATCCGAAAATACTTACTACATAAATTCTTATTTTCGACACCCTTTCTTTATATTCTTTTCGCCTTTCTTGCCAAAAGCGATTTTTTAACAGTATTTGACCCTTCTCTCTGAGCGTATGATTACCGGTTGTCATCGGTTATTTCCGTACCCACATTTCCGGCTCATCAGTTCAGGAACTTGTCCTGAACGCCGCCATTTTTTCCTTGTAACTGAATGTGCTATGGCTTGCTCGAAAAGTCTTCATTATTTTGTTTTATTAGTAATATATCGTGATTCGTTTGCATATGTAGTGCATTTATAGTTTGTAGTTAGTGGTCGTTGATTTTTTTTGGAATGTTACGCGTACTTAGTATGTTAAAATAGCATTGATGTTTAGTTCCTTACGTAGGCGGGGCGAACCTAGGAACCAATATGGGTCGAACCTATTTTTTTTCGGTTTTATTTTTTTTCCTCGTTTTGAAAAAGTACTTTGCTATCATCGGAAAGGTAGTACATTCTACTCAGTAAAAATCAGGGCAAGCACTGTAAAGTTATTGCAAGTTTTGTGGCGAAATTTGGGTGACTTTGTTTGGATCGCGTCGGCCATATTGGAGGACAGCGGGATGAGTTACGAGTTTAAAACTTTGTGTAAATTGTTTTCGCCAACAAATTGCGGTAAAATTTAGTTAGACATATCTTTACTTAATATTCTGCACGATTTAGCAGTGTTCACCAAATTTCACCCTCGCAGTTCTTACTCATTAAGTGATAAATGTGCTCACAAATCCCGTTGGACTTCGCGTCTCATTTCTGGCGGCACCTACAATGTCGACTTTTGCTGAACTGAAAGGCATGTTCAATCGGCTACTTTGTAATTTGTGAAGATTTAACGTTGATATATTTTGACAAACGTTGCTACAAAAAAGAAACTTTGTTCAATTTTCGTGTTTTTGTGTTTGTGGCCAGCGACCAGTTAGGCCTAAGGATAGTCTTGGCGCAAAGCTGTATAGGCATACAAGCTGTATTTTGACTATAGTCTTCACTGGTAGCTGGTGACTGAGGCTAACTAAGGTCTGCCGCGGCAGTGTGACACAGGACTAACCCGGCACGAAATGAGCCCGTAATTTCATGCAAGTGTCTGAAACTACCCTTAAATATATGCAGCATTTATCATTTGACCATTTTACTTCGACAAAAGAGCTTGCAACCGCATTCATTTACCGTTCGCCAGTGTCTGGTCTCGATCCGCACCGGATCCGATAGGCTGCGGTCCCGAGGCTGGCAAAATAATTTCTGTCAAAATTTATTCGCCACATTTCTTCAGCAAATTCCATAAAATTGTCCGTAGTTTGATTTTATCAAAATTAAGGCGCTCTGTCGATTTTCTTATCCCCGTTTGCTGGCTGGTAACAGTACAGGCACTGCTCCAGTCGCACTGACGGCGTTTTCTCGGCCTGGGTTCCTGAATGAATTGTACTTCCGGGTTCGCGGCAAGTTCAAAATGGCAGTGTTTCTTCGGGTGCGAATCGTGAGTGGCGCGTTCATTTAAACTGTTTTCGAGTACGGATCGTGTATTAGTTATGGGGTAGGTACTTGTTGGATCCTTATAACATCTTCTAACCATGTAATGAGGGTTAACAACGCGTGAGAGAAGGACTTTAACCCGGTAATTGACAACAGGAACATAGGTTCAAGTATCATGAGAGTTTACCTGTGGTGCTTGGCACCGCAGCTATAAGCACAAGTAGAATTTTGAATAATGGCGGCCTTAATTTGCATTAGTTATGCAAATTTGCATTAATTATGAAAATTTATCATTCAACAACATGCAAACCAATTCCATTTAACTAATTGACCAAAAGAATATAGGTGCAAATATCATGGCAGTTCATCTGTTGTGCCTGGTACAGTAGCTTTAAGCTCAAGAAGAATTCTGAATAATTTTTGCACATTCAACCTTATAAACAACATCGTTATTGTTTAATAAAGGGATGGGTGACTTCAGTTTACACAGCATATTGGAAAGTTTACGAAGAGTTTTGAAAACAACTATCAGTTCAACGGCTGGGTCTATGCAATGTACAAGGCGAGATAATTAACGTTTAAATGTTATACTACTTGGCCCGGTGTAACCAAGAGAAAAGAACACTTTCTTTTTCTCGGGTCCAATAACAGCTACGTTATCCGCCTAATTCATTTTGAAAGGAAGTGCCTTTTACAGCTATTCAAAAAATTCAGAGGGTAGCCATTGGCACGCAATAACTGGAAAATCCTGGCTACGTTATTATCAAAATTTATATTGGTGCAACATATTCTCCAGGCACTGTGTAACAAGCAGTTGACTAGACCTCTCTTGTATTGGATCGGTACAAAACTATCAAATTTAAGATAAAGCCCAGAAAAACCTATGTTTAACCAAAACATCCAGAAAAGGTAAACACGACTCGTGCTCAGATTCACTGGTGAAGTTGACGGACGGATGCGTATTGTTCATGTGATTGAAAACGTTTCGTCCACATACCTACCTTAAAATTGTGGTTTACAGTCCGGTGGACAATTAGCCAGTCTCAAGATTGCACATGAAAATAATTAGCTAACAATGGTCCCAGGGGTGAACCCATGGCCACTCCGTTGTTGTTGTTTCGTGCAATATCCTGGGCATGTACATCAAGACGTGCCTTACTTTCTTCCCTGTGATAGGTTTTAATAAGAGATCTATTGTTACCACTCTCCATCTCTCCAAGATGTGTTTCAATCTTGTTGGACAAACTGCAACTTGCGCCCTAAGCTTGAGAGTCTCTTCATTGAGGTCAATTCGCTACTATTCCCTCACTATTGTATTCGTACCTCATGAATGTGGTCCCTATAAACTGATCGCTCCGAGCTCCATTCTAACATTCACCCAAGTCATTAAACTAATCTGCGTTTTTTCTATGGTCTGTGGGAGCGCACGGCAATAGGCAATACCCTTTTTTCGGAATTTAAGGTCTCAAACTGCAGAACAGACACTACACAAAATATTTTCTTACTTCATCGCCAAGAAGGAGATTCTGCAAATTTATCATGCTACAACATGCAAACAGATTTCATTAAGTTCATTGACCGCAGAAACATTGGTGCAAATATTTATAACTAACCTCTGGTGTCTGATGCAGCAATTATAAGCACATGTAGAATTTTGAATATGGCAGCTGTATTTTGTGTAAATTATCAATTATGAAAATTCATGAGGACCATGAAAACATGAGATAAATTCGAAAACAATCTACATGAAATGCCGTAAGGAAATTATGAGCAGAAACAGTATTTGGAATACTGGTGTCTTATTTGCATAAATTATGAAAATTCATCCTGGTACTTCAGCTATAAGCAAAAGTAGAATTTTGAATAATGATGGCCTTAATTTGCATATATTATGCAAATTCACGATGTATTCACAAGCAAACGAGGTCCATTAAATTCACTGACCATGGAAGCATAGGTGAAAACGTTAAAGAAACGTTAAGAAGTGCTTGGTAAGTACGTTTCAAGCAAATATAATTTTTAATAATGGTGGCCTTAATTTGCATTAATTATGCAAATTTATCATGCAACAACATGCAAACTGATTTCATTAAACTAATTGACCATAGAAACATAGGTGCAAATATCATGATAATTCAGCTTTGATGATTGGTAACATAGTCATATTTTGAATAATGGCGACCTTAATTTATGCAAATTGACGCTGTATCCACCCAAAAACTTTCACTATTAAATTAGTTGACCACGGAAATATGGGTGAAAGCATCAAAATAACTTGCCTGCACGTGCTTGGTAAGGAAATTATAAAAAATAGAATTTTGCGTAATGGCGACCTTAATTTGCATAAATTATGCAAATTGAAAATGTAACAATGCATTCACCAAAAGCGTGCACTGTTAAATTCGTTGACCATGAAAACGTGGGTAAAAACGTCAAAATTATCTGGCTGCAGTGCTCGGTAAGGAAGTTATAAGCTAAAACAGAATTTTGCATAATGGCGACCTTAATTTGCATGTTTTAAGAGATGCTCAAGGGTTGCGAACGGTCACCCCCCTAAATCATGATTAACTATGTCTAGGCTACATGAAACAGCAAATAAAAAAATTTTATCAGGCAAATCCAGGTTAAGTAAAAAAACAGCAGTTGGCTCCCGGACTAAAACAAATATGACGATTACCAAAACACACTTAATGGTGTTTTTATCATCATCCGTCTTTCGATTTCAAATGGTCCGATAGGCACTGACTCGTTTTGCTCAAAACATGCCAACTAGCATTGATTGTCTGACGATGATACACAGGACGATTCAAGGGCAATCATTTATGGAACACGCCGAGGAATGATATAAGATTAACAATTCTTTACAGTTTATCAGTCACAGACAACCAGGCCGGCAACTTTGATCTTTCCTTACGTGAGTCATCCACTGCGAGGGGTATCATATGCAGATAAGATAAAAGGTAGCGTGTTGGTTGGGTTCTCAAAACCAATACCAAAACCAAGATCATCACCGGTCAACAATGAAAGCTGGTACGCAGCTGGGTCTAATTCTGGTAAAATATTTGAGTGTTCATTTGTCTTCTTGAGGTACATGTATTCATTTTGCTGTTCACAATAGTTAAACACGTGCTGTAGACGGTTTTCAAAACGTAAGGCCGGATCAGAGAAGCAAAATCAATTGAGTAAATTTTTACATCGACCAGAGTTTGTGATCCACCTGTTAAGCTGTCCATGTATTAAACAAACTCCAACATATTCATTGGTAAGCCGAATGATTGTTACTGAGTGAAATTCAGTTGACTAGATAAAATGTATTAAGCTAATTTTGGTTATTCGCTTCGAAAAGAATTCATATTTTTCGGTCTTTGGTTTTGAAGTTAAAAACCGTCACAAAAACTTGTTCATGACGACGTTTTTCCGGTCAGGGACTTTACCAGGCGTAAAGGTTTGTGAGCGTGTGAGAACATCCAGCTTGCTTGTTTGTTAACTGCCAAGCATAGTCTTTTGTCTGGTAGGACAACAGGCAGGCTAATTATCTATCAGGCTTATTACAGACTCCGTGCGATTTTGGCGATTCAAAAACTAAAGATAATAATCATTTGACGAGGATTTCAAAAACGCTATTGGTTTATGTTCAAATGTGTTGTAACTTAACTTTTATTTTTAGCATCACAGTCCAGTTAGGCTAGACATGATTTTACTGGAGATAAGAGCAATTATCAAACAAAGGAGAGCTCGCCATCAACCATAAATGCCAGAATGGAGTTAATCGTGTAAGATATTGGCTACAGGGTGTTCTTCCCAGAAGCGGATCTACGGGGGGGTTAAGGGGGTTTAAACCCCCCTCGGGCCAGGACCCAAAAATTAGAAAAAAAAAGAAAAAAAAAAAGCGTCTCCAGCAAAACAAATTGAATTGCTGAGTCTTTGTGGCTCATCGGCAAAACGCGCGGGGATTTATTGTGCGCGAGCTTCCGTCGACACTTCTGAAGTAGCCAAGCATTTTAGATGAATTCACCGCTGAAAGAGCAGTTCTATAGCTGATTTCTTTAGGTAACTAGCTTTTTTACTCTAAGATAAGTTTTGATTTGATTAGGGGAAATACTGCGGTGCCGCAACCCTGATATTCAGGCGAATTGACGTGCAACGTTTTTACCTCATCTGTCATGCCGTGTCATTCTATTACACTCCACACACGTTTGTAACTGATGTATAGTAAAGTTGTCTTGCGCAATATCATACAGTGTACATGTATATGTAATATTGTGTACATGTACATGTAATATTTTTGAAAAAAAATCTTTTTCCGAAGAATTGCTATTGTGGCGGGCGCCGTGGTCTGGTCGCGAGTCCGTTTGAAGACACACTCTATAACAAGTTATGTCTATACAAGGAATGACCATGGGGGCACTCACATTGAGAAAGTGACCGCATTTGCGAAAAGTGTACAGTACCAGAAATTGCGGGGAGGCTGTTCTTGCGGGACTCGTGCGATGTTCAATAGGCCTCCTAAGGAGCCCTAGTTCCGACCTCAACACCTACCGTCTGTCTACCTGCAATAAGCACACTGCCGTCTTCTATATTGGGAAATTCCGCAGAAAGGCTCACCCGATGAAACGCTCATGCCCATGGGCATTTATTTGATATTAGTACTTCGGGTGTCAAGCATTCAGACATTGGAACGTTTATTTCGAAAATTGCCAGAGGTGCAAATAGGTCCTGGGATGCTTCGTCAAGGTTTGAAGTAGTCCATGATGAACGGATCGAATTTAGTTGCGCATGTAAGTCTTTCGAATGGACTTGGCAACCTCAAGGGTCTTAGTGTCAACTGAGCTGCGAAACGAGATGCTGACATTGTAGAGGCTTACAAGCTCATTGACGAAGTGCAAGCGTTGGGAACAAACATCGAAGATATGTGGATAGCATGGTTCCAAGACGAGCAAATCATTGGATCCGATATACAAATTCCTCGGCAGTCTAGACAACAGAAGGATAGGACTAACGTATGAGTAACCACTGGGGATTAAAATTTTAGAGAGAAGTTTTCAATTCAAAATTTTTTGCATAGTACACTTTAGGTCTCGCGACGGACCAGGCCAGCTTGATGTGTGTAGAGGTTGAGTTTCAGTGTACCTCTGGTCCCTCGGCGAACTAGTGTTGTGATGTTTTTTTACCAAAGTGAGCTTTGTAAAACTATTTATCTCAGCCAGTACTGTTTGGTCCTGCGACAGATCGACTATTTGTATAGGGATAATAAGCACAGGTGTACTCTTGGTCTCGTGACGGACCAGGTCAGCTTTTTGTGTACTCTCAGTGTACATCTGGTCCCTCTGCAAACTAGTCCAGTGTATCTTTTCACCACTGTGCACAGGATGTTTTGGTTACGTGAAACTGTTTTCAGATGATTTGTTTCCTGATAGATTTGACGTTTTTCAATTGTTGTCAACGTGATTCAGCTTAATAAAGTGATACCTAATTATTTATTGTCGCTTTTGATAATAGACTATGAGTTGAGAGCACCATCGTTCGCCAGTTTTTCTCGTAACGAGACAGAACACATGTTTATTTCCGGACTAACAGTACAGGTCTTCGTTCTTAAACGACTTGAGGCTGCTGTTACGCGATCATCTGATATTCAAGTTTTTACGCCCCGTCGGTGCTCCTTAATTATGCTCTTGAATATTTGGAAATTGTCTTAACCCCTGTATACACACCACATTTTTTCGTATACGACTTTTCGTATGCCAAAAAAGGTGTGTGTAAGCAGATGTTCCAACAAAAATTTTTGCTGGTAGCGTGACTCGGCAGTCATTGGTTAACTTTACAACAAAGAAAGAGAATGGCGAACTATTAACGGTGTTTAGCCTTGTCAGTGGCGTGACAGCAAACAGTGGCGGACTTAGAGGAGGGCCAAGGGGGCCATGGCACCCTAACATTTTCCCAGATTCCATTTGGCAGTTCGGTGGTGCGAATGTCTGACGGGCAAAATCCTGGCTAATACTCTATACTCTGCCCTGCCCCCCAGCAACTATTTCGGTGCAGTGATGTTTAATAGCCGCGTGCTTGAAGCACATACATGTACAATAAACACATCTGGCAGATTTAACCGATGTCTTGTTATTCATACAGGACACTATCGTAAACAAAAGTCATCGACAGTAGAAAGATGCATTCCGGCCGAAAAGGCGCAATCACAATTTCTAGGCTTCACATTTCCTGAACATAAATTTTAAGCACCGATTTGTCTGTATAACAGACCACATTTACACTTCAGTCCATCAGTCATGCCCGTTTGTTTGCGTAAAGCACTGCTTGTTGAGAATTCGACTAGCCAATCAGAAACGCCGGTGTAAAAAATTTCCCGAGGAAAATTTTAATTAATTAATTAATTAATTTTAAATGTGAAAACTGCGTGCTGGCGCGGCTACCTTCCCACCTAGCGGCACACAGGCAACGAGCGAGAAATTATACCTGCTACCACCTAGCGATCACGCAAGAAACCAGCGATGAGTGCATCACCGCCCACAGAGTTCTTATTCAAACTGTGCAACGATTAGCGAGTTCTAGTTTGTTTCTCCACTTTTCAAGATCGTATTGGGAGCTGTTTTGGTGTCACAGAGTCCTTCAAGTCCTACTTGCACACTATTTTCTCAGTATTTACGGATCTAGGGAATGTAAACAGGAAGACACTTATCATTGAAATTACGCAGCTAACAGGAGATTAGTAATCGTTTGATTTTTTTAAAAGCGTTTCACTGAGGCAGTGTTTTGACTCGTTCACCATTCTAAAATAATCAAGGCTTAGCTCCCCTATTTGTGCTTGCTTGCCTCACGCGATTCAACAAATGTTGGCACGTCGAACGAATTGGGCAGGAAAACTTAATTGTGTCGATGAAAGAACTTCGATGTCAGAAGATTCCAACATCGAGAATAAAGTCCAAATTGACAGCGCTCAGACTGTATTTGACAGATCTACTATCGAAACCACTACCAGCTGACACATAGTTGGCTTCTTATAACATAGTAGGAGATCACGTGGCAAAATTCTGGGGATTTGATTGATATTTTAAATTAGAGTTTAACTGTCACTGAGTCCATCGTAAAATTTGATAGATAATAAACCTTAGTATTGTTTGACGTCGACGTAGCATCGATGAGCATGCAAACTGGTAACACTTTCGGGCAATTCCATTTGTGACAGACGTACAAGCAGATCAATTGTGAAAAAATTTCCTCTTTGGAAAATAATTAATACATCAATGGCTAGGTATCATTGATAAACTTTCAAATCATTTATCAACTTTTTTCCTATCTTTTTATCTGACTGAGAAAATTGCTTTGAAAGGAGTGTTACGGACATACGCAGAGAATTTGAATTAATGAAAAAATATTTTTAACGTTAATTTTCTGTGTGTTGCATGAAGTTAAATTTTTTTATTTTATATGATGACTTAGTGGAATGTTGGAAGAGTACAACACATCAATTTTTTGGTGATACCTTCTCAGAAAAATTTGTCAGACAACTCGACGTAAGGTGAGTGAGTGTGTCGGACGGACGTGACGGACGTACGCTCTGAATATGTAGTATTAAATTGTTTGTTGTGGCTAAGATATTTATTCAGAATACTTCAAACTTCAGTATTTAAGCTTTATTGGTCTTCTGATACTGATTCAGTGTTTTTTTAATCAAAACACACCGACTGACAATTTGCACGAAATCAACACCTGAGTTAGGCCCATGGTGGGAATGTACTTTAGGATTTTAACTTTTCAACACGTGATTAAAGATATAAAACAATCTTCTAAAATCCTCACTTCACTTCAAAGATGGTAAACAACTTGGATGTGAATGAGAGTGATAAATACTTTGTATTTGACAGATGTTGGTAATCAGTAAAACTTTTTTATGCGTTAAGTAGAATACAAATTCAAAACTCGTAAGTAAACATGACTATCAGAATCTAAAATGTGAAATCAAGTTTAAAACATTACTAATCATCTTTCTAGTAAAATGCACTTTAATTATTTGTTTTTTAAAACAAGACTTGCCCTAAGCTTGTACAATGTGATTGTCTGGCCATGTCGTTGATGGTTCTGATGCATGGCCATGTCGTTGATGGTTCTGATGCATGGCCATGTCGTTGATGGTTCTGATGCATGGCCATGTCGTTGATGGTTCTGATGCATGGCCATGTCGTTGATGGTTCTGATGCATGGCCATGTCGTTGATGGTTCTGATGCATGGCCATGTTAATAATGAAGAGTATTAGTAACAGGACTTCAGTATTTTCTTATAGCAAAGTGTTAAGCAGGCAGTTGGTTTAGCATGGTTCAGTTGACAGCTTCGACTTATGACATTCATATTTTGAATCAGAACAACCGTATTGTCTTGCAGTGTGAAATAGACATTAGATTATAATAACATTACCAGATGCTGGCCCTTATTAGTGATTAGCTTAATTAGCTTTTCATTTAGCTTATTAATTCATATCTTCTTTTCAATTTAAAGAAAGGCGTTAAATATAGTCGCATCACGGTTTGTGCATATACAATTATGAATTTCTTGGCATTTTTTTGAATTTCAGAGAACATTCTGGCAGATAATTGTTCCTCTCCCAGTTGCATCTGTTCTTCCTCTGGTCTCCACTAATTCACTCTTTTGTTTCCAAACGCTACTTCAATCTTCTAGTAGTTCAGCAGAAGAAATCAGTCTTTCTTAAAAGGATTGTGAGATTAAGGTTCCTATTTGCCAATAATATATAAAGTGAGACTATGTAATCATTTGCTATGAAATCCTTTCATACAAGCCACCCAAGACGCTGAAAAACTCAAGAGTGAATGTGTGACAGAAGTGCTTAATAAAGTAGGTCACAGGTTGCTATCATTTAAAAACGTCTAGCATCAGCTTTTTAGACACAAAACGCAGCATAGCGGGTCCTTGTGGAAATAACACGTTGGTTCTATTAGAACAACAACTTGACTTGTATTCCTTTTATGTCTCCTGTTATTTAAACTCCAGAGCACCTTTGGAAGTTTTATATATGAATACCTTTTGCTTCAGGTCTGCAATTTTCCAAAAATTAAGGATATCTTTACAAACACAGGTCAGCGACTAAAACAATCAACAAGTTCATTAAATTAGCATTTTGTTTTATTTACATTTTATAATTTTGTCCAACTGTCTAATTTTTTTAACAAGTTGAATTCTATTAAGAATAACTAGGTGACACTGTGAAGTACAACTTTTCAGCAAATACTTTTGAAGTTCAAAAAGTTCAACACATCTAGTTTAAATCCGTAACAACTTCTCGACTTGATTTTATTGCTTTTTTGTAATATTTAATCGTTTTTATGGTTCTTAGGTGTGAGAAAAATTTCGTCTTATGCAAGTTTAGAAAGTGAAAATATCTTGTCCCTAATGTAACACGTGATCAGTGCAACTCGCAGACGGCTTAAAGACATTGGTCGGTGATCTCTTTGAGATATGTCAGAATCATCGAGCATTGGTTAAAACGTGTGAAAGCTCAGAATGGCAGGTACGTCAGAATTGGTTATATATATTCGATTTCAGCTTGCAGAACAAGGAAAAGCTTATTGGGGACTAGAAGTTGTTGGTTTATTGTTTACTTCATATTTTGGCTCTAACATCAATCAAGCTAATAACTCCAACCAGTCACGTCGCATGAATTTGTAGACAAAACGATTGTCCGCTACCACCCCGGTCCCGCAAACACTGGTTGTGAAAAGGAGAGTTAACATAGTTTTACGATGTTAGTGGCGCACTTGGATTGCAGATTAAAAATACGCAGACAACGAAAGAGGACAAGTGCTCGTCCCTGTTAAAAGCATCTAGTAGACTTCACGATCAAATGAATATACGTCTGCGCTGGATAAACAATGGACTATTATTAAGTATCGTTGGATAAACTAGAATAAATTGTCTTCCCTAGAATTTCACAAATATTTGTTTTTGAATAGCATCCAATGCGAATAAACCATTAAATGCAGAGCTATAGATGCGGACTTTGGAAATGTCAACCAAGGACCCTTAATTGTAAACTGGATACTAAAATAATGAAAAATGCGTGAAAATGTTTTTCTCACTGTCAATTGCGCTATGAAATAGCTTACCGTAGTGCCCAATGTTGTCACCGAACGTAGAAGTGCAATGTAAAACTACTGAAGTTCACCTGTGGTGTGGGAATCGATTAGACCCGTACCTTTTTCAATGAAGCGTGAGCTGGCGCAATCTAGGAATGGGTTTAAGGGAGTGGTAGTGAGGATATTCCGCAGTGTCCAACAGATTATTTGTTACCTCAGGGCTCCGTCTGAAAGTACAGCTAAGTATTATGGCAACAGCTTTAACGACATGGGATCAAAAACACAGTGGAGAATCTGTCTGAAGTACGCTTGCAAAAGACTTTCGCCATATTGGCTTCTCGCTTCGCGATGGTAGCTACGTGACTTGGACTAACAAGGCTGGGGAGACGTTTCAACAGCAGAGGGTTTTATACTGTGAAAGCCTTTATTTACAGTCCAAGCATAGCGTAAACTGAAAACAAGAAAAGAACAACCACTGACCAAAATCGTTATACAGGAATAATGGTACAAAAATACACTATGAACACAAACTGTCGTTATTCGAAGCACTTACAGAAACGGTGCAATTTACAGATACATTAGACAACCTTAAAAATTTGCATGAATATCAGGGCAGCTAAGGATTGGCTACCCTAAAAGTCACAAACACGACAAAAATTACAAGGAGTCTTATCAGCCGCTCGACCCGGCAGATCACATCGAGTTGCTGATCGGAGTGCTCGTGGTCCAACACTCTACTAAATAGTCCCAAAAACTTGTTATAAGCGTAGCGCAAATAATTCTAAAGTCCTTTTTTGCATAAACACCATTCATTATATCTTGATGGCCCTTCGTGCAAAAGTGAAAATTTCAAAAACAATTCCTAACATTGGTTTGGAGAACAGTGAATAAAGCGTTTCATATGAACCCAATCCACCATTTCTGAGATATGACGTTCTCAAGTTAGCCAAATATGGACCTTTTGCTATTGTCCTGTACGTAGCCTTAAGACGTGGCCTGTATATGTAGGGATGATCACTGAAGGTAGGTATCGTCATATAGCCTGGGTAGAAAGCGTTTGCTAGAGCTGTAATATAAAACAGTTTGAAAACAAGTACATTTTTACTGGAATGGCGTGAGAATGAAGACATGCGCCATGACATCACGTGGTCGTACACATGGAATTGTGTTATCATTTCCGTCTTGTTTCCTGACGATGGGTTCTTGATCAAAGTCGACGATGATCGTTTTTAGTTTGCTCTATTTAACAGTACGCTCTACTAGGTAATCCCCGTTCAACCAAGTAAACTTGGCAACGTATGTGACTCATTCTTACAGGCCACTTTATTGGTTGTTGCGCGGGCTGGGACTTTGTTCGAGTTGAAACTTCTCAAATTCGATAACTTTGAAGGGAAAGTTGCCACAGGGCACTGTTGTGAGACCTACGGAACTGGGACATGCAGAAAGGGACTTCTCAACTTACGAAAATGCGATCACGAGTTCACAGTATGCATCGATGAACCAACTACGTGAGTAACTAAGGGAGTGTGACGAACGCTTGAAAAGTTTTGTGTCGTCGTTTAGCTCAAGTCAATGATGGAAAGTTTAGGCCCCTTGCTGTAATAATAATTTATTGTGATATTTTCGTTTTATTTTCTTCAGTACGAACTCGAGATAAGTTTGCATTTGGTGGCTCCTTATAGATTAGAGCTCAGTACTTCAATGTCTAGTTAGCACCCGATATTTTCGAGATCGCACTCGAATTTGTACCTTTAACTTTGGGTCAACAAGTGCAAATTAAGGTTGCATATTCATCTACAAAAGCCGTGATATGCTCGAGCACAGAACAATTGACGTTTATATTTAAATTGTATAAAAGTGAAACAGTAAACAACGAAGTTATGTTGGAATTCGAATTTAAGTGCAGAGATTAGACACCAGGCCATAGGAGCCGGGTGGGCAATCACTAGTTCCCCAAGAAAACGTCATAATATTTCACGACCTAAGTAATTAGAGACGCTATGGATACCTTGTTTGTAGGTTTCATCCTACTGCATTACATTAAAAATTCAAACATCTTTCCCTGTGTTAAAGCTAGATGTAAAATAATCTATTATAAACTTCCCTTGTGTTAAGATTTAGCTTGATTTAGTTCACTTACCGGTAGAAATTGATCTCGGGTTCTCGGTTGGATGTCGACTTGGGAAAAACTAGCAGTTAGTAATAGTTTCAGACCATAGGCAGCGCATGAATTCGTCATCACCAGCCCGGCCAGGACAAGTTGCAAAGCTTTTTTCTTTTTATATTTTGAATAACTTGAAAGTTGAACACATCAGTTCTCAAGACCAATGTAATCATGTTCTGCTACCGGGGCCTAATATTTTACATGTATACTCTAAATTATTTTTGACATATCAGTTCTGTTCTACTTTTGTGTGATAGATACCAAGATGCGTGAAAGTGTCTATTACTCTGTGCTCGAGTGTATTATAGTTTACACGGATAACTGTCTAATCCTGGTTTTCACTTGATAGTGCCAGCCTTTTAAAAAGCAATATCGACTTTTTACGTGGAATCTCAACTCGAATCTAGAGAACATCAAGTTTGAACTTGGACTAAAAACGCATCCACCTAAAAGCGAATGTATCCACAATGACAGACACTTATCCCGAGGTTTTACAAAAGTAGGACGGAATAAGTCGTAAATAATTTCGAGTTAGGTTTAGATTACTAAGATTAGAACCTTGGCCCAAGTGTGAAAAGCTCAACTTTCTTCACAGACTTACACGTATTAGCTCTGTTTGCCCTTCGTCAAAAGCAGCGTCGTCTTATTCTCATGCATTGATTGAATTGAAATTGGTTACAATAAATCGCCTGTAATTCTATCCATACTGCCATATTAGCGTCTGATACTAACCCTCCGTGACAAGCAATTTAGCTACTGGTCTGACGAAATAACACACTTTAATTTCTTCTCAAGCCTAGAAAACAGTCACCTCCAATCTGAGTAAGGCTCGAGATGGCACTGATTTTTTATTAAGTTGGCTGAGTCAAGACGTTTTTTATTACTCCTTAAATATCGCCATTTTTTCTACCTTTCGATCGCCTTTGTTTGTCTATTTGGGTTGATTTCCCTACATCCAGTGTCTTAGTTACTAGGCAACAATACAGCTGTTACGTAATTTGTTTTATAGCGATTATCCAAAGGAGAGCATAGATCACTGTAGATATGCCAAGAGTTCGTCCAAGCCTATGAAGGGAAATTCTCTTACATTTGCCGACGACGTCAGAGGTCTGAGGAATCCCATCAAACTACAATTCACAGTTTGGCCGGTAACGAGATAAATAATGCGCATTTATACAAGAACATAAACGAATGAGATATTTAATGATGATCTGTTATGAAGTTGCTCGACACGTCAATTATATGTACCTCAGTGACTGCGAAAAATAATGAATTTCGATCTTACGCAATTGTTAACTGTGTAACCAGAAATTATTCGCTAATAAGCACGACAGGTTAACGAGTTTTAAATCGTTTCACAGTTACCAATGTGAACAATTACAAACATTAATGATGCTTTAATTTTCTCTTAACATTGCACAGTTTGTCTTGTCATTTCTTGAGTCCGTTAACGAAAAGCTTTAACTGCCAACATTGTCTGTCAAACTTTATGAACATGTACTTTAAAAAACACACTTTATTCATTATCTGTTTTAGGGGAGCGTTCGTGTAAAAGTCAAAGTTGGGGATCGTGATCTATTATCAAAATCCGATTTGGTGGATTTTTTTGTTAGGGATCACATTTTCAAGCCAGACGGACAAGTGAGACAATTCGCTCTCTTGGGACAAGGAAAAATTATGACAAGGTAATTCCGAGGGACGGATGTACGAAATAAGCGACTGAGGGTTTATTAAGTAAGTCAGGGACGCAATTTTGTTGTGGCGGCCCCGTTTTCTTCTCCTTTTTGGTGATACCAACCTAGTGTGATTTATTTCCCCTGATCCTCCGCAGTGTACAGCCACTGGTTTCCACTGGCATTTGAGGAAGACGTGGTACGGGACAATTTGATATTTCAGGACTATTCGCGTGGGATCGCAAACCGTCTTCGAGAGTCTTGCATGATTGTGATGACCTAAAGCAGGTAGGATCTCTCTGGACGGACTGCAACTAATCCTGCGGTGGAAAGCGAGTCAAGGCATCTTAAGAAGTCATGCGACCCTGTAACTTTGATAGCATGATTACTTGGGTGACACTTTGATGTCTTAGGAATTTTTGACGTTGCACGTTCAAGTCTTTCGATTCCCAAGAAATATTTGCAGTTTAAGCGACGCGCGTATTGATGTGCCGTGAAATTCATGCAAATTTATAGTTTGGTTGAAAGAAGATATCTAAACTGACAAACGTAGAAATACACGTTATTCACCTCTAGCAAGCTAGTGTATAGTGTAGGTATTTGGCTTCAGTTGATCAAATCTTTACTGATATGCCATCACAGGAAATTAATAGACATGAAAAATTGTAGAATACCAATCTGATCCAGTTTAGTCCCGTGTTTTCAGGAACCGTAAGGACGCCCGCTTTGTTGCTAGGTTATATTCGAGTGCGAAAGCTCACAAGTTTGTATGGTTCCTAAATCTATTACTACTAGGGGTGCACAATGCTGTAGTGGGGCATAGGCGCACGTAGGCGCAGCTAACCAGCTTTTGGCATTTGAACGTATCGCTTAGGTACCACAAGTTACGTTCAGGGCTCAAGATAATACGGTGGGTTTTGGGCGACCACTACAGCACTGGGGGTGCAGTGTCCGAACTTTGGTACACCATGGTGATACATTACCTTGAATTGATCATATAACTTTCTGTCTACAGACTACAATACGAAATTGTCGCCAGATGCGAGCCGAACTATTACGGCGACAAATGCATTCAGTACTGCATCCCGCGAGACGACGACACAGGTCACTATAAGTGCGACCCAAAAACTGGCTACAAATTATGTCTACAAGGTATTTATCACAAAGCATACATCAAATAAGAAAGTTACGAACACTTCGTATCGTTCACATGCCTTCCGGTCTCCATGCGCGTACCCAGCCTTTAATATATGGGGGGGGGGGCTCGACTTTCTTTCAAAGTGAACCTTTTGCAAACAAAAATGCGGCAGGACTAAAAAAACGGGGTACCACCTTCAGGTCTGTGAACTTGAACTGTGCGTCTGCGTCTCTTTAGTGGACTTTTATCTCGTTTTCTCGGACTTCTTGTACTTCTGAGGCGGACCTTTTTACCCAATTTGCCAAATGGGGGCCTGGGCGCGCGCATGGTCTCAGTGGCTTCTGATCGGACGATTGATCTGCCATATGTATGCAAAATATCACATGTGAACGCTCGTCAGACACCTGATCTGCCAAATCAGAGGGCAGATCAGCCTTCTTGTCGTGTAGGAGATTGCATTCCGTTCGGGCTCACACGGACGGGATAAAAGTGTTGACAGAGCCACGAGCTCTGCAGGTGGACAGCAATCAGCTCACTAAAGCACGTCACGGAAGAGTCACGTGCTTTCACAGTTTCAGTATGGAAAAAATCGAAAACTTACTTGCTATCAATAGTTTGGCAGCGAGGGCGCTCGTAAGGTTGTAACCTCCTGGGATAAAAGACTTCCATTATCACAAAACCACACCCAGTGAAATCCATGCGTGTGCTCTCAAGGTTACGCATTGCCTACGTATGTTCTCTAGTGGCGGATTTACGATTTTGTCGACGGGATCGGATCATTGCTTAAGGCCTCCTTCCGGGCAAGAACAAAAAATGTTAATTGCGTACCTTTTAGCCAGCTATTGAGAATGCTTGTACTTTGGAAAATATAGTCTGACACCGCGCGCAATATTCTGTCTCCTCGTCAAAAGGAAAGAAATTAAAACATTTTGACGCAGAGGTCATTAACTCAAGCTGGGGAGCGTTAGAGTTCTTGAACCCCCGTAAATCTGCCATTGGCTGAGACGGTTTTCTGTCTTAATAACATGGAATTTTGGATACATTTGTAAGAATTTATCAGTTCTATACNGCTATAGCCCCATTTTTTTCAGTGCTGCGCCTCCCATGTATACTCAATTGGAGCGTCATTATCAACATGAATTTTTTGAGCAGGATACAAAGATAATACAACAAACTGTGTAACTCCTCACAGTGTAAAGACCTCGACGCTGTCACCAACCATGCCTTCCATTAAAGTCGTCACCATCAAGCTGTCATCGTCTACAATCATAAAGGCTGTCACTAACAAGCATGTAGAAACAACGAGCAAGCCCGCAATGACGTCACAGCCCGAGGCAGGATCAAGCACAGTCCTCACAACTACTGACCATACGACTGAGTCAGCTACCCGACCAACAGAACAGCTAACAAAAGCGGAAGCATTGAAAACGAGCGTTTCAACGGAAGTGGCGACAACCACTTCGCCATCACCAGAGGCACTTACGACCATGAAATCTTCTGCATGCAAGAACAACCCATGCTTGAATGGGTCCACTTGCAAGGAATCCGAGTTCGCAATGACTGGTTACAGCTGTGTATGTGCGCTTGGTTACTTCGGTCAACACTGCGAGGTACATGTAATATCGTGAAAACACGGCGATCTACCTTGCTATTAAGACACTGGAAAAAAGTTTTGGCCATAATAAAAGCAACGAGGAATTACATAATTTTGACCAAGTCAGCCATTAACTTCTCAGCCTCCATTTTGTTGGTACACCACTGAGTGAACTGTGAAAATACATCTTTGATGATCAAAACTGATGCTCTGCTGAAAGGGCATTATTGAAGAATAACTCAGGCTGAATTGTTTTGTTAGAATTCATTTCAAGACGTTTTAAGCAATATGAAGTCAACTCTTAGCTGTCCTTTTTTCATCACTGTTTTCAGTTTGGTAACTTCTATGCGTTTTTCTGAGCCTAATTATAACACAATGCTTTTTTTGCAGATCGCACAGTAACAGCTAAATCACATGAGTACCGGAGACGAAGAAAAAGAACAAATGTTGACATCTGTTTAAAAGAATAATCAAAGACAATATTGCGAATCAACGAATGAAGGTTTCAAATAAATATGTGCATGACGAGGCTGTTATTTCGTGACCCCGAGTGGGATTTGGGAGAAATGTCATAGGTCTAGCTAGATAAGAAATAACTACCAAGGAAATTTAATAACCTACTTATGCTTCACACTGAGCAATAAATTCTACAAAACCCACAAAATACACTGCCGTTGTCCTTGACGTCGGTCATGCTTACAAATGTAATGCAGCGCAGTGGACTAAAGTACACACGTGAGCGTCTTCTGTACGACAGTGCAGCATGGCCATCCCATTTTCTTGCCAAATCGTAAACAGATCTACGGAACATGGTTTTTACGCAGTAGTTATTAACTGTTCAGACTTGTGTACTTGCATTTACGCCACGATACATGCATAAACAGTCACTGAATACTGCAACCTATAGACCTACAGTTATTTCCTGTGGGAAAACGTTATGTACATGCATGATTGAGCTGGTCTGAAGGAAAACGCTCACACGTGTGGTTTGACCCACTGCACTGCACAGGGACGGCAGACGTCAAGCACAGCGAAAAGTGAATATTTTCTTTTTTTGTTTCATAAGTTTTGTAGAGTTGAAAGCTCAAAGTGGGGGATAAAATGATTATATCATATATTCTCGACAGTTGTTTCCCCTCGTGGGATTTGTCATGTAACAACCTGTCACAGAACGTGATCTTCAACTGTTAGCAATAAATTACCTATTTAATTTTATATTGATCATCGGGTTAAATGTTTCTACTTGGATTCATTATAGACTTTAGCACCAATCGTATGCGCCCGTACACTTTGCAAAATGGTTGGTGAGATAAAAACAATGCAACAGGCCCGTAGCAAGGTAAGAATTCTTGGTGGGGGTGTCACAAACCAAATCGACTCCGCCAAACTTTTGCCCCCCCCCCCTTCATATCACCACCCCTATCCCATTACCAGAATGGTGCCAGTTTAGTACTGAAAATTCACGCCCGAAATATTTGGGAGCTAATCCTGGAGAGGCAGCCACCGGAACTTCAGTAACCGTGCTTCAACAAAATTTCACGGAGAGTGAGAATTAAGGTCTTACAGGGCCAGTGCAGACGTATACTTGGGAGCTGGGATGTCTGTGTCAAGTAAACTATTGCTGTGAACCGGCAGCTGTTTACGCCAACTGAAGGTGTGAACTAAGCTAGCCGCTGATTAGCTCAGCTAATGTAAGATTCACTGAAGACAGGCAACTCAGCTCGTACCTATCCGTCTGCGCTGGTTCTAAGGTCAAGATCAGCTCCAATTTTGGGAAAATTCATTTGAGGCTCATGTTTTGGAGGTGTATTTTGAAAGGGTGAGCTTACGGGGTTCCTGGTACAGTGCCTTTATGGCTGTTTCAAAACTCCTTGTTAAAACACGGGTAACCCAGTTTCTGGTGGCTGGGCCAGGACATAAGACTTACTCTAGTGAGGTATCAATTCTATATGTTATTTCAACTGAAGATTAGGTTCTAATTTCAAAAAACACAAGACCGTTCTAAGCAATTCCCGATGGAACACTCGCAGACTTCGGACGGGCAACCGCGGGAACATGGGAAACGCGGCATCCCATGGTGTTTGGGGTCTCCCCAAAAAGTTTTCAGAATTTACTCGACGAGTTAACGTATATTTTGGTTCATTATAGAGGTGGCTATTGCGGTTTGTTATAAACTTGAACTCCAAAAATGGCTGAAATATCTGTTTGTTTAAGGTTGCCTGAGTACATGTACAATACTTGTCCCAGAAATGCAGCCGATCCTCAAGTGAGACTAAGTCTACATCCCTCCTTCTGCTATCCGCTAATGGCATAAGAAATGACAGCTTCCACCCGCCTGTTATCTTTCGAAAACATGTAGGTCAACCGCTGTGGGATGCTGTCTAGGAAGGGTTGTTCCACCGTTCTTCTGTAGTACTAACTGGAAGTATAAACTATAAATTTAATTACACAATATGTGAATTAGATTTTGGTAGTCTGATAAAGAGCCAAGTGGAAATATAAACTACAATCAGTTTCTGCGGGCTCGTAGACCCTGTGCTTTACTGGGAAAAGTTTGGCACGTCGAAAATAATTTCTATTTCATTTTCCTTGTGCACAAACCTCAATGAAAAAAGTACGTCAGACAACCGTCATATATATGAAGAATTATAATTTATTACGTGGGTGTTTCTGCATGCAGGAACGTTAGCCCTATGTCTCTGTTGTCTGAAGTGCCGAGGAATCTGTATATCGGATCCAACGTTGTCACGTATGGTTTGTGCGTCTTGGAACAATTCAACCCAGACATCTTAAATTTGTTTCCAATGCTTGCACTTCGTCAACTGTTGTGTCAATGAGCTTGTAAGCCTCTACAATGTCAGCATCTCGTTTTGCACTGAGCTTGGCACTTTGCTCCTTGAGGTTGTCAAGCCCATTCAAAATAGTTGCAAACGCAACTATATTTGACCCGTTCATCAGGGACTGCTTCACACCGTGCGCTTTTGTCAAAGACGATCTAGGCCTATCCCATGACAAATGTGCATCTCTTGCAATTTTCGGAATATAAACGTCCTAATTTCCGAACACTTGAAACCCGGCCGAAGTTGTAACACCAAATAAACACTCACGGGCATGGGTGTTTCCTCGGGTGGGCCCTTGTGCGGAAATTTCGAATATAGAAGACGGCAGTGGTGTGCTTATTGCGGCTAAGAAGACTGTCGGTGCTGAGCTCGGAATCAGGGCTCCTTAAGAGGCCTATTGAACACCGTGCGAATCCCTCAAGACTTTGCTCAGAAAGTACAACTTACCCGCAATTTCTAGTCTGTACACTGTTCGCGAATGCGGTCACCTTGTCAATGTGGGTGCACCCCTCCGCCCGGTTCATTCCTTGTATAGGCCTAACTTGCTAAGGTGTACCGTGAAACGGACTCGCGAACATACCACAGCGCCCGCCACAACAGCCCTTCCTACGGCCAAACAATTTTTCGGAAAACGAGTTGATGATTTTTATAATATGCACATTACATGTACACTGTATGAGTATTGCGCAAGACAACTTTATTATACACCTGTCAAATTCAAGTTACAAACGTGTGTAGTGTAATAGCATGTCAAGGCAAGACAGATGAGGTAAAAACGTTGAACGTCGATTCACATGAATATCAAAAGTTGCAGTACCACAATATTTTCCCTAAGTAAATCAAAACATATCTTAGAGTAAAGTTAGTTAACTTGAAATATCAGCTATAGATCATCCACGGTGGATCCATCTAAAGTGCTTGGCTGACTTCAGCAGTGTCGACGGAAGCGCGCGCACAATTAAACACTGCGCGACTTGCCGATGAGCCACGAACTCGGAATGTGTTGCTTTTCGTGATTACAGTAAATCACAATAGAAAGAAATATTTTCAGGGTGAACCCCCCCTCAATTTTTTCGAAGTGGTTTACTTGGGGTTTACCCACGCTGGCGGTGGCGTTTTCGTTTTGCAGTTCCAAGGGGGGAACTCCCTGAACCCCCCGTAGATTCCCCACTGGATGTCTAGAAAAATCAGCAAGGCCTATTTAGATCAAAAACACAGTTGTCAAAAATCAAGACCTGAATCTTTTCGGTGAAATGGCAGAGGTTTTGATTTTTAACCACATTCATGTGTTATGTACATGTGGGTCCATAAAAGACCCTTCAAGGAAGGTATTTTAAAGCAGATTGTAGGAGGTATTATCTTAAGATAGCAATGTGTGCGTCATCCCCACCTATCATATGGTCCCACCTGCCAACAATATAAATCCCTGAGAAGCAACACACGTTACCCATTCCAGTTGCTGATAACCAAATCATCACTGCTCATCAGCAACAACAGTTCATAGTGTGGCAGTATAAAAAACACTAATAACAGATTTCAGTAAACATGTATTAACTATATGAAATGTATTTAATTACAAACAATACAACAATCTTGGTGTTCCACTTACAATCATTGTGCATTCAGTTAGGCCAAAGAAAAAAAGCACAATTGGTTCTGTTGACTACTTGAACTCAAGTGTGTTGGTGATATGACCACAGACTGTGGGGTAGCCTCTACTACGGTAAGCAATAATTGTACAAGTATCCTGCTTTGCCAAACAAGATGTTCGTGTTCAAAGCAATGTTGGTGATTTTACTTTTAAAAACAAACTTTACATTTTCATCTCCTTTGTTTGTGATTTAAGTTTCCAAATCCAATATAGAATTCATGCATGTTACAGAATTCGATCATTTTATAGAACATCGACATTTGAAATTGTAATGCTCCCTACGCTGTGAACAGAAATGACAATTTTCATGAATCACACATCAAGATTAGACGAAGCTTTCTTGAAGGGGTTCTTACATGGGTGTCATTTACAGCACCTGCTGCTTTGATGGGAAACTTGGTTACAGCCACATTCCATATGAAAAGCAACCTATTCCCATTACATTTGCTGTAACAGGCTTCACTCTTTGGTTGGAACTCTGCGAAAGGGGCTATTCTGCACCCAGATTTTACAAATGGATTTTAAGTTTTATTGGCGTTCTATTGTAAAATGAATATAGCTTAATGTGTTGTTGAAAGATGAGCTAACAAAAGACACACCCAACTTTTTGCAATGCCAAGTCCTATGAGACCACGAACATCTAGATATTAAAGGCGAAGGCAACCTTTTTTCATGTCAGTTTTAGCAAAAATAATGTTCGTTTATTATCCTGGACATATTTTTCAGTTAATTACAGTTTTTTGTAATTTAAACAATTACTCGTACTCTATTCCAGAAGTGTCGATTTGGGACAGTCAGACTATATGAAAAGAAATTGGCGAGAAATTCTTTCCTTCCAAAACGTCACTTCCGGAGTAGAGGACAAATAATTAATTAAATTGCAAAAAGTTGTAATTAAGTGAAAATATGTCTGGGATAACCAGTGAACCTTATTTTTGCTAAAAATGACATGAAAAAATGTTGCCTTCCCCTTTAAATGTAACTAGAGCCAGTTTGACAGTCAAACCAGCAACGTACGACTGTGAGAACCTGAACATCTACACCATATGACCTAAATCCACAGTAATGTAGATGATGTGTAGATTCCGTGAGCTCATATTACACACAACTCAAACCTTAGGTAGCCACAACTATTAAGAAGTCCAAAGTGCTAAGGGTTGGTCTCAGCCATTACGACAGTTTCTTTGCCTTATTGTACAGTGTGTCCACCACTTTGCCCATACTCTGTATGGTCTCTAGAGCATTTTCGTACGTTTTATCAGAGGATGTCTCATCAAATATAATCAGTACTCCCTGGCCTTGGTCCAAAATACCTGAACAAAATGATAATTTTATTTTGTTAGTACAATCATTAGTACAGTCTACACATAGACACCCATTTGCTGATACACACTGTAATCTTGTCACAATCAACAAATGACTCTAAATCTCCATATTCCATTCCATATAATGCCAACCACCCCAAATGACAACTACTTCAAAATCAAAAGAAAACAACCGAGAGAGAAAATTGAAAACAATTCGCCGACTTCAATGGGAAACAATGCAGTGTTTACAGATTTTGTAGAACAAAACTACTTATGACTGCACTGAACACTCTGCTTCAACTGAATTCAATAAGTTTAATCACAAGTTTTACTACGGTACATAAACACAAACCATTAGCTAATAAGACTCAGGCTACAACAATACACGTGCGAAAACAAGTATCGTGTTACCTGAAAACTTTTTGTCAAGGATCATCTGTGACAATTTCTTTTCTACCGTGTCCTGCAAACAAATATCACAGGTTAAACAAACAAATATCACGTGTTCCTTCACATCTTGAATAAATACTCCCCGCAGTTTCAAAAATACCAAGACAGCCAAACATGAACAGTAAGTAGCAATTTCGAGCAATATGGTGAAGGTTAAGAACAATTAAATATGCTGAAAATGCCTTATGGTGGCTGCCACCCCCTCAAAATTGTGACCACTCACTCCTATAAAATAGGCCTCGTTATTTCCCTTACCACGACAGAACTTTGTGTGCAGTGAAGAGTATCCTCACTTACAGTTAACTTTTTTAAATTCAGAAAATCCAAAACTGGTCAACCCTCCCCAAAATATAATCCTTCCAATTTTCAACCAATTGCAAGTTATAGTACTCAAACAATCAGACAAAATGACCCAGAATGATTGCTAAGTGCAAGTATAATTCCCTGTCATGACGCCCAATAGAATGACCTGTCGTGTCAAGGAAATATTTTGTCCAATTACTATTGACGCGTACTGTACACGAATCCAATTTAGACATGTAATCCGTCTATAAAAATCTTTTTACAGACACGCCAGAGAAGGCAGATACTCCTTGGAACACAAGTTTTCCTAAATTTGGTAAATCAAAATATCATCTGTACAGTGGTAGTTGCAAGGTCGAAAAGAACCAAAAACCATACCGGGTGCAAATGAACACAGAAAAAGTTAGGTGATAAAAGAAGTTGACAATGTAAATTATAAATACCAACATGTTCCAGAGAAATCTCCCCATGTCATTTTATGAAAAGTACCTCAGCTGTAAAGTTAATGGTGTGATTTGAAAAATGACATCAGCAATTTATCTTCTGACCTAGCTTTTACTCGTATGCCATTTGGAAACGAGGGTAGTGCAGTCTCTGAGAGTTCCCTGTGGCGCAAGTGGAAAAAGATGAAGGAGTCGTTTTTGGAGCAGACTTTTCTTTAATTTGAGATTGTAAATTCTTGTGAAGGACATGTGAGCAGAAAAGAGGACGACAATGTTATAAACCAAGTATGTTTTGAAACAACTGCGAAGGTAGAACATTCCAAATTTCTTTGAAAACCATGAGCAAAGTCAGCCCATGAGAATAGAATTGGTTTCTGACTGACTGAAACCAATGACATCATTGAATAAATTTTTTTTAGACCAGTGTCAATTGCCTTTTCAAGATGCACTTTTCTCTCACAAAAATGCCCTACACAAAGAAACACACGGAGGTATGAAATACAAGTCCCTACACCTGCCTGCTCACCAAAGAAAGCTTGATAATGTTGGCCACATGCTCCACCTGAACTCGTGAGAAGGGCTCGATGATTCGGCACAGGTTCTGTTCCAGTAGATTATCGTATAACGAGTCCAGATGAGCGCGGACGATGGGGTCATCCACCAACTCGGACTTGTATTGGGCCAGGGTCTGAAAACAATTAATGTGTACTTGTTACGGATCTTTCTCCACTTTAACTAAGAGCAGGAGCAGCCACAGTGAGGAAGGGGTAAATTCACAGACTAAGAAATCTGCTGCTTGCCCAAAGAAGGATGTCAGACTTGAACCCAGGACTCAAACCCACTACCATGCAAGAGTGCAACAGATGCATTGAGTGACCAGGCGACCACTGACCACAAAAGGACCAGTATCGAAGACATCAACTAAATACCCAATCCTGCTCCCAACCAGACTTTTCTATAGACATGCCCGGGGCATTTTATTGGAAAATATCAGAAAAGGAAGCATAAGTCAAATCCAAATATACGTCCGTTCGTATATTAGGAAGTGACGAACATGCATGTATACTCAGGGGTATCACTACTATAGCCAGCAAACAAATTGAAACCAAGAGAGTCAATAATAACATATTGATGCATGACTGTACCCACACGTTCAAGATGAATGTTGAAAATTTACACTAATTATAGTTTTGGTGTCCATTTCCTGTGAAACAGAGAGCTGAACTCATGAAGGCTCTTGAACATAACTAGGAAACTTTCAACAACAAATTTCAATTTACTAGTAGATGCATTGATAGGATCACAGAATTTATAATTAGTAGAAAATATATCTGTGGTTTAAACATCATCAAATTTTGTGTACTGACACTAGTCGCCATAATTAATAACATAATTACAACAAGCAGAATGTGGTTCTTGGTGTACGTATTGTAACAAAGACTTAATTTATCCTTTTGATGTACACGCACATTTATATTCAATGCTATTTTCAATTTGTTACTGAGTATTCTTATAATCAACATATGATAATTATCTCAGTCGATATATAAGTATGTTTTCACCATGTGGAATGAATGTATACAATTGGATTTGGTCAGTCTGGAATTGGTTACTAAATATTAATGTTAGTCTGTTACAAAGTGAGTTTCTCAAATTCAGTACATATTCAAATGGCACGTGCCAATGCAAAAAATATATTGAAAATACTGCCGTTAATGTTTTTATGAGGAGAAAAGAAGCATACTTCACCTTTTGGAACTCTGCTAGTGAACGGTCATGACCTGCTTTGGCTATACTCTTCATGGCTTCAATTTCGGGTCCGGCATAACGAAGGGCGAGCTTCCCACTGACAATAGAGGTCACTTCATCAGCCCTGCAAAATGTGAAGCATTAGTTAAGAGTGCCTTTTGAGAAACATTAAGATAGTTGGTAAGGTCGTACCTAAAACCCCACACAGTGCAATTTGGGAGGACTTATTCAAACGAGTAACAAGAGCAACTCGCAGCATTGAAATGCACCCGCGACTGCCATGCTAATGGTGGGTCTCCAGTGGTGTTCTTTCGATATCCCGGAAATGGGGCAGAATACATCGAATGCATCTCAAATTGGAAAGAATCTGTCATCTTTACAACAGAAACTCGTTTGCCAAATTTCACGAAAAAACATCGAGGAATTCGGAAGATATAGAGGCAGCAAAGTAAAAATAAAATCATCACTAGGAGGCACAGCGTTATTCAGAGCCATAATAAATGTATGGGGAACAACTGCGACAAACTAGCAAAAGTCCTGCAAAAGAATCAGGTGCAACAGCCATGGTCGCTACAAATCAACACTAAGGGATGCCACAGGTGTCATACCTGTCCGAAAATCAATGCCGGCCACTGTCTTCTTATTGGGAACAAAACTGCTATGGTTCAAAATGATTCTTAGAGTAGTTTGGCAGATAAAGAAGTGGATGCCATTTAGTCGACAGAACAACTGCTCGAAACCAAACACACTGATCTAAACATCATCCCTGATGACCTAGAATTTAAAGCAGCAACGTACAAGCCCGTTATAGAGGCAAACCTTTGTTTTAGACCACTTGTAGCTATAAAATTGGTGTCAAGTTGCTCCTTGCACAAATGAGTAGTGAATGCTGAGTTTGCACAGACCTGACAGTTGCTTATTCCTCGAGACCATGCTTGGCACATGCCATGACACACCGCAACAAGCCAACTTGTAGGGCCAGGGTAGACTTCAGTAATACTAGGACCTACACTAGGACCTCGCTAAACTCTAGCCAAAATCACATTTTCTCATTTAAAATACACAGCAATACCTCACTTAAATCTCGCTTTTTAGCGAAGTCCTAGTGTTACTGAACTCTACCCTCGTCTCCTGCATTAACAAAATGTGAGTACTTTGGAATCATTGCCAATTCGAGATCAACTTCATAAAGATGATAAGAGGCCTAGTCACAAGTTGTTTTTGTGATGAAAGGCAGCTTTATTGTGGCATTAATTGACAATTTTGAAATTTCAAAATGAATGTTGCATAAGGTTATCTGGCTACCTTCAGTACCAAGGATTGAATTGCTTTAATATATAATGTTATAAAACTTGAAAACTGTATTAGGCCATTTACTCTCAGAATATTTCTTATCATGATAGGATTTCATTAATGTTACAAGCAAGGATATAGAAACCATCCTTAAGTCAAGAAAATAGAAGAATGTAAATTCTAAATAGACGGGTGGGTAGGCAACTTGATACACTACACTTAAAAAAAGCAATCACAAATTTTGACTAAAAGTTGTGACAGCATTTCAGAGTGTATTGAAGATGTATTGTTTCTCCACAGTGCAAAATGCACTATGATACCATTCAAGATATATAACAAAGGTAGACTATTATCTTAAGGCGTCAAACCTTCCAACAGAATAGCTTACTGATTTAACATGATCTTTGTCAGCAGCATGTATTTGAGAGCTGTCAGTGCTTTGGCATTTTCAATTGAGTCATAGCCTTCGAATGACTCGTAGAAGTAAGAGAAGGCAGTCTTGAAGTCCTTCTCATCAGCTGCGTGCAGGATGCCTGACTGCATGTCTAGAGCTGCTTGTAGTTTGGGTGGGCAGTAGATACCATTTGCTGTTGTCCTCCCAGAGGTAAGGGCAGCTCTGCAGAAGGAGGAAACCAGGTTATTAAAGTACAAGGAATCATAAAGTGCTGTCATTTTGCTTCAGTCTTGCTCACATGATCATTGAATGGTTGTCAACAACTTGATAGGTGGTAGAATTTTTGTTTCATGAGGAGTGTATTTCCTTTGAATTTCTCTTGGACATTCCACCCAACAGTTGAGAAAGCTAATTGTGTAGTAAAAGCCCGGAAACTAATAAAATCCAAGGAAAACTATCAATGATGACATCTTGGTCTGTTAGTGTAATAACTAAGACATCCGTGAGCTTACCCAAGTCACTGTAAACAAAACTACTTTATGTCAAAATTTGTCATGTGACCGACTTTCAAGTTGCCTAAAACTTCAAATCAACTGTCTGACGATGTGGCCCGTGGATACTTTAACCCAACAGTTAAAGAGGACAGCAACTGTTTTTGATGTTATCTTAATTAGAAATACAGATCCCTGGCTATCTTGGAAGTATAATACAGATCCCTGGCTATGTTGGAAGTATAATACAGATCCCTGGCTATCTTAGAAGTATAGTACAGATCCCTGGCTATCTTGGAAGTATAATACAGATCCCTGGCTATCTTGGAAGTATAATACAGATCCCTGGCTATCTTGGAAGTATAATACAGATACCTGGCTATCTTGGAAGTATAATACAGATCCCTGGCTATCTTGGAAGTATAAAACAGATACCTGGCTATGTTGGAAGTATAATAAAGATCCCTGGCTATCTTGGATGTATAATTATACAGATCCCTGGCTATATTGGAAGTATAAAACTGATCTCTGGATATTTTGGAAGTACAACACAGATCCCTGGCTATCCTGGAAGTACAATTTTCCATGATATTTACTGTTTCCTTGACATGTATCAACTATCCGAGGAACAATATAAAGTGACATTAAAGGCGAATGCCACCCGATTAAATTAGTCTTTTTTGCCGTCTTAATCGGTCTATATCCACATGGCCTTGCATACGGTCGACCTTACCTTGCCAAGAAGTGTCGCGTTAACCTGTGAGGAAGGTGAGAAACGACGCTAGCGACGTCAGTGGTTCATATGCAGAGTGAATGCCGCTATGTTGCGGTGTATCGTTCACGCTTGTCTGAACTAAGTAGCCGCGAGGAAAGCGAGGATATCGTTTTTTTTTACTTCCTCGAGCGTCCGAAATGCTTTGGAAGTGGCTCATGGTAGTGAAGAATGAAATGTACGCTGTAAATAGCAAGTATGAGACCGTGAAACATCTCCGTGTCTGTGGCCTGCAGACGTCGACAGTGCCTGACGAATGCTCGGCTTAACAAATAACAGCATACGTTCCATTGTTTGAGCTTGTTCACGGCGCCTCTCTAGTATTTCTTCATCACTGTATTCCTGTTCGAATTGATAGCCTGTAAAACTTAACGATCCACCTGCGAAGTCGGGACTGATGAGCCGCTCTAGCTCGTCCTAAGTCGGGATTGTGAGTTGCCATGTTTGGCGTTTATTACTGAGCGTTCTCACTGTTTCAAAATGAATTATTCTCACCCTAACCAATACTTATACAAAACTGAAACAAAGTCTGTCTCATTAGATGCAATTTGTAATGCCTTTGGAGTGTTCGTGAGTGCACGAAATGATTTGAGAAGCCAGCAATGAATAAATCACTGCGTTATCGGCTTTAGGTGCAATAAAACTAATTGACGGGACACCGAGGCCATGTGAGCTCATGCTAATTTAGTGTTTGCTGGCAGAAGCTGTTGTGAAACAACTCGATTTCCATCCCACGACCAGGTGTTAGGGGAATCTTTGTTTACATTTACATTACTCAAAGAAGCCAGCAATGAATAAATCACTGCGTTATCGGCTTTAGGTGCAATAAAACTAATTGACGGGACACCGAGGCCATGTGAGCTCATGCTAATTTAGTGTTTGCTGGCAGAAGCTGTTGTGAAACAACTCGATTTCCATCCCACGACCAGGTGTTAGGGGAATCTTTGTTTACATTTACATTACTCAAAGAAGCCAGCAATGAATAAATCACTGCGTTATCGGCTTTAGGTGCAATAAAACTAATTGACGGGACACCGAGGCCATGTGAGCTCATGCTAATTTAGTGTTTGCTGGCAGAAGCTGTTGTGAAACAACTCGATTTCCATCCCACGACCAGGTGTTAGGGGAATCTTTGTTTACATTTACATTACTCAAAGAAGCCAGCAATGAATAAATCACTGCGTTATCGGCTTTAGGTGCAATAAAACTAATTGACGGGACACCGAGGCCATGTGAGCTCATGCTAATTTAGTGTTTGCTGGCAGAAGCTGTTGTGAAACAACTCGATTTCCATCCCACGACCAGGTGTTAGGGGAATCTTTGTTTACATTTACATTACTCAAATAATGATTGTCAATGTACAACTTCTGCCCTAACGGTGCTGTGGCCAAAGCGGAACGAATTCGCGACCCCCGACGAGTAAGTAGATTTGCAGTTTCGTGGCTAATTCACCAACATAATCACGTGCACATTACTTTGGCTCACTAGTATAGTATTTCCTTAAGTTTAGTTTCCACTGAACTTTGGCTGGTTTGTTCGTGATGTCTGATCAGTTTCTGAGCCACTGGTAGGGATAACGAGTCAATCCGGCCGGCCGCGACGGGCCTGATCGTTTCCGAGCCACTGGCCAGGATAACTAGTGTTTTGTGTTTAGAACTCAGAAAATCACAAGTCTAAACAACACAGATCTAGATTCTCCTGTCTGTATCTCACAGAAAATACTTCGAAATTATATCCGAACACACTCCAAACTCCTACTACGGACCTCATTGGCCTGCCGAACTTTGTAGGCTACGGTGTGTCCAAATACCAATAAATCCGTAACAGTGAAATAAAACAACACGTTTTTGTAAGAACTCGGTGAATTTTTAAGGGCTTTACATCGAAGTTTGACGATTTATTGGTGTTAAACGATGACTCCAAGCAATAAGCTGACACCAGTAACCCGTGTTGTGAACTGCTGAACAGAATGCGTGTGAAACCGATGACGTAACTGGATAATTTCAACACCTCCGTCTGCCGTCAGGTAACGCAACCGCACGTGTCGTTATGGAGTAAAACTACTCGATCTAAATTGATACAAATTAGGTTGTTTTTTGGGTGGCATGCTCCTTTAACGATGTAGCGAAGGGACCGCATCTTGGTTCTGTATCCACAGTGCCAATGTAAACAGGCTAGAGGGTGGTGCAAATAGATCAATATTTCAGAAATGTCAGCTCAAAGTGGTCTTACCAGCACATGGATACTGAAGAGACAATACCCATTGAATACTGATGACACCATACCTACTACTTGTGACTGTAGGCAGGTAAAAAAAATTGCGCTTACCTAGCTTTAGGTAGGTTACTCTATGCATGGCACACCTTGCCCTTACCTGACCGTAGGCAGGTTACTCAATTGCTCTTACCTGGCTTTAGGCAGGTTACTCAATGCATGGTACACCTTGCTCTCGAGAAGTTGAACCTCCACTAACAGGGCTTTGTCATCCAGCTTCTTTAGCTCACGGAGAAGGGACGAGCCCAGCGTCAGAGCTGGCTGGTACTGCCTTGTCTCAAAGTAAAGAGCAATGAGTCGCGATTCCAGTGCCTGACGCAGGAATGTGCGCTTCTCGTCCTTAGCCCACTCAATGCACTCTTGGCACAGCTCAACCTAAGGTAGGGCAATGACACTGTGTTGTTCAGCTACTGCTTAATAACATGCAATATAGACAGGCAGAGTAATTATTAATGAACAGTACATTCGGGCATTAATTATTGTTAAACACGAATGACATGAGGTCGCTTTTTCTTAGAAGATTAGAAACATAAGAGACTTAACTACCCAAAATTTTTCTTCATTAGAAAAATTGGATTATTATCCTCAGCCCAACACTCTCGAGATATTACGGTGAAATAAGACAATTCCAGTTTGATCTCTACTATCTATTTTAACACTGTCAAAACTATAAAATTCCAGTTTCAGCAGGTATGTTGTGCTCTTCGAAAAGGACAATTTTGGCATGATAAGAGATGGAGCCTTACCAGCTGAGAAAATAACCAAAGACGGTATGGTGCAATGATTTGGAACACATACTTATCGGGCCACAACTAGAATCCTGTGTTCAGTGGCAGACTATAAGCACTGCACTCTCGCATGGACACATGTGCTCTCCTAACATGAGCACATACGAGTAATTGAATGTTGAGCAAATATCTCAGAGGTCCTCAAGGAAACTAACGCTTAGCACAGATGGTGTTTACCTCTCAGTATAACAACCCATATGAACAGCAACAAAGCTGACAGCAAGAGGCACAAACCAATTGTTCTTTTCAGACATATGATATAAATTAATACATGCAAATGTTACAAACAGCAAAAGGACCATAGCACTTTTACTTTTCTCAGCTGTTGATTGACACATTAAGGTCCTACCTCCTTGCCTGTACCAGCTTCCATGTCCAGAAACAGATCGACAAGCGTTCGCACCAACTTGGCAGCCTTTGCTTTGCTCACACATGACAGGAAAGGACGTGTGAACTTGATCAAACCAGCTAACTCTGAAAGGCAGAGGAAGAGTAAGACAGATGATATAGAGTAGAGCAGCACTTGAGAAATATTCATAAGAAGCTAGAGGACTTGATTCAGACAAGATTAGCAATTAAGTCAGTGCTCATTGATCGCCAACATGCAAAGTTATGGTGTTCTCGCCTGATATGCAGCACTGTTAGTGCAGAAAGCACTGTAACCATCTGTGTTCAAATACTTAGAACATGTTTAAACTTTGACACACATGCTTACACTATGAGAGACCATATTTTGTCAGACAAAAAGTGTGCTCTGCTGCTACTTTTGACCAACACTTCTACTCAAAATGTAGTTTGTCAAAAATAGTATAATTCCTAAAGATAGTATGCATCCATCTTTTGTCAAAACTAACAATTCCAAACAAGCTGCATGTGGGCCTTCTGACATATATAGCTCGCACCTAACGAACAAATGCTATCAAAGGGTTTATCACCTCATATTGGGGAATTTAGGCGATTGTGCCCAGACTTTTTTATTTCTGAAATTGTTTCCTGCAAATCTTTTAGTTGAAATAAGTGATAACAAGAATGAACAAACTCTGCAGAGTAAAAATAAATTGGATTTTAATCCAAATTTTAGATAAAGATGTTGGCACTGTAAAGAAAATAATTTTCTATTAATTCCTATTATCAAACACACAAAAAGGTGAGCAAAGTTGAAAAGCTATGCACCTCGAATGAAAATTAAACCAGCTCGTCCCTCACGTCAGTGGCAAACTCGACAGATGAGGATTTTGCTTTGCGAGGCGGTGAGGCGAATGTTTGTTTGATTTGTTACTTAATAATTTACTGTGACCCTTTCCTTTTAGAAGACAAGACTGAACAGAGGGTCAGATTTGTGGACAACTTTTGCTCCACTTGGTATCAATTCTTGTGCTTCACACTAAGTGATCACCCCTCCACTTAAAATGAGTTAGTTTCATATTTCTAGGTCAACAAATATTGAATAAAGAGGTGCTCCTATTAGTCACAACTGGATGAATCTGAATGAAACTTTGGCTACTAAACATAACTACAGACACTAATAGCAGCTTCCGTACAAAGCACTAATAGTCTAAAACAAATTGAAGTGCCGGACAGAAAAGAGTGCAGGTAAACACTTCTTACCTAAACAAACTAAAACAGGGAGAAAAATGGGGCAGGTGAATTTAAAGAGGCTACAAAGTCAACAACTGAAAGTAAAAGAGGGTTCTGCACCCTGTTACAACCTTCAGCCTGCTTGGTTTCTGCTAACAGTCGTCCCAAGTCCAAGATGGCTGGCTCTTTGACTTTGACTACTTCGTCATCTGTGGAATCTTTCTCACTTTTGACTAAAAGACAAAGTTACAATGATGAATTCAAAATGAACCAAGGAACTGAGCACATGCAGAACTGTGAAAGGATGTCAAAAATAATTCCAATGAGTCTGAAGGATTTCCTGTTGTTAAATACTGTGTAAGCACCCCTGTACATGAAATGAACTTGTGTATAGGCCAGGCTTCACTGTCACAAGTTTGTTACAAAAACAGGGAGTCAGACTAACGATAGACATGAACATTGTCTCATTCTTAGTCTAATCAATGCATTATTTCCACGAGACATGGCGGGTTAATCAACGCAACTGAAGAAAATAGTAATAGATATCAAAATATCCCGAGTTAATTTTGCTTAATATCTCTTTGGTTAACAGCCATGATTCACTAAAATACATTCTACAAGTAACAGTTGGGTATGTAATCAGCTCCCACCTTGAGAACCAGTTTTCTTCACTGAATAAAAGGCATCAAACTGGTTCTCAAAATGTGGGCATGTTACACTTGTCTATTGCCCATTCTACCCTCATAATCCTATTGAAATTGTTTACTGAGGGTGTTAAGAATTTACAGATGTAAAAGTTTGATTGAACATTCAACAATGTTGGTTTGTTTGTGAATAATTCATCAGCAATTCAGACTTGTGTGACCCTAACAAGCAACAGATTTAAGTAAAGCCGACTAGAGATGACTTACATTTACTTTTGAGGGAATGAGATTGAAGAACTCATTTTAATGTAAATCAGTGATTAACATGTTGGCAGTGTTCAGTTATGGGATAAAAGTGTTCCACAAACGTGCAGCATTGTGGATAAATAACACAATAACAGGGGGCACTGTAGTATTTTGGGTATTGGCTATTGGTATTAATAGCTGCTAACAACCTCAAACAAATGTGTACTGAACTAGCGGCAACTCAAGCTGACTAAAAGTCAGTTCTATTTCCAATTTGGTTTTGGTGTTAGTCTCAAAACTATGTTAAGTGCTAGTGAATCACCCATCTAGATGACCTACATTAATAACTCCGAATGATCAATTTAGCATCCGCACTACAGGCGACGTATTGCCTACATGGAGCTTACAGCCAGCCAGTTTGCCGGATAACCACTCTAGGCTCATGCTGGATTTTTAACGGTATTGGCTAAAATGACTAAAGCATATGAAAACTTTAAGCCATTTTCAAAAATGATTAGCCAAATACTTTCTCTTTTCATAACACTTGCAATTGATAAAAGTAGTTACACAGACCAAAAATTTTCCATGTTATGCACATGTCCTTTTCATAATGTACTATAAGACAAGACGATTGCCTTTAAGAAAAAAAATAAATGAAAAACATTCCAAGGTCATAAAGCAGCCTAATAAGTTGGAAGGGATGTAAGCCAACATGGGTTTTATTATGACCTAAAAAGTTTGGGCAGGGCTTACCCCCTATACCTGGATTACAGCGAGAGTACGCTGGCCACATGGGCATTTCATTGAAGTCGTTCTAAAATATTTTGGGGAAAGATTCCCCCGTATCCCTGGGTTGCGGCAGAGGCACGCCAGACACATTTGAATTTTGATGAGCAAGGCATTTAAGTACCAAACTGACAATTACTTTATCTTGCTTTCTTCCGACTGCCGCCAAACAAGTCCCAGTCACTCAATAACTTTTTACACTTGCGACACTTAGCGAGCTGACTAGGTATTACATATGACATATTTTGATTTAAGTCTAGATAACACACATTGTGAGAGTAAAAAATTGAGAGACTGGGTCACGTTTGTTGGCAAAATAGTCTTCTATTCATCGTTTTGACATTGTCACTTGCAAACGACATGCGGCAATACCTACACAAAATCTTGCTATGAAGTGGGAAATCACCACAACAAAGAGTGCTAACCCACCCTCTACAGAGTTGAACGTTTTCCATACGATAAAAACTGATCTCAGGGGGAGTGACGGACATGAAATGAAACATTTGTTTGTAATTTTTAGGACTCGGAATCGAAGTAAGAATGTAGTTTGTGACATGACTTTACTCAAGCTTATTGTGATATGACACGAGTAGGTTTCCCGAAATTAATTTTTATTGCCAAAGTATTTGCCAAGTTGGCAAACGGACATAGCTCTGCCATCACCAGTGCTGCTCAGAATTCGCCAATGGCAAGCTGGCAAGAGGCTAACGCGAGCCTAGCCACTAGTAGCTTCAAAATACAGCTAGAAAGTTCACACCGCCTGGGTAGTTCTGCCTGTCACCTCATCACGATATCGGATAGCGTGCAAGCAAAATTTGTGGGCCAATAGAAACTCACCTTGTCCATTACAGCTGTTCAAAAAGTGACAAACACAGTAATAAACATCATTTTCTTGCACCACTCTCTGGCTTTTGTAACAAAGAAAAGTCTGTGTGTTGTCTATTTAAGCATGTTCGTGATATGTGCACACACCATTTGCTAAATTCTTGTAAAACCTTTCATGAGACAACTTCGTCGAAGAAGAATTTGCTCAGAAATTCAGTTTGGTGAAAAAGACTAAAAAGTTCTAAGGAAGTAACACCAACTGCCGAGAATATCTAGTGACATGTATGCAACTCTGTGAAGGAGGACCAGTTTAGTGAAGAATTGGCGAAAAACGAAATTGGTGATGATCCATTTCATGGCATTGCTTCACAAACTTCACAGCACAATAGCAGTAGAATGACAATTTTTCTGGCACCGTCATCAGTACTTGCTGCAGTTTACACCAGGAATTTCTGAACAAATTTTGCTGCTTCCAAGCTGCCATCATCTCCTGAGAAGTGTCACAAAAATTAGGAAATGGCGCATGCCACGAGTGTAATGCTTTCAAAACGATTTTTCTTTGATACAAAACACAGAGAATTATGCAAGAAAAATGACATTTATTGGGTTGTTTTTCACTTAAATGCAGGCTACAAGGGCAAGATGAGTGTCGGTAACTGTCGGTTGACTATTAAATTTTGAATGCACCCCCGCTGAGCAAACCTAACTGCCAATTTCTTAAGAAACACATGAACATGGTTTCAAATGTCATATCTTAACCTGCCGTTTGCATTACTTTTTGAGTTTTTTTAAATCCATTGGACAGTTCTAGACTAATTTAAAATTTAGACCCTCAAAAATGGCTTTTTTCAGCAAACAAATCCATGAAAATTTCAAGGCAAATTTGTTGGCATGTTTAAAGATCTGTAATTGAAAAACTTTGGCCCACTGTTGCTCTAAAACAAGATGACAAATACTTTCCATACAGGTTAAACACATAAAATAAAACCATATCATGAAATGTTGTAATTAGCAAGTGAGCAAATAATCCAAATTTCGAAATTCACTGTTGACTTTTGCTAACAGATTACCTTTGAACCCAAAACAAAACTTGAAGAAGGATAATTTGAAATCTGAAATAATGATGACATCAGAACCTATCAGGACTTGCTAATGGTTAGCAAAAATGTCATTTAGGTTTTAATACTTTTTTAAAAAAATTGCAAAAAATTAATTTTGATTACAAATACATACAAAAAGTGCCAAAACATCGAAATTACATTTCAAAGAATTTCATTTATTTGAACACCGATTATTATATTTGAAATATTCTTTTTTCTTATAAACCATCCATGCTACTGTAATAATAAACAATATAACATACTACAAAAAATGGAAGTACAAATTTTATTTAACCAAATTTCAACGGAATCCTAAAATTTTCAGTAATTTCAAATTGATTTTATACAGCATGAAGAATATCCTGATGGAAACTTTTTGTAGTTTGGAACATCCAAAAGGGTCAACTTAAAATTCCAAAACAAATTTAACACACTGCCACCTTGATTTCGCTGTGATTTTAAAGGAAATCTAATTTTATTAAAATTGAACTGCTTGTAGCACCACCACAAGGCGAGAAAGTATTAACGATGAACATATTTTCATAAAATGTAAAAACTTACCGTAATCGTTCGGGTTAACGCCCTGGGCGGTTAAATTGGCGAACCCAAAAAATCGGGGGTGGGCGGTTAACCAGAAATGGGCGCTTAAACGTGAAATTTCAAGAAATCGGGGGGGGGGGTTAACTG